>CAWUFW010002621.1:1800000-2125521 GCA_963921515.1 Calotriton arnoldi
ATTCTTAAACTTAGGTTAGAAATCATTAGGCTAAATTAGGAAGGTAGGCAGGTAATTAGGGTTTTGCTTCATGACGAAAATTTCCTTTCTGCAATTAATTGATTATGCTTAATAAATATTTGAATTAATAATGAATGAATAATTGAATAAAAGTTTAAATTCTTTCTCATGCTTTTAAAATTACATAAAATTTAAGATTCTTTAAATCAAATGACTCAGTGGTTATTTTCCTAAATGATTGTGACATCAGTAATTGGTTATTGTGATTTAGCTGGTCTTAATCACTATGAACTAATTTTTTACATGAATGATTCATCGACAAAACAATGAGCAGGAATATCTTAAGAAATAACTAAAAGAAAGCGATAAGTTAAGGTAATAAGATATCCCTGCTCCTTCCAGCGGTACATAAATGGTGTTTTCCATTTAGTTCTCATGCTTCTCCTAGGAATACAGAATTTCGTAAAGGTGTAAAGGAAATCCAGGTGTGTGCGTGTGTGATAGGCGATGTTTATGGGCCCCATCGTCATGTGGATGTGAGAAAATATAGTTTGCCCCTGGATGACCGATAAGTGACCTAGGAGGAGAATAGTTTTTATTGTATGCGCTGCATCAGATTTCTTGGTAGCAGAGTTATGGTTTTCTATTGATTAGTTTAGTGATTATTGTTTATTGATTATTGATTATTTTTTGATGACTAACACTATATGTTGAGTCGCGTTATGTTATATGTGAGTTTTCACGCTTCTGGGATGTAGGAAGTGGAACACGTGTGGCAAGAGAAGTCACATGGAATTTGGTACATGGTCTATATTCATTTTGGTAATAACACAGGTTGTGTTATGTTAGGGATTTTCTGTAAGAAAGGTGTGTAACTGAAATAGCAAATCACGTTTTCTGGTGAAACTTTGGCCTTAATTCTCAGGAGCCTAGTCTCCACATGTGTCTTATCCCCAGAGAAACGAGTTAATTGTTTGCTTGAAAGAAAGGTAAGGTAGAGGGAAGTGCTACTTTATCGGCAAGAGTTAATAATTCTGTGGTAGGGTAGAGGTAAGCGCTGCCTACTGGAAATACAGGATTCTTGTGTAAAAGGACAAAGCTGTCACTTTTGTTTAGCGAATCAGACTATGGAATTGTTTTAATTGTTGTAACTAATGGAGAAAACTGTGAAAAGAAAAATTGCCGATAAATTTTGTAAAGGAGGGGTAAAAGAGCAGGAGTGACGTAGAACAGTGCCGCGCTAGGATTGGATAGTGCGCTAGTCACGTGAACACAGAGTCAGCAGTGACGTAGAAAAGTGCTGCATTAGGATTGGTTGGTTCGCGGACAAAGGGAATTGTTCTGATTGGTACGTTAGTGTGAGTCGCGCTGTAATTGGTTGAAGTTCCGTACACAGAACAGCGCTAGTGTAAAGAGAAAAACAAATAGAAAACATGCCGTATTACGAGTATGAAAGGGAGAGGACGTCATGGACGACAAAAATAAAGAATTTCTTTAAGAAAGACAAAAAGGTTGTGACTAGAGAGGGACAAGTAATTCCTCCGCCGAAATCAGCAGCTTCACATATGATGCTGAAATACGGATATCATACATGCATATGGTTGGAAAATTGGGCAAAGTATACGAAGAATGATGGTGCTTTAGCTTTCCCTGAGAATGGTTCGTTTAGTGTAGCGGTTTTGCGAAATTTGCGAGAAAAGATGACAAATTTAGAACCTAGACCTAGACCGACACAGTTTGAAGCATTGACGGAATGGGAGGATGAGATGTATGAGCGAGAGAGATTCAGAGGTTTAAGGGATCATGAGTTTATGCCTGGAAGAATGTGGGGAATAAATCATGAAGATAGAATAAAACGATGGAGATGTGCTAACATGACAGGAGGTTTGTTTCCAGCTTTTACAGTGGAGGAAGGGACTAAGAAAAAACGGACTGAGAAAAAGAAACATATGGAGAGGGAGAAATATATGCATGAGAGCGAAACGGATGATGAATTGCTGGAAGATATTTTAAATAGAAATCCACCTCCGTATCAGCAGAGTTCTACAGTGGTGACACCAAATGCGCCGCTAATAGAGACTATGCGAAATAAAAGTCCGGAAAAAAGAATTGAAATAAATAGGTCACAAGATCAAATGAGAACTTCACAAAATGAAGGAATAGAAAGCGACAATGCAAGCGAATTAGCAAGGACAACAAAAGAACTAACTGAGAAGATTAGAGAATTAACGAAAAATATGGAAGCAGTGACTGTGCCTGTAACAATAGGTCCAGTAATACCAGTTTTTGAGAATCAGAAAATTGATGAACGATCGTTAGTGATTCCCATGAGTTCACAATTTCAGAGAGAAAAAGAAAGGATGGAACAAAGTGCAAGTACAAGTAATTTGGCTAGTACCTACAGACCAAGTCCACCTACAAATTTGACTGTGAATGAGTGCAATGGTAGGAAAATGCATATGGTAACAGAATCTGCAACAGAGACTCCTGAAAAGAGTGGTAATTGGGTAGAACTAAATAATACACCCATAGGTCCGACTCCTGATGAGTTAAATGAGTGGATGAAGGCATTTAAAATAAAAGAACCAGAAGAAAAACCATTAGATGTAATTAGGTTAAAAATTGACATGGAAGAATTAATTCTAGGAACGATTGGTACAGAAAAGATAAAAAATTACCAGGATGATGAAATAATGTTTCTGTGCAAAAGTATTACATGGAGAGCAAAGAATTTACATGACAAACTAGAAGAAGTAGCCAGTGAAATTGGAATAGACTTTGCGAAAGTGAAAACATTGCAGAAACCATATAGAGTAGATTTTTGTGAAAAAGATATTGAAAATTTGAACACGGCAGGAAGGCTGACACAGATAAAAGAGTTAATTGTGTTGTTGAGAAAATGGGGTGATGTGGACAGATGGAAGGTTAGATGGACGAAGAAGAATGAGAAAACTACAGACAAAGCTTCTTTGGCTTTTATGATAACTGAAAAAGAACCTGTTGCTAGAGAATACCCTATGAGAGAAACTCCAGGTGGTAGTTATGTGCATGTTCCCTGGACTAGGCAGGATATACTGTCATTTACCAATGACTTTCCGAAGCTAAGAGAGAAACCAGTTGAATGGTACCGACAAGTAGAGAGATTTGTAAAGGTTTCAAAAGTGTTGTGGATAGATTTAGATGGATTATTTGACATAGTGGTACCAACTGATTTGTGGTCAGAATGTAAGATTACAGTTGACTGGCCAACTACAGAATATCCAAGAGATCCTAAGACAGGAGCTCCAGGTCCTGATGTGATGAAGAAGTATGATAAGGTGATTACCTTTTTGAAGAATAAGATTCCTCCTAAAGAGACAGATTGGGTAAAAATCGATAGAACTGCACAAGAAAGTAAGGAGTCTGTACACGCCTATTATGAGAGGTTGTTGTTGGTTTTCAAGCAGTATAGTGGATATGAGGAATTAAGTGAAAAAGATATGAGACATTTTGTGTACAGGTTTGTGTTTGGATTGAAACCAGAGATTAGTGAAATGATTAATCAGCATATGATTAATTGGCAGAATGGCACAGTCGATGATGTGCTGAGGTATGCTAAGTATTGCAGTGATGATATTGAGAGTAGACAGCGTAAATTGAAAGAGAAGGCAATGTGGGCACAGGTGAAGGTGGCAGAAAAACAAGAAGCTCAATTGGACAATAATAATGGGAATGAAACAGGACAGAATAAAATGCGACCTAACATAGGTAAAGGGAAAGGTCAAGTGAGTCTAGAAGAGGCAAAGAAGAAATGGCCCTGTCATAATTGCGGAAAATTAGGGCATTGGAGAAACGAGTGTAAGTTCCCACCTAAACCTAATCCGGAAAATCAATCATTAACTCCACAGGTGCAGAATGAGGTAGTTGTTCAACAAAGTCAGGTGCCGCAACCACCACTTCCCAACACTGTTAACCAGCAAAGATACAGTACAGAAACAGGATTCTACGGAGGAGAGCAGGTAACACAGTTGCCGCGAGCAGCTAACATTTCTCAGTATTGGTTGCGTCAGAGTGAGGATGAGCCGGATGAAAGTTTCTGACGGTGCCCAAGAGAGGGGAAAGAGTGCGTACTTGGCGCAACTCTAGAGGTAGATCAGTCTGGTCCCTTTGTGGATGGAGAAGTGAATGGTGCAAATGTAACATTCCTTGTCGATACTGGAGCTACCCGTTCTACTGTTAGATCAGTGGAAATTCCAAACCTTCCTCTCTCAGGTGAATGCATCCAAGTGGTAGGAGTAGCCAATCAGCAGATTAAAACACCACTTACTGAATTAGTGGAAGTAAAAATTGGTTCTTTTAGCAAAATGCATAAATTTGTAGTGTGCGATTGTAGTCCTGTAAATCTTTTAGGTTGTGACCTCTTGTGCAAGATGAATTGCACAATTTATTGTACGCCAGATGGAATTGGATTTCAGACCTCAGATGAAGATGTCTTGTATAAAGTAACTTTGATGAATCAGGAACCTGAAATGAATGGTTTGTTTCCTGCATTTGATGCAGAAAAACTTCCAGAAGAACTAAAAATTGCAGTGAAAGAAAGTGTGTGGGATTTTACAGGAGAAGATATTGGATTAATGAAAGAAGTTGATCCCGTAAAAGTAACAGTAAAAGAAGGAACAACTTACCTGAATACGCCACAGTACAAATTAACTCCAGAAATAATTGAAGGAATAACTCCTGTAATAAATAAAATGATTGAACAAGGAATTCTAAAAGAAATAATGAGCAGTCCATGTAATTCACCTATTATGGGACTGAAAAAGCCAAACGGAACATATAGAATAGTACAGGATTTGAGAAAGATCAACAAAATAGTTGTGCCCTGTTGTCCAATAGTACCAAACCCTGCAGTAATTCTATATCAAATTCCACACGAAGCTGAGTGGTACACTGTGATAGATTTGTGTCACGCATTTTTCTCTATTCCTTTGCATCCAGATAGCCAGCCATTATTTGCGTTCCGGTTCGGAGAGCGTATTTTGGCATGGTGCCGAATTCCTCAGGGGTATACAGAAAGCCCCTCAATCTTTAATCAGATTCTAAAGAAATCTCTGGAAGATTTGAAAATGCCAGAAAAGTCAGTGATGGTGCAGTATATCGATGACCTATTGGTGGCATCGAAAACAAAAGAAGCATGTGTAAATGATACAATTGCTTTACTGAACCATCTAGAGAAAAGAGGACATAAAGTGTCCCCTTCAAAATTGCAATTTTGCCAAAAAGAAGTTCAATATTTAGGGCATAAAATTGAGAAAGGAGTGCGAAAGATAGCGACAGAAAGAGTAAGAATGATTCAAGGAATGAGAGCACCAATGACGCAAAGAGAGGTAAGAATGTTTCTGGGAATGGTTGGATATTGCCGACAATGGATAAGTGGTTTCTCTTTGATTGCAAAACCATTACAAAAGTTGACCAAGAAAGATGTAAGAGACCCTTTTGAGTTAAACAATGAAGAAATGAAATCTTTCAAAGAATTGAAAAAGAAATTGTGTGAGGCCCCTGCTTTAGGCATGCCTGATTATGAGAAGGATTTTGAATTGTACTGCAGTGAAAGAGATGGATGTGCGTTTTCAGTACTGGTACAAAAACATGGAACAATGAAAAGACCAATTGCTTATTTTTCAGCTGTTTTAGATCCTATAGCAAAAGCATTGCCCGGATGTCTGAAAGCAGTTGCTGCTACTTGTGTAAGTCTGGAACAAAGTGAAGGTATAGTGATGGGGTATCCACTGAGAGTATATGTTCCCCATTCAGTAGAAATTCTTTTGACAAGAACAAAAACACAGTACATGACACATAGTCGGCTGACTAAGTACGAAAAAGTCATCTTGAGTGCTGAAAATGTGACCATAGATAGATGCATGAATGTGAATCCTTCAACATCATTGCCAGATGAAGAGAGTATAATTGAACAAGACGAAGTAGATCATGATTGTCTGAACGTGCTGGAATATTGCACAAAACCAAGAGCTGACATAAAAGATGAACCGTTAAAGGAATCCGATTATGTCATGTTTGTAGATGGCTCATGTTTGAGAACGAAAGAAGGAGTTTTAAGCGCAGCTTACGCAGTGTGCACAGTGGCAACTGTAATGGAAGCGTCTTGTCTGAAAGGAATAAGGTCTGCACAAGTTGCGGAACTGATTGCTTTGATTCAAGCATGTAAATTAGGAAGAAATGTACGAGTCACGATTGTGACCGATAGCCAATATGGTTTCGGTATCGTACATGACTTCGGTCAGATTTGGTCACAAAGAGGTTTCTTGACGTCTGCAGGAACACCTATCAGAAATGGAGATTTTGTTAAAAAGCTGCTTGAGGCGATACAGCTGCCTAAACAAATAGCTGTAGTGAAGTGCAAGGCACATAAGAAAAACGAAGATTACATAGCTGTTGGCAATAATTATGCTGACGAGATTGCCAAATATTGTGCAGAGAACATGGTGTCCATGAATAAGAATAGAGAAAGGGAGCATATCTCTTCTCCTTTGCTTTTTACTAACACTGTCGAGACGTGGGATGAAGTAAGACAGTTACAAGAAGCTGCAAATGATGAGGAAAAAGATTACTGGATAAAAGCAGGATGTAGAAGACAGGAAAATAATGGTGTGTGGGTATACAGAGACGAAAGACCAGTTATGCCTGATAGCATGATTGCAGACATGGCACGGATGTACCATGGACAAGCTCATATTGGGAGAGATGCAATGATCAGACTTTTTAGACAAACCTGGTATAACCCAAAATTCAGAGCCATAGCTGAAAGTCTTTGTCAAAGATGTCTTATTTGTCAGCAGTTTAACCCAGGAAGAAAGACGGTAGTGAGTCTAGGAACAATAGGACGAGAAGGAGGTCCGTTCACTAGAATGCAGTTAGACTTTATCGAAATGCCCCCTAGTAACAGACTAAAATATGTTCTAGTGGTCGTCTGTTTGTTTTCTCGTTGGGTGGAGGCATACCCCACTAGAAGGAATGATGGAACAACGGTGGCAAAACTTATGCTGCGAGAGTTCATTCCAAGGTATGGTTTTCCAGTCACGGTTGAGACAGATAGAGGAACACATTTTCAAAATGAGTTGATCCAATTGATTTGCGAAGCATTGAGTATTAAACAAAAACTACATTGTGCTTACAGACCAGAGGCTTCTGGGGTAGTAGAGCAAATTAATGGAACAATTAAGAACAGATTAGGAAAGATGTGTCAAGCTACAGGACTCAAATGGCCAGATGCACTGCCTCTTGTTCTGATGACCATCAGAAGCATCCCTGAAAAGAAAACTGGACTTAGTCCTCATGAGATGATCATGGGACGAGCAATGAGACAAGCACAAGTACCTGTCAACAAGTTATTGACTATAACTGATGATCTAGTACTGGATTATTGCAAGGGACTGGCTGATGTGGTGCGTTCTGTGTTTCATCAGGTTGGACCGGATGCGACCACTCTTGAAAGAAAACCAGCCCACGACTTGAATCCAGGAGACTGGGTCCGTATAAAAATCCACAGGAGAAGAAACTGTCTAGTTCCTCGCTGGGACGAACCACGACAGGTAATCCTAGTGACAACGACTGCAGTCAAGTGTGCAGGAGTGAAGAACTGGGTCCATGCCAGCCACACAATCAGAGTTCAAGAACCTACTGATCGACATGTGAGTCGACGTCTGGAAGTGTGGGATAAAAGTTTAACGGCTGGGACAACAAGGATAAGAGAAAGGGTGCCAGAACTTGAAGATCGACCTGAAAGTCGACATCTGGAAACCCCAACTGCAAACACCTCTAGAGAAGAAGAGGAAGAAGAAGAAGAAAGAAATTCAGAAGTTCCAGAACCTGAAGATCGACCTGTAAGTCGACATCTGGAAACATCTGACACAAGTTCAGGATCTGATGATTCAGTTGCAAACTGTGAAGAATTCCGAAGGAGAACTTGGGGTTATAAACCAATTAGAGAAGAAAATGAGCAAGAAAATGATCTAGATGAGCAACCAAGTACAAGTTATGGTGGAAATCCTTCAGAAATAATATTAATAGATGAAGTAGGGAAAGAAGTACACAAAAAGTTAGAGAATCGAGAAGAACCCCGAGGAGCAATAGGGACAGATAGAGAAACAGAAGAACAGGGAAATTTAGAAGTAGAAAGGGAGGAAAACACCAAATCGGAAGAACACCGAGGAGGGACAGTAATAAGGGAACACAAGAAGGAGAAGACAGATCCACCAGTAGGAGATGACGAGATCATAAGCTTCAAAATAAGAGACAATAGTGAAACAGTTGAAACAGAAACTGAAGAGAGTGGAGAAGAGGAGAAAGCAAAAACTGAATCAAGAAAAAGAAATTGGAAATCAGAAAGAGAAGAAAAAGAAGGTGAAGCCAAAAGGCCAAGAAAAGGAGATAATTGGCCCAACAACTATATAAGAAAATTGAGATATAGAATAATAAGAGCTGGAGAAGAAAGTGCTGAACAAGTGAATGAGATAACAAGTCAAAAGGGACAAGAAAAACCCAGTGGAAAACGATTGCAAAAATCCAAAAGAACGAAGAAAGTGAATGCAAAGTATAAGTCACCTGAGTGGCTGTATATCGCACTGACGGATTACAAAGAAGAAGAAAACACTCACGAGAACCAGAGACTAAGAAGTCGAATGGGAAAAGGTGAGATGCAACAAACCTGAAGTGAAGACTTATAGTGCTTCTGCCGGACATGACAATTTTACTGGATGTGACAAATCACCGGATGTGACAACGAAAGAATTCTGGAAAGAATTAAAAGAAAGTACCAAGCAAAGACTTTTTGAAAGCAGAGTGGCATCTAAGTCATTTCTGAGGTGTAGTGACACAATTTTCTGAAACTTAACAAATAGATAAAAGCAAAATGGAAAATACTAGGGATAGAAGAGATAAATGTGAGTTTGTAAAAAGATGGTGTAAAATGTGCTGCTTTTGTACAGGGTTATTAATGACCATATGGATAGTTTTAGCAATCACAATTCCTATTAGTTTAGCTGTAATAGAAGCGAAGAATGATACTAAACCAGAAAAAGAAACTAATATTAAAGAACCAGTTATTTTAAGAAGTAGTGCAGAATTACATAAGGATAAGTCAGTAACAGACTTTTCTAAAAATGTTTTTACAAAATTGTTGTATGAATATGTAGAGACAATGGATGTGAGAGATTGTTATGTTTGTATGCAGTTGCCTGCATCAGTGTCAGAAGGTGTGACTTATCATCACCTACCTCTAACTTATGGAATAACCTGTAGTGTAATAGCAAGTTTATTTTATAAAACAGGTAGATTAGAATCTTATTATACTGATATAGATAAGATTTTTGCAAACATTCCAGTAGTACCAGAACTTAACAAAGTAAAACCAGCAAAGGTTTTAGGAGAATTCTTTCTAGAACATAGAAAATTAACCTTAGAAGAAATAGTTAGTAACAACCTTACCTGTGAGTTAAAGAAAGAAGAAAAGGTATTTTTAGAAATGGTTGAAGAAAGAAGAATGAAATTTCAAAAGAAGCAATAAAAGAGGAAGGAACACATCTATGGACGTTTGAGGAAGGAAATCATGAAGGGAAAAAGATAAATGCAGCAATGACATTAGATTGGCCGCAAACAGGAAAGTTGTGTATTAGGAGAAATAAGACAGTCTATGACAATTACTTTGTAGGTTCCAGTATCTGCCATGACAATTATCAAATTCTGGGAGGTTGGGGATTCAAAGGTGGAAAAGATCCAATATTTCCAGGTATCTATTATATTTGTGGGAATAGAGCTTATTACAGGTTACCGGACCATTGGTATGGAACTTGCTATGTAGGCCTGGTCTTTCCAAAAATCTTTCATATGGACAGAGAAGAAAAAGGAACATACAAGATGATTAATAGCTTTACACGTAGAAAGAGGGAAAGTTTTTCAGAAATTGTAGGTGATATTTTTGGAGCATTAATACCAGCAGTGGGAATATCTTTGAATGCATTTAAAATTGGAAGTTATCCACAGTAGTAGATCGTTTGTCTACAGATACTGCGGGAGGGTTCTTAATGGTAAATACCGAAATGGTTGCCATGAGAGCTATGGTGATGCAAAATCGGCTTGCCCTTGATATTCTTTTGGCAAAAGAGGGTGGAGTCTGTGGAATGTTGAAAGTCCAACATTGTTGCACTTACATTCCTGATAAAAGTGAAAATATACAGAAGTATATTACGAATATTACAAATTTGCACAAAGAACTAGTTCCACTGGAGGTTGAAAGTGTCTTGGGAAAACTTGGTAGAGGGTTTTCTTCAGTAGCAAATTGGTTGACCAGAATGAGTAGACTAATGATAGGGAAAGTTATAATAATAGCAACTGTAGTAATATTGTTAGCCATGGTGTTGAAAATAGTAATAACGTGTATAAAAAGAAAAGTAAGACAAAATAAGATAAAAAGAAATAACAGAATAATGAAAGAGAGAGAGAGAGAAATGGGTGAAATTGAGCTAGAGAAAATGAAAGAAAGCATGTATAAGGAGACAAGAAGACAAGATGAAAGAGAAACAGATGTGTAACTAACAAAAAGCAAAGGATGAAAGACATATACTGCCTGAAAAAGAAGTATAACTTGGGTTTTATGTGGTGATTTAAAAATCACCAAAGGGGGGAGTTGATGGAGCAGAGAAAATACATTTTTTAACCCCTAACAAATTTTATAAATAATTAATAAAATGTTCGTTTAAATGTATTAATCAACACTGTATGTGTGGGAAGGGTAATACGCAAGTGTATGTGCTGAATAATCTATTAACGAATGTCTGTGTGTCTAATTATAACATAAAAATAAATGCGTACTAATTTAAAATAAATGCATGATTTGTGCTTCATAGAATATAAACGTGTCGTTGCAAAAACAATAGTGATGGTAAGTAAGGAACAGCTTAAATGTTGCTTTCTGCTAGGTAATAACTAATTGGGGTACGTAGATGACGGGAGGGAAACGAAAAGGCTATTTTTCTCTATTTTAATTATGTTTTGTTTATTTCAAAATAGTGCTTCTAAAGTATAACCGAGTGGCGAGATAAAATGGCTGCCAGTTAATGAAGTGCGCAAGTGCGGGGAAACACGTGACAAGGGAGAAAAGTTGGAGAAAAGCTAACCTCGTGATGTTGCTGAGAGGCTAGGATGCGAGAATGGTCAAGGCTAATGTGACCTAATTGAACTGATAGTGTGCCGTGGTGATCAGCAAAGAACCGTGGGAAACCATTTTAAGAGAAAGGACAATGCCTGCAGAGTTCTCGAATGTATCGAAAGAAGTTACAAATGTACTGATCGAAGCGGATGGAAACATGTCTTGAACTGTGAGAAAGGAAATGATCCAAGGACCGTTGGATCCAAGAGAACTTGATTAAAAGAATGAATAAGATGACATGCATGGACCAATGAAAGAAAAGCATGTTATTAATGTTGCAACAATTAGTTAGCAAAGTTAGAATTAGGGTATAAGAGGGCCTACTCTTAGTGGGAGGGGGTCACAGTCAGGAGCGGAGTTGGAGAGTCGTGTTGGTGTTGGTGGCTTCCAGTGCTGGGTGGTCCTGATCGATCCATTACTGAGCGGGAGATGCTGAAAGACTGTTAGATGAGACGGGTTGCAGGTAGCTGATGCTGACGAGCTGAAGTTTCTGTTGCTGTCTTAATTTTCCAGTTGAGTATGAGAATCAGGTTATTTCTAATTCTTAAACTTAGGTTAGAAATCATTAGGCTAAATTAGGAAGGTAGGCAGGTAATTAGGGTTTTGCTTCATGACGAAAATTTCCTTTCTGCAATAAATTGATTATGCTTAATAAATATTTGAATTAATAATGAATGAATAATTGAATAAAAGTTTAAATTCTTTCTCATGCTTTTAAAATTACATAAAATTTAAGATTCTTTAAATCAAATGACTCAGTGGTTATTTTCCTAAATGATTGTGACATCAGTAATTGGTTATTGTGATTTAGCTGGTCTTAATCACTATGAACTAATTTTTTACATGAATGATTCATCGACAAAACAATGAGCAGGAATATCTTAAGAAATAACTAAAAGAAAGCGATAAGTTAAGGTAATAAGATATCCCTGCTCCTTCCAGCGGTACATAAATGGTGTTTTCCATTTAGTTCTCATGCTTCTCCTAGGAATACAGAATTTCGTAAAGGTGTAAAGGAAATCCAGGTGTGTGCGTGTGTGATAGGCGATGTTTATGGGCCCCATCGTCATGTGGATGTGAGAAAATATAGTTTGCCCCTGGATGACCGATAAGTGACCTAGGAGGAGAATAGTTTTTATTGTACGCGCTGCATCACTGCCTATACCTGTGTAGACAGAGGACAGGTCCGCCTAATGACAGCTGGGCGGCACTCATCTGGTACCGCGGTATGAATGCTTAGATGCTTACTGTAAGCACACCATTAAGAGCGACCAAGGAGCTACACTTACTGGTGCTAACCAGCGATACTGTGCAACATCTGTGCTGAAGGCGTGGCTGCGTCTCTTTACTTACTGCGCTTCACTTTTAACACTCACAAGATATTAAAGGATAAGTTAATGAGGAAAGAGAGGGGGTTGAAGATGTGCAGATGGACAAGATATGCAGAGAAAAAGAGGATACATATCTAACATAAAGCACACATAATTGAAGGCCAAAAATCCTTCCACAGGCCTCAATGCTATTTCATTCACAGACTCACTATTTCAGAATTTAAACATTTTCAATGTTAATTATTTATAAGAAATCATTGTTGTTGTTACTCATTTATCTTAAACAGCTAACACTCCAGTGACAAAGCCAATCATACTGACAGGCTTTAGGCGTATGTCAGTTGCTGTGCCATTTATCTGGATAAAATTACATCTCAGAGAGAAACCAAAATACCGGTCTGATGGCACACTAAGGGAATCACAGAAATGTATTTGGCATGTTCCTTTATAGGGAGCACCCACTTTTTTCATCTCACTTAAAGACCTGTATGCACATATTTCTATATGACTGGTTACAGCCAGCAGCTGTGGTGCTTCCCGAAGTCTGGTTAGAGCATATTTTTCCAAAGTTAATGCTGCATGCAGTGCAAGATACTGGGCAAGCATGCATTTTAAAGGGCGAAAGTTGTCATGCAGAACAATTTACATATTACAGTAACTGTTGAACAAATTAATGCAAGAAGATACGGGGCAGTTTTTAATGTGTTTAATATTTCAAGCCTATACGTTCCCACTGCTTAATAAGCCTTGCTTTATCGCTGCATTCATTTGCTTTAAAATGCACCTCTTGCCAATCTTTTTTAAATTTCTTTCTCAGGAGAGGGACTCTCCCTAGACCCCAGATTTGTCCATTGAACTTGTTCACATCGCTAACTAGTGTTTTCTATTGGAAAGGGTAGAGCCAAAGCAGTCTTGCTTAGTACCCTAGCCCTCTTCAGAAGTCAGACTTGCTTGGCAACCCAGAAATTCTCTGAAATAATGTATGAGTTTTCTTTTATGAATGCCTAGAAGAACTGAATTTTTAGTCCATTTATCACAGAAATAGTGCTGAAAATCGCACCAAAAAGATGCCAATTTTTAAAAATTTCTTCACGGGGAGAAACCCCCGAAACCCCTTATGTGCCGTCGGGCTCACTCGCTGCGCTCGCTCGCATACGTTGATTCGTTCTGCATACGCCTCACCAGTTTCAAATTCCACCAGCCGCCACTGGTGAGACTATTATAAGCTTAGTTTATACTTATCTGAAGTGTCTCCACGGCGTTGCAGGTTCCATTTCCTTGTGCAATCAATCAATCAATCAATCAGGGAATTGTCAAGAGTGCTACTCACCCGTGAGGGTCTCAAGGCGCTGGGGGGGGGGGGGGATACAGCTCCCGTTAGTCGAAGAGCCAGGTCTTGAGGATCTTCCTGAAGATGTGCAGAGAGGGGGCGCGTCTGATGTCTATCGGGAGCTCGTTCCAGGTCTTGGCCATGATGTAGGAGAAGGCTCTTCAACCCGTTCTGGCTCTGCAGATGCGTGGGGTTTCGGCAAGCGCAAGGTCGGCGGATCAGCGGTTTCTCTTGGGTACGTGGATGGAGATTCTCTCGTTGAGGTGCACAACTGCAAGCTGTAAAAGAAAGTAAGAATAATTAGAATAATTACTACAAGCGGGGCATGACCTACTGCTTAGGGAAATGGCCGCACACTGAGCCGGCTCCTCTAGCTGTCAGTGGATAACCCTGTTATATCCAACATCATCCGGCCGAGTCCACACCCCCATCACCCCGGCAGCTGGTGGGGTGCGCAGGGGTGCAAGGGGGGACTCGCCGCTGATTAGGAGGAGTATGAGGGAGGACTGGAGCGACTTCAATCGGTTCGTGGTCTACTGTAAGATGGCAGTGCCCTCAGCTGACTCTCCTTGCCAAGGAAGGGCCCTGAAGCGGAGGTAGCGTAAACAAGCGGCGTTGCTCCCCCGGCATACGATTTTCACACCGGTCAGGAGTTCGCCCGACAACGTGACTGAGGGGGCCGGCTCCGTTTCCCATGCGAGCTGATATTAACGAGGCGGCCCTGGCACCGGCTGGCCAAGAGGAAACGCCGGTGTGACCACGCTGACCGGAGCGAAACCCAGGCCCACCGGTGAGGATTGCGATTTTAACGGTGCTTTGGCTACTGAGGCTGGAGGTGCGCAGAGCAGTGTTGGGCCCAGGGAGAAGTTCGGAACCCCTCCAGATTGAATGATTGAGGCCCAGCTGGGCCTAGCAGAAGAGGTAAGCGGCTGCGGCAGCCGGGGTGGTTGGGGAGCCAACAATGTGGGGGCAGCGACAGGAGAGAGGAGGCCATGCCCCCGAACTCCAGTGGCTGCGATAGTCCAGACTGGTGACAGGGGGCGGCTCAAGGATTCCCCCGCTACAATACACGTGAAGTGCCCTGCCGCAATATGGTGTTCAGCCGGGTCGCACAGACTCAGACCACATCTCGCAACCCTCGGTCCAGTAAATAAGCAAGATAGCGCTGGGCCACACCATATTCAGGGGAGCGCGCAAAAGACCTGGACGGTGCACGATTGACCTGGGGGTGCTCCCCCTGGAGTGTAGAGTGCTGTTCTCACGCTGGGGCCTAGTGGCCCAGAGGACCCCCCGATGACCACCACTAATCTCAACGCCGGTGAGGAGAGGGGTACTGGAGAGGCTCTAGGGGACTCGTGTGGAGTGCTATTGGCCAAAAAGACCAGGGTCTGACCCCGGCCCCGGACAGTCATGGTGCGCCCTAAAGACCCCCACCCCGGACAGTCTAATCAAATTGATATATATACCATTTCGCTGGGGATGGCAGAGACCACTGCAACTGCAAAACACCCAGTGGCGTCTGGTGAGATGGGCCTAGCATCGGTGCCCTCTCTTAGAGACATCATGAAAGCAATAAGGGACCTCAGAAGTATGCTGCAGCCTAAGTTGGACGCTGTGACAGAGGAGGTGAACCTGCTGCGTGTGGACTTCTGAAGCATTGCAGTGAAGTTGGCCTCTGCTGAAACAAACATAGGCAGCCTTCAGTCGAAAACTAAATGCCTGGAGGAACAGGTGGCCAGACTGACAAAGCAGCAGGCGGAGTCGTTGGCTCAACTGGAGGGCCAGGAAGGAAGAGCATGCCATAATAATGTCCGAGTGCTGGGGGTCCCCGAAGGAGCAGTGGAGCAATCCGCTGATCATTTCCTTGAGGACTTGATTCTTAATACTCTCCACCCAAAAAGACTGTCTAAATACGTTTCGTTGAACGAGCGCACTGGGCATTGGGACCACCACCACGCCCTGGGGCTCCCCAAGCACAATCAAAGCTCGTTTATTTAACTATAGGGACCGGAACGCAATTCTGCAAGCGGCCAGGTCACATGGGTACTTACAGTATGAGAATGCCACAATCATATTTTTTTCCAGATTTCACCCTCCAAGTGCAGCGCCAGCAGAGGACCTTTGACTCTGTTAAAAAAGCCCTCAGGGAGAGGAACGTCAAATACATGATGATGTATCTGGCTAAGCATGAGTGGTCGCTGAGGACAAATCGCTACTATTCATGACTCCGGAAGATGCTTGGGACTGGCTGGAGGGCTGGAGCAAGGTGAGGTGTAGAAGAGATAGGAAGAAAGAATTCGTGCCAGGAGACAACCCTGAATTGCAGAGCTAAGAGCCCCCGACCAGCCCTCTAGGACAAAGGCTGCCCCTGGTCCAGACTGAACATTCCCGGATCACTCAGCACATTTGTATTGTAATTCGACAGGAGGGGGGAGGTGGCATTGAAAGGCAACCTATGGAATCTTGTTAACAGTAATTCATTGAGTACAATGCGAGATTTTCCCCCTAATACAGGGGAGATGGAATCAGCGGTGGATCCCCGCAGGAGCATTGGACTCAGTTGAGCTGCGAATTTTAGGGGTGACTGATTTCGATAGGTTGTTATCCAGTTGACATGGCAGCTGTGGTAGTGCCCTCCCACTGTTCCAAGCACAAGTTTTGGCGACAGGTACTCTGCAGGTTGGGGAAGTGGAAGGTTTACGACTCACCATGCAGGGAGGGGCTATTTGTTCAGGATGTTTTTTGTAAAGTTGAATTGTTGTGCTCAGCATGGACAGAGATTGCAGGTAGCAGGGACAGGGATGTACCACCCAAGCTTCATGCTACAGTTTTTCCTAAACTCTGTGCCCTCTTCTTGGAGCTCCCAACTAGGATGTTACTGTTGGGGAGCGATACGAACACAGTGATTGATCCCAATCAGGATAGAACGGGGGTAGCGAGGGGTGGGTGTCAGCAATAGGGGTGGTAGATCTGTGGAGAACTCATTATTCTCACCAGTCTCAATACACGTTTTAGTCTGCTCCCCATGGTTCTTTTTCATGCCTCAATTCCCTTTTCACCCATCACAATCAGGTTGGACATTTTGAGGACACTATGCACTATGCACAGAGAATCTCGGACCATTCCCCAGTGGGAGTTACACTTAGGGTTCCAGTTGTAGACGGGACAGCTTTTCCCAGATTTGACCCCTGGTACCTCTGGGACGATGAGATGAAAGACAATTTGTGTACAACCGCTGAGCAATACTTCCAAGAAAACCAGGAGTCAGTGTCATTCCCAGGCATCCTCTGGGAGGCCTTCAAAACAGTAATTTGTGGCCACGCCCAGGCTCTAATTGAAGGGAAAAGGAGGGAAGCTGTGATAGAATACAAGATTATAGAGTGGGACATCCTTACCCTTGAGGCGGGGGTTGCAGAGTGAGGGGGACTAGAAGGGCAACATAGACTGCAGCTGCGCCAACAAGATTTGCGCGCCTTGGTGGAGAACGCGGCTAGGTCCTATCCTCTAGCGACGCAACACTGACTGTATGACATCGGGAATAAGGCCTCCAGATTATTTGCCTGGCTCAAGAAAAGGGATAGAGATAGAACATGGGTGGTTGGAGTCAGAAATAGGGAGGGAGTCCTTCAGACAATGAGCTCTGCCATATCAAATACATTCACCACCTATTACGCTGATTTGTATACGCCGGTTAGTACGGCTGACTGCAAAGAGTTTTTGAGGGACTTCTCCCTATGGACTCTCCCTGATGAGTTGGTGGATGCCTTGCAGGCGGACCCCACGGTAGAGGAGATAGGAGCGGCCATCAGGGCCCTGCAGTCTGGGAAGGCGGTGGGGCCTAATGGGTTGCCAGTGGAACTCTTTAAAAGTATGTCTGGGAAAGTAGCCCCACTGATGTTGGATATGTTTAAAGCGGCTAGAGCAATTGGACACCTACCGGAAAACCGGCGCACGGCCACAATTGTGGTAATTCACAAGGTGGGCAGACCCCAGAGGAATGTAACTCCTACAGGCCAATCTCTCTTCTGAACGTTGAGGCAAAGGTCCTAGCCAAGGTCTTGGTGACTAGGCTTACACCGGTCCTCTCCTCGATTATCCATATAGACCAATCTGGCTTTATGCCATGTATAAGCACCCGTCACAACTTACGGAGGCTGTACGGAGTCCTGCACTTGACCGCCATGCCACAGGCGCCTCAGTCAGTACTGATGGCACTAGATGCCACAATGGAATTTGATAGTATAGAATGGCCATATCTGTTTGCCGCTGTGGCCAGACTGGGTCTTGGCCCAAAGTTTTGTGAATGGATCAGGTTGCTCTATCAAGCTCCTATGGCTAAAGTGAAAGTGAATGGTGTGCTATCAAGACCCTTCCCATTCCGAAGGGGCACCCATCAGGGATGCCCGCTGTCACCCTTGATATTTGCTCTGGTGCTGGAACCATTGGCATCCTGGATCAGGGTGGACCCGTTCGTATGGGGGATCTTATTTAGGGGCAGTTGGGAGGAACGGATCTCCCTATATGCGATGACATATTGTTATATGTTTCCAGGCCGTATTACTCGATAGCCTGAATACTGCACATTTTTTACCTCTTTGGCAGCTACTCTGGCTACAGAATTAACTGGGCCAAGTCTGTGGTTTTCCCCCTGTCAGGTTCTCCCCGAAACTCCCATCAAGATGTGAGGCTCCGATTGAATTAACGGGCTTTAAGTACCTCTGAATCTTCGTGACTAGGGATCAGCCACTGTTTTTGAGAAGTAACCTTGCCCCACAGTTAGACCGTGTCTGAATGGATGTGGTGCACTGGCGTACCCTTCCTCTGTCCTTGTTGGGGCAAGCAGCCCTATACAAAATGATGTCTCTGCCGGGGTTTTTATATGTCCTGCAAAACACGCCATCACCCACTCCTCCAGCCTTTTTTAAGCAGATAGATCAGGAGCTCTGCAGATTACTGTGGCAGGGAGGGGTGCCATTCCACATAAGGGTGTTTTGGTGATTTACAAAAAGTTAATGAACAACTCCCCAGGCCCTCTGGGCTCCTTGAGAGAGGCCTGGGCTGACGATCTAGGTGACATAGAGGACGAGGAATGGGTGGAAGCTCTTTAAAGTCTCCGAGATATAGCAATCCGAGCGCGTTTTAGGTTAATACAGCTTAAGGTCCTGCATAGGACATACTACCCACACACCCTACTAAAAAAAAATGGGGGCAGTAGACACGCCTCTATGCGTTAGAGAATGTGGACAAGTGGGTTCCTTTTTCCATATTCTATGGGAGTGCCCAATGATTCAACAATTTAGGCAGGGAGTGACGAATGTAATGTCGAAGGCCCTTTCAGTCAGGGTCCCAGTTGATGCTAAATGGCTGCTGCTGTTGATACAGGGCGAAGAAGACTGGCCCAAATACATTTGGCTATGGCTGGCACTGGCGGCATTGGTGGCTAAACGCAACATTGCGAGGCGATGGAGAGCTCGAGTCGACTCCAGCAGTCGGACGCAGAGTAGAAAATGGATTTAGACTGGTGCCAGAGGGCGGAGGAAGTGGTAAACCGTAGTAGAGGATGCTCTAAGAAATGGTGGGAGAGGGTGTGGGGCCCCTTGCAAGCGTATCGGGAGGGGGTGAATCTGGACTTGTGATTGCCCACGGGATGGAGACGGGCTCCCTCTGCAGATTGAATGGGGGAAAATGAAGAAGACACCCATTGTCTGGTTACATGTCATGATTCTGTATGGGTTTATACACCTCGAATGTAAGGCGAGGACACGCCTAGATATAGCAGTTTTGTCGCATTGTACTCCTGTACCTGCTTTGTATTGTCAGACCTTATGCTGTACAATGAGCATGTTTAATAAAACGTGTTAAAAAAAGAAGAATTACTACAAAGCACATCTTGAAGTTAAGGAGTTATTCTTGAGTTGTAGTCAAGCCTGCCTATTTTTTTGGCATATTTATCTTGTTTTCCTCATTAAATTGGTCCACTTCATCCTATTGGGAAATATGTTTTTTGTTTTTTTTTCCAGTGGGATTATTATATTTTGGGGCTATTTTGATGAGTTTATATGTCTCTACAAGGTTAGTACATTATTTCCTAATATATTGACACCACTTAATACGCATATTCTTTTATGTAGGAAGAAAAAGTGCTTCTCAGTCTCTGATAATTATACCTTCAACAAAAGAGGGGAAATTCACAGGTAGTAATTGCATAAAAATGAAAACACTGCATTTCTGGGGAACGTCTGGGATTGTTGCTATGTATTAGTTCTCTGCAGTTATACACATACCTCTTGTCTTGTTGCAGGCATTTCTGTGGTCCTGAAGATTCCTATTCAGCCATGAATATTCTTGGATGTGTGTCTTTAGTTCCCTTGTTTTCCCCTCTTCCCCATTTCACCATTGTAGACATTGACCTTTGTTGGGCCTCTGTGGTGATTAGGGGGTGTTGGAACCTTGCTACTGGCTTCTATTTTGCCCCTGTGGAAACAGCAAACTCACCAAGTGCAGGAACAGATCTCTGCCTCCTGCACCACAAGGGACACCAATGCTGCTTCCATCAGGAAGCGTCACCCCTGCAACTGTCTGTACAGAGCCCGCACTAGAGGCATGGCCCACAGCACTAGGAAGGCTGCTGGGACTCATGTTAAAGCCGAGGCACTAACATGAAGCTCATATCCACCCTTAGGACTTACCAGCGTGGCCACCACAGCAGTTTCCTCAGTTGCACACGCTGCCTTAACGTTAAAAGCAAGGCCCATCAGACTGATGCCCCAGCTGGTGAGCAGTGGAACCGCACTGGCCAAACAGAAGGAGAAATGCAGTGTCCTAGCCCCAAGCAGCAAGCACAGGAACAGTACCAGAAAGAAACCGGGATTGGTGCGGAGTGTACAGATCACCCCCTGGTGGCCACTTACAGTAACCGTCAGCCAGAAGAGGCTGTCTGGTGTAGACTGTAACCGCCGTCTTCAGCCTGCAAACGAGAGCAAGCACACAGGGAAGCAGCAGAGGGCACCCTTAAAAGACGCTGCTGCAGATGAAACGAAGAGGAAGACTGGTACTGCTCCACACAGCGAGACAAGTAAGGAGCTGCCTGCCATCTACCCCACACACATACACAATGCCAACAGCGCTCCCCTGAGACAAGAGGGGAGGAAATGCCTAGCTTGGTCTTAATGCAGGAAGGACAGCATCCACGCAGCACCTACACTAGCACTGCCCTGCAGTGGGCCAGAGACTGTTCAGGGAGTGTCCTCCCCCACACTGCCTTAAGACTGAGTCATTCACCGACCCATTACAGGCACGAAGAGAATCGCACATTCCCCAGTGGCAAGCTGCCACCACCTCCCATGAAAGGAGACCCTCGTCTCCCATGGAGATACTGAGTTGCACCCAGAATACCTTGTCCAGGAGAAGAAAGGTATGGAAGAGGCTGCAGACCAGGTCCATAACAGCCAACCTACCTCCTCTGCCATTCACAACCTGGCTGACGCATCAATGAGAAGATGCCCAGCCTACCGACAGGACAGGACCTCCAAGGGGTCCAAGATGGGAGAAGATGCGCAGTCCTCCAGACAGAGCTGGCAGGAGGTCCCAGTGAGGAGAACCAATGGCATGTGGCCTGACGCCACCTCGCACAAACTGAAGCGCTGAACAAGTGCAAAGCATGGCAGGATGCCATACTGCAAGCAAGAGTTATCAAAGAGAGAAAAAGGTGTGACTAGACCTGTCACACCAAAGGACCAGACAACCACAGACGCGCAAGAATAAAAGACCATAGGCTGAAGAGACCGAGGACTCATGGCACTACCGGAGAGTGCACCTGCATACACAAGCCAGCCACCAAGGTGGAGCAACGTCCCTCACGACAGCTTAGCGAGAGAACCAAATGTAAGCCTCCAGCAAGCACGAACTGCATCTCTACCCTATGCTTCCCAGTGCGACCATCAGGTCCCAAGCATCGGCTGCTTGAGACCGATGGTTTCCCTGCTCGCAACCGCACATGACAAAGGAGAAGAACAGCAGCAGCAAATACACTGAGCTACATTCCTGTGAAGTCCTTCCAGTCACCCTCACTCCATGCAAGTCATCTCCACCTATCATCCAGGTCATCTAATGGTAAATACACCATCAGTACCATGTGCATCACCCGATCTAACGAAGGAGCATTTCATCACCAGGGTAGAGTCTTATGCCCGCAAACATCCAGAGACCAATGAGTCGCCCCTGACAACATGAGAGGCCAAGTGGCCAGAGGCTATCTGACAGCCCACTGCACCTGGGTCCTGTTGGTAAGCGCACCGACCATGAGTCATCCACCCTTGGTGTTGCACGGATGACTTGGCCTTGGTTTCTATCGGAGATCCTGCAGTGGCCCCCAGGCGGCCCACAAGCAGCCCTGCACAGTCCACGCGTTCCTGTGGCAACCCATCGGAAAGGGCCTCTAGGAAAACCCAGCACGAGAGATGGTCTGGAAGCTGCTCCACTGACAAGGTACCGGGAGGCACCGGGGCATCGGAGTAAGAATTCCCAAGCATCATCAAAGCCATCCCAGTCCTTACTAGGCTTGCCTTCACAGAGTCAAGACGCCCCTAAAAGTAAGCTCAGCAGCGTACTCCACAGATGCTCCTGATGCACCAAGTTTGAACTGGTAGACACCAACCGCTTCACTGCGAGAGCACGCAAGACCAACCAACAGTGCATGAGTGGGCATTCACCCAACTGACATGACCCACAGGTTGGACTTGTTTTTGTTTTTAACAAAGTTTGGAAGAAATGACAGTGAGAACGATTTCTGGGAATTTTGGGATCACTGTGAAAGTTCAATTGAAACTTTGGGAACTTGATCTTCAGTTTGAGCTTACTTTTGAATTTCCTCTGTTAGTGAGAGTGAGTGCCTTGAGACGTCTTATTCTGGATGTGGCCATGTTTCCTTTCCTGGATCCGAATGAGTCCCCTGTGCTGGTTGATGAATTGAAACACTTCATTCTCGAACTGACTGTTAATGAACTTGAGCCGTTTGTTATTAGAGACATTTAAATAAGACTTTATAGGGAAGAAAGAAGAGTGCCAAGGCCCGAGGACGCTGAAGTAGCCTGAGGTTGTCATTTAGAAGAACATGGAGTACGTCTAAGGATGACTCATGAAGACCATTGTACATATTCTTGTTGCATTATCATTTAAATTTTGGTTTTGCTGCTTGCACAGGTGGAAATCGACAGAGAAGACCCTCCAGCTGCTATGTTCCACCCAAAGGTTTAGGTTACAATGAAGCCAGTTCTAATACTACTAGGCAAAGATGCATCATAGCAGGTACACTGATAGTTGTAGTTGTAGTATTAATTACATTGCTTGCAGGGTTATATTAAGCTACATGTAGGTCAGTAGATGTTAGACCTGGCATCCTTGGCGTGAGTCTCCCTTCCATTTTTTAATGATGCCTCCAATGTTATTGATCTGTTTTTGCTGGTTTAGATGCTTTGGGCACTGTGCCACTGCTATTCAGTGCCACAGTGCAAGTGCTCCCTATGATAAATTGTTTTATGTATTAGTGACTCCATGATTGCCTAACTATCCAAGCCTGCCTCTGCTAGGTTGTGTATTCCTTGTCTGGGTTTGTGAGTGACAGGGGCTGGGGGACTCCAGGAGACAGGGTGAGTCAGCACAGGGCTGAATAGAGAGATCTGTATCCAGAGTGGAGGGAGGAGTTGCACCTGGGTCTGAATAGGGCTGTGCCTGCCTTCCACAATGCTGGCTCCACCTCCTGCCGGGCGCTGAGCACTCTGCCCCACATTCTGAAAGGAAAGAAGGAGTCCTGTAAACAAAGTGCTCCAGGACTGACCAGAACTGGTTTTGGACTAGGCAAAGGCCTCTCTGCCTTCAGAGAACAAAGAGAAAAGGTGTATAAAAAGGGGACCCACACCCCTAGGAAATTAGATCACTTTTGGGAAACAAGAAGAAACCTTTGCTGAGGAGCGGAACCAAGAAGAAACTGAGAAGACTATCCCCAAGCTAGAGGGATCTGCCTGCAGTGGTTGCCTGACTGCCAAAGAAAGGAGAAGGGAACTTTGTGTGTACTTTCATCAACTTGTGAAGGATCTCCAAGGGCTTGATTTCAGAGCTTGCCTCCTGTTGAAGTCTCAGGGACAACAGACTTCACCCACCAGCTCCCCCTGTATTCCCTTGCTGGGAATTTGGACCTTCTGACACACTTGCATGTCTCTGGGAGCTGGAAGCACGACTCAAGACGAAGAAGCGTGTCGCCGCAGCCGCTGATTCTCGCATCGCCGGAGAAGAGTGTCGACGTCTCATCAGACGCCGGCGCATCCCCGAAGAAGCGCGTCGCTGACACCCTCCCATCCTTCGAAGCGCCTCGCAGCACCGGAGAAAAGTGTCGCCGTCGCATCAGACGCCGTCGCATCCCCGGGGCAGAGCATCGACCTTGCATCAGACGCGAACGCATCGCAGCACGAGGCGCGCCCCGCATCCCAGGAGAAGATCGTCGACCTCGCATCAGACGCCGTCGCATCGCCAGGGAAGTGTCGCAGGGCCTGTCGCGGCTCCAAAGATTCATCGAAATTGCCGCACGGCCGTCGGGCGTGCACGCATCACCCCTTCGTTGTCGCAACCTCAAGAAGACGCCACTTTGTTTCTTTTGCACCAGATCTTCAACGCATCACCGTCCTTGCGTGTAAGGGACTACCGCATCACCTTCCCTGCAACACTTTTCGTTGCCCTGCGTTACGCATCTTAAGGTACATTGAACTCAAAGTGTCGCATTTCCATTTTAAGAGACTCAAGCTAATTCTACCATCTTTAAAGTACAGTATTGTGGATTATTTTTGTCGTTTATGGTCTTGTGGTAAATCTATATAAAAGATACTTATTTTTTATAATACAACCTGTGTGGTGTCCATTTGTAGTGTTGTCACTGGGTTACTGTATGTGTTCACAAATGCTTTACACACTGCCTCTGAACTAAGCCTGTCTGCTCGTGCCAAGCTACCAAGAGGGTGAGCAGGGGTTATTTCAGGAGTGTACCCCCTTACCCTGACTAGAAGCAAGGGTCCCTATTTGGACAAAGGTACCTACCTCTGCCAACTAGAGACCCCCAGTTCTAACAGTAGAGATCAAGCCTACTGTTGTTCCTACTACACCACATCCTGCTGATACTAACTCACAGTTGTGGGGGGGGGGTTAAGAAATTGCACACATCTATCAAGGGAAGATTTTTCTTCAAACGCTTATTTTAGATTGCTTTATGAATACATTGACACTATGAATGCAAGGGGTTATTATGTTTGCACCCAGTTGCATGCATCTGTTTCACAGGGTATTACCTACCACCACATTCCTTTGACATATGGAATTTCTTGTAGTCTTTTACTCAGCTTGTTCTATAGACATGGTAGTTTTCAATATTATTGTTCAAATTTTGATTTAGTCATATCAGAAGTTCCTATGTTTAAACATTTGATTAAGAATCCTTGTGTTAAAGGTGCAGATATTGTAAGCAAATATTCTCCATCTCTTAAGCCACTAGACACTGCATATGTCCACAGGATTAATTTGACTTGCTCAATGTCAAAAGTGGAGAAGATATTTTTGAATCTGGTGTAAGATAAAAGGAGACATCTAGAGTTCAAATCTGAAGCTGATGAAGATCGTAAGAGACACCACAGGTGGAATGGTGAAGAAATTGAACACAAGGTGAAGGAACATTTGCCTGCCTTGACTAGACTGGCAACGTAAGGGAAAGCTGTGTGTATATACTTTGATGAGAGATATATAGACTCATTATTTTTAGGGAAGAGTGTATGTGAACATGTTTTTGAGGCAAGAGGGATGAATGACCTTTTTTTTTGAGGGACAGGTTCCTGTGATTCATGGAGTGTATTTTATTTGTGGACAGTATGCATATTTTAAATTGCCCCATGGATGGCATGGTACATGATATCTTGGTATAGTTTTCCCCAAGATTAACAATGTGGAACATTTTAATGATCCCCTATGGGAAATGTGGCCTAGAACTAGACAAGGTGCTACTACAGCAGAAGTAGCAGGAGATATTTTTGGTGCCATAATCCCATCTGTAGGAATCATTCTGAAAGATCTGAAAATTAGTAAGCTGTCTACATTAGTGGATGCGCTTGCTACTAGTACCACAAATTCTTTGTTACTTGTAAATACTGAGATGGTTGTGATGGAGCAGTAAAAATAAAAAATTTTAACCCCTAACAAATTTTATAATTAATTAAATAAAATGTTTGTTTAAATGTATTAATCAACACCGTATGTGTGGGAATGGTAATATGCTAATGTGTGTGCTAAATAATCTATTAATAAATGTCTATGTGTCTAATTATAACGTAAAAATAAATGCGTACTAATAAAATTAAATGCATGTTATTGTGCTTCATAGAAATAAAACGTGTCGTTGCAAAAAAACAAATAGTGATGTAAGTAAGGAACAGCTTAAATGTTGCTTTCTGCTAGGTAACAACTAATTGGGGTACGTAGACGGGAGGGAAACGAAAAGGATATTTTTCTCTATTTTAATTATGTTTTATTTGCCTCAAATTAGTGCTTCTAAAGTAGAATCGAGTGGCGATATAAAATGGCCGCCAGTGGGAAGATGTGCGCAGGCGCAAGGGGACACGTGGTACGGGATGAGATTGAAGAAATCTGGAACCTCGTGATGTCTCTGAGAGGCTAGGATGCAAGAAATGGTCAAGGCTGGTGTGACCTAATTGAACTGATAGTGTGGCATGATGATCAGCGGAGAGCCCGTGAGAAACAAGTCTAAGAGAAAGGACAATGACTGCGGAGTTCTCGAATGTGTCGAAAGAAGTTACAAATGAACTGATCGAATCGGATGGAAATGTTTAAGCGTATGGGAAAGGAAATGATCCAAGGACCCTTGAATCCAAGAGAACTTGATTAAAGAATGAATAAGCTGACATGCATGGACCAATGAAAGAAAAGCGTGATATTAATGTTGCAACAGTTAGTTAGCAAAGTTAGAATTAGGGTATAAGAGGGCCTACTCTTAGTGGGAGGGGTACACAAGTTCCAGGCAGTTCGAGAGTCGTGGTGGCAGTCACAGTCAGGAGAGGAGTTGAAGAGTCGTGTTGGTGGCTTCCAGTGCTGGGTGGTCCTGATCGATCCCTTATTGAGCGGGAGATGCTGAAAGACTGTTAGAGGAGACGGGTTGCAGGTAGCTGATGCTGACGAGCTGAAGTTGCTGTTGCTGTCTTAATTTTACAGTTGAGTATGAGAATCAGGCTATTTCTAATTCCTAACTTAGGTTAGAAATCATTAGGCAAAATTAGGAAGCTAGGCAGGTAATTAGGGTTTTGGCTTCATGACAAAAATTTCCTTTCTGCAATAAATTGATTATGCTTAATAAAATTGTGAATTTAAGAATGAATAATTGAATAAAGTATTAAAATTCTTTTTCATGCTTTTAAAATTATATAAAATTTAAGATTCTTTAAACCCAAAATGACTCAGTGGTTATTTTCCTAAATGATTGTGACATGAGTAATTGGTTGATTGTGATTCAGCTGGTCTTAATCACTATGAACTAATTTCTTAAATGAATGATTCATCGACAAACAATGAGCAGGGATATCTTAAGAAATAATTAAAAGAGAGTGACTAATTAAGGTAACAAGATATCTTGGCTCTTCCAGCGGTACATAAAAGGTGTTCTCCATTTAGTTCTCATGCTTCTAGGAGTACAGAATTTCACAAAGGTGTAAAGGAAATCCAGGAGTGTGTGTGTGTGTGTGTTAGACGATGTTTATGGGCCCCATCGTCATGTGGATATGAGAAATATAGTTTGCCCCTGGATGACCTATAAGTAACCTAGGAGGAGAATAGTTTTTATTGTACGCGCTGCATCAGATTTCTTGGTAGCAGAGTTATGGTTTTCTATAGATTAGTTTAGTGATTATTGTTGATTGATTATTGATTATTTTATGACTAACACTATATGTTGAGTCAAGTTATGTTATATGTAAGTTTTCACGCTTCTGGGATGTAGGAAGTGGAACACGTGTGGCAAGAGAAGTCACATGGAATTTGGTACATGGTCTGAATTCATTTTTGGTTATAACACAGGTTGTGTTATGTTAGGGTTTTCGGTGTGAAAAGTGTGTAAATGAAATAGCAAATCACGTTTACTTGTGAAACTTTGGCCTTAATTCTCAGGAGCCTAGTCTCCACATGTGTCTTATCCCCAGAGAAACGAGTAAATTGTTTGTTTGAAAGAAGGGTAAGGTAGAGGGAAGTGCTACTTTACTGGCGAGAGTAAAATAATTCTGTGGTAGGGTAGAGGTAAGCCCTGCCTACTGGAAAAACAGGATTCTTGTATAAAAGGACAAAGCTGTCACTTTGTTTAGCGAATCAGACTATGGAAATTGTTTATTTGTTGTAACTAACGGAGAAAACAGCGAAAAGAAAATTGCCGATAAATTTTGTAAAGGAGGGGTAAAGAGTAGAAGTGACGTGGAAAAGTGCCGCGCTAGGATTGGATAGTGCGCTAGTCACGTGAACACAGAGCAGGAGTGACGTAGAAAAGTGCCGCGCTAGGATTGGTTGGTTCGCGGTTGGTGGAAATTATTCTGATTGGTACGTTAGTGTGAGTCGCGCTGTAATTGGTCGAAGTTCCGTACACAGAAACAGCGTTAGAGTAGAGAGAAAAAGAATAGAAAACATGCCGTATTACGAGTATGAAAGGGAGAGAACGTCATGGACGACGAAATTGAAGAATTTCTTTAAGAAAGACAAAAAGGTTGTGACTAGAGAGGGACAAGTAATTCCTCTGCCGAAATCAGCAGCTTCACATATGATGCTGAAATATGGATATCATACGTGCATATGGTTGGACAATTGGGTAAAATATACCAAGAATGATGGAGCATTGGCTTTTCCTGAAAATGGTTCTTTTAACGTAGCGGTTTTACGGAATTTAAGAGAAAAAATGTTTAAATTGGAACCTAGACCTAGACCGACACAGTTTGAGGCTTTAACAGAATGGGAAGATGAGATGTACGAGCGAGAAAGATTCAGAGGTATGAAAGGTTATGAGTTCGTGCCCGGAAGATTGTGGGGAATGAATCATGAGGACAGAATAAAACGATGGAGATGTGCTAACATGACAGGAGGTTTGTTTCCAGCTTTTACAGTTGAGGAAGGGACTAAGAAAAAATGGACTGAGAAAAAGAAACATTTAGAGAGAGAAAGGTATATGCATGAGAGCGAAACGGATGACGAGTTGCTGGAAGATATATTAAATAAAAATCCACCTCCGTATCAGCAGAGTTCTACAGTGGTGACACCAAATGCGCCACCAATAGAAACTATGCGAAATAAAAGTCCAGAAAAAAGACAAGAAGTAAATAGGTCACAAGAACAAATAAGAACTTTTCAAAATGAGGGAATAGAAAACGATAGTGCAAGTGAATTGGCAAGGACAACAAAAGAACTAACTGAGAAAATTAGAGAATTAACAAAGAATATGGAAGCAGTTACCGTGCCCGTAACGATAGGTCCAGTAATACCAGTTTTTGAGAATCAGAAAATTGATGAACGATCTTTGGTGATTCCCTTGAGTTCGCAATTCCAGAGAGAGAAGGAAAGAATGGAAACAAGTCCAGGTACAAGCAATTTGACTAGTGCTTACAGACCAAGTCCACCTGAAAATTTGACAGTGAATGAGTGTAGCGGTAGGAAAATGCCTATGGTAACTGAATCTGCAACAGTGACACCTGAAAAGAGTGGAAATTGGACAGAAATAAATAGTACTCCCATAGGTCCGACTCCTGATGAGTTAAATGAGTGGATAAAAGCTTTTAAAATAAAAGAAACAGAAGAAAAACCATTAGATGTGATCAGATTGAAAATTGACATGGAAGAATTAATTCTAGGAACGATTGGTACAGAAAAGATAAAGAATTATCAGGATGATGAAATAATGTTTCTGTGCAAAAGTATAACATGGAGGGCAAAGAATTTACATGACAAACTAGAAGAAGTGGCCAGTGAGATTGGAATGGATTTTGCAAAAGTAAAAACGTTGCAGAAACCCTACAGAGTAGATTTTTGTGAAAAAGATATTGAAAATTTGAATACAGCAGGAAGGCTGACACAGATAAAAGAGTTGATTGTTTTGTTGAGAAAATGGGGTGATGTGGACAGATGGAAGGTTAGATGGACAAAGAAGAATGAGAAAAGTATAGACAAAGGTTCATTGGCTTTTATGATAACAGAAAAGGAACCTGTTGTTAAAGAATACCCTATGAGAGAAACTCCAGGTGGTAGTTACGTGCATGTTCCCTGGACTAGGCAGGACATCCTGTCATTTACAAATGACTTTCCGAAGTTAAGAGAGAAGCCAGTTGAGTGGTACCGACAGGTAGAAAGGTTTGTAAAGGTCTCGAAGGTGTTGTGGATAGATTTGGACGGATTGTTTGACATAGTGGTACCAACGGATCTGTGGTCAGAATGTAAGATTACAGTTGATTGGCCAACTACAGAATATCCAAGAGATCCTAAGACAGGAGCTCCAGGACCAGAAGTGATGAAGAAATACGACAAAGTGATTACCTTTTTGAAAAATAAGATTCCTCCCAAAGAGACAGATTGGGTTAAGATTGATAGAACTACACAAGAAAGTAAGGAGAGTGTACATGCATATTATGAGCGCTTGTTGTTGGTTTTCAAACAGTATAGTGGTTATGAGGAATTAAGTGAAAAGGATATGAGTCATTTTGTATACCGATTTGTATTTGGCCTGAAACAAGAAATAAGCGATATGATTAAGCAACATATGATAAACTGGCAGAATGCAAGTGTAGATGAGGTGCTGAGGTATGCTAAGTATTGTAGTGATGAAATAGAGAGTAAACAGCGTAAGTTGAAAGAAAAGGCAATGTGGGCACAAGTGAAAGTGGCAGAAAAACAAGAAGCCCAATTGGACAATAATAACGGAAACGAATCAGGACAGAATAAGATGCGACCAAACATAGGTAAAGGAAAAGGACAAGTGAGTCTAGAAGAGGCAAAGAAGAAATGGCCATGTCATAATTGCGGAAAATTAGGGCATTGGAGAAATGAGTGTAAGTTCCCACCTAAACCTAATCCGGAACATCAATCATTAACTCCACAGGTGCAGAATGAGGTAGTTGTTCAACAAAGTCAGGTGCCACAACCACCACTTCCCAACACTGTTAACCAGCAAAGATACAGTACAGAAACAGGATTCTACGGAGGAGAGCAGGTAACACAGTTGCCGCGAGTAGCTAACATTTCTCAGTATTGGTTGCATCAGAGTGAGGATGACCCGGATGAAAGTTTCTGACGGTGCGCAAGAGAGGGGAAAGAGTGCGTGCTTGGCGCAACTCTAGAGGTAGATCAGTCTGGTCCCTTTGTGGATGGAGAAGTGAATGGTGCAAACGTAACATTCCTTGTCGATACTGGAGCTACCCGTTCTACTGTTAGATCAGTGGAAATTCCGAACCTTCCTCTCTCAGGTGAATACATCCAAGTGGTAGGAGTAGCCAATCAGCAGATTAAAACCCCACTTACTGAATTGGTGGAAGTAAAAATTGGTTCTTTTAGCAAAATGCATAAATTTGTAGTGTGTGATTGTAGTCCTGTAAATCTTCTAGGTCGTGACCTTTTGTGTAAAATGAATTGCACAATTTATTGTACACCAGAAGGAATAGGTTTCCAGACTTCGGATGAAGATGTTCTGTATAAGGTAACTTTGATGAATCAAGAACCTGAAACGAATGGTTTATTTCCTGCATTTGATGCAGAAAAACTTCCAGAAGAGCTAAAAGGTGCAGTAAAAGAAAGTGTGTGGGATTTTACAGGAGAGGACATTGGATTAATGAGAGAAGTTGATCCCGTAAAAGTGACTGTGAAAGAAGGGATAATTTATCCAAACACGCCACAGTACAAATTAACTCCAGAAATAATTGAAGGAATAACTCCTGTGATAAATAAGATGATTGAACAGGGAATTTTGAAAGAAATCATGAGCAGTCCATGTAATTCACCTATTATGGGACTGAAAAAGCCAAATGGAACATACAGAATAGTACAGGATTTGAGAAAGATCAACAAAATAGTGGTACCATGTTGTCCAATAGTGCCAAACCCTGCAGTAATTCTATATCAAATCCCGCATGAAGCTGAGTGGTACACTGTGATAGATTTATGTCACGCATTTTTTTCTATTCCTTTGCATCCAGATAGCCAGCCATTATTTGCATTCCGGTTTGGAGAGCGTATTTTGGCATGGTGCCGAATTCCACAGGGGTATACAGAAAGCCCCTCAATTTTTAATCAGATTCTAAAGAAATCATTGGAAGATTTAAAAATGCCAGAAAAATCAGTGATGGTGCAGTATATCGATGACCTATTGGTGGCATCGAAAACCAAAGAGGCATGTGTAAGTGACACAATTGCTTTACTGAACCATTTGGAGAGAAGAGGACATAAGGTGTCCCCTTCAAAATTACAGTTTTGTCAGAAAGAAGTCCAGTATTTAGGGCATAAAATTGAGAAAGGAGTGCGGAAAATAGCAACAGAAAGAGTAAGAATGATTCAAGGAATGAGAGCACCAATGACTCAAAGAGAGGTAAGAATGTTTTTGGGAATGGTTGGATATTGTCGACAATGGATAAGTGGATTTTCTTTGATTGCAAAACCCTTACAAAAATTGACAAAGAAAGATGTAAAAGACCCTTTTGAGTTAAACAAAGAAGAAATGAAATCTTTCAAAGAATTGAAAAAGAAACTGTGTGAGGCCCCTGCTTTAGGCATGCCAGATTATGAGAAAGATTTTGAGTTGTACTGCAGTGAAAGAGATGGATGTGCATTTTCAGTACTGGTACAAAAACACGGGACCATGAAGAGGCCGATAGCTTACTTTTCAGCTGTTTTAGATCCTATAGCAAAAGCATTGCCTGGATGTTTGAAAGCAGTTGCTGCTACTTGTGTAAGTCTGGAACAAAGTGAAGGTATAGTGATGGGGTATCCACTGAGAGTATATGTTCCCCATTCAGTAGAAATTCTTTTGACAAGAACAAAAACACAGTACATGACACATAGTCGGCTGACTAAGTACGAAAAAGTCATCTTGAGTGCTGAAAATGTGACCATAGATAGATGCATAAATGTAAATCCTTCTACATCATTGCCAGATGAAGAGAGTATAATTGAACAAGATGAAGTAGATCATGATTGTCTGAATGTGCTGGAATATTGCACAAAACCAAGAGCTGACATAAAAGATGAACCGTTAAAGGAATCAGATTATGTCATGTTTGTAGATGGTTCATGTTTACGCACAAAGGAAGGAGTGTTAAGCGCAGCTTATGCAGTATGCACAGTGGCAACTGTGATGGAAGCGTCTTGTCTGAAAGGAGTTAGGTCTGCCCAAGTTGCGGAACTAATTGCTTTGATTCAAGCATGTAAATTGGGGAAAAATGTACGAATCACGATTGTGACCGATAGCCAATATGGTTTCGGCATCGTACATGATTTTGGCCAGATTTGGTCACAAAGAGGATTTTTGACATCTGCAGGAACACCTATCAGAAATGGAGAATATGTTAAAAAACTGCTTGAGGCGATACAGTTGCCTAAACAAATAGCTGTAGTAAAGTGCAAGGCGCATAAGAAAAACGAAGACTACATAGCGGTCGGCAATAACTATGCTGATGAGATCGCTAGATATTGTGCGGAAAACATGGCGTCCATGAACAAAAATAGAGAAAGGGAGCATGTCTCTTGTCCTTTGCTTTTCACTAATACAGTCGAAACATGGGATGAAGTAAGGCAGTTACAAGAAACAGCAAGAGATGAGGAAAAGGATTACTGGATTAAAGCAGGATGTAGAAGACAGGAAGATAATGGAGTGTGGGTATACAGAGATGAAAGACCAGTTATGCCTGATAGCATGATTGCAGACATGGCACGGATGTACCATGGACAAGCTCATATTGGGAGAGATGCAATGATTAGACTTTTTAGACAAACTTGGTATAACCCAAAATTCAGAGCCATTGCTGAAAGTCTTTGTCAAAGATGTCTTATTTGTCAACAGTTTAACCCAGGAAGAAAAACAGTAGTGAGTCTAGGAACAATAGGACGAGAAGGAGGTCCATTCACAAGGATACAGATGGATTTCATTGAGATGCCCCCTAGTAACAGATTAAGATATGTTCTGGTGGTCGTCTGTTTGTTCTCTCGTTGGGTGGAGGCATACCCCACAAGAAGGAATGATGGAACAACAGTGGCAAAACTTATGCTGCGAGAGTTCATTCCGAGGTATGGTTTTCCAGTCACGGTTGAGACAGATAGAGGAACACATTTTCAAAATGAGTTGATTCAATTGATTTGTCAAGCATTGAGTATTAAACAAAAACTACATTGTGCTTACAGACCCGAGGCTTCTGGGGTAGTAGAGCAGATAAATGGAACAATTAAAAACAGATTAGGAAAAATGTGTCAAGCTACAGGACTCAAATGGCCAGATGCACTGCCTCTTGTTCTGATGACCATCAGAAGCATCCCTGAAAAGAAAACGGGACTCAGTCCTCATGAGATGATCATGGGACGAGCAATGAGACAAGCCCACGTACCAGTCAACAAGTTATTAACCATAACTGATGATCTAATACTGGATTATTGCAAAGGACTGGCTGATGTGGTGCGTTCTGTGTTTCATCAGGTTGGACCGGATGCGACCACTCTTGAAAGAAAACCAGCCCACGACTTGAATCCAGGAGACTGGGTCCGCATAAAAGTCCACAGGAGAAGAAACTGTTTGGTTCCGCGTTGGGATGAACCAAGACAGGTAATCCTAGTGACAACGACTGCTGTCAAGTGTGCAGGAGTGAAGAACTGGGTTCATGCCAGCCACACAATCAGAATTCCAGAACCTACAGATCGACATGTGAGTCGGCGTCTGGAAGTGTGGGATAAAAGTTTAACGGCTGGGACAACCAAGATAAAAGAAAGGGTGCCAGAACTTGAAGATCGACCTGAAAGTCGACATCTGGAGACCCCAACGGAAAACACCTCTAGAGAAGAAGAGGAACAAGAAGAAGAAGAAGAAAGAAATTCAGAAGTTCCAGAACTTGAAGATCGACCTGTAAGTCGACATCTGGAAATATCTGACACAACTTCAGGATCTGATGATTCAGCTGCAAACTGGGAAGAATTCCGAAAGAGAACTTGGGGTTATAAACCAATTAGAGAAGAAACTGAGCAAGAAATTGAGTTAGATGAACAACCAAGTACAAGTTATGGTGGAAATCCTTCAGAAACAATATTAATAGATGAAGTAGGGAAAGAAGTACACAAAAAGTTAGAAAATCGAGAAGAACCCCGAGGAGCAATAGGGATAGATAGAGAAACAGGAGAACAGGGAAATTTAGAAACAGAAAAGGAGAAAAACACCAAATCGGAAGAACCCAGAGGAGGGACAGTAATAAGGGAAAACAAAAAGGAGAAGACAGATCCACCAGTAGGAGATGACGAGATTATAAGTTTCAAAATAAGAGACAATAGTGAGACAGTTGAAACAGAAACAGAAGAAAGTGGAGGAGAGGAAAAAGCAAAGACTGAATCAAGAAAAAGAAATTGGAAATCAGAAAGAGAAGAAAGAGAAGGTGAAGCCAAAAGGCCAAGAAAAGGAGATAATTGGCCCAACAGCTATGTCAGAAAATTGAGATATAGAATAATAAGAGCGGAAGACGAAGATGCTGAACAAGTAAATGAAGTAACAAGTCAAAAGGGACAAGAAAAACCAAGTGGAAAAAGATTACAAAAGTCCAAAAGGACAAAGAAAGTGAATTCAAAGTTTAAGTCACCTGAGTGGCTGTATATTGCACTAACTGATTACAAAGAAGAAGAAGAAAACACTCACGGAAACCAGAGACTGAGAAGTCGGATGGGAAAAGGTGAGATGCAACAAAACTGAAGTGAAGACTTAAAGTGCTTCTGCCGGACGTGACAATTTTACTGGATGTGACAAATCACCGGATGTGACAACGAAAGAATTCTGGAAAGAATTAAAGAAAGTACCAAGCAGAGACTTTTTGAAAGCAGAGTGGCGTCTAAGTCATTTTGAGGTGTAGTGACACAATTTTCTGAAAACTTAACAAATAGAAAAAGAAAAAAATGGAAAATAATGAGAATAGAAGAGATAAATGTGAATTTATAAAGAGATGGTGCAAAATGTGCTGCTTTTGTACAGGGTTATTAATGACCATATGGATAGTTTTAGCAATCACAATTCCTATTAGTGTAGCTGTGATAGAAGCAAAAAATGATACTAAACTAGAAAAAGAAACTAGTATTAAAGAACCAGTTATTTTAAGAAGTAGTGCAGAATTGCATAAGGATAAGTCAGTAACAGATTTTTCAAAGAATGTTTTTACAAAATTATTGTATGAGTACGTAGAAACAATGGATGTGAGAGATTGTTATGTTTGTATGCAGTTGCCTGCATCAGTATCGGAAGGTGTGACTTATCATCACTTACCTCTGACTTATGGAATAACATGTAGTGTAATAGCAAGTTTATTTTATAAAACAGGTAGATTAGAATCTTATTATACTGATATAGATAAGATATTTGCAAACATTCCAGTAGTACCAGAACTTAACAAAGTAAAACCAGCAAAAGTGTTAGGAGAATTCTTTTTAGAACATAGAAAATTAACGTTAGAAGAAATAGTCAGTAACAACCTTACCTGTGAGTTAAAGAAAGAAGAAAAAGTATTTTTAGATATGGTTGAAGAAAGAAGAATGAAATTTCAAAAAGAAGCAATAAAAGAGGAAGGAAAACGCTTATGGACGTTTGAGGAAGGAAATCATGAAGGGAAAAAGATAAATGCAGCAATGACTTTAGACTGGCCACAAACAGGAAAGTTGTGCATTAGGAGAAATAAGACAGTCTATGACAATTACTTTGTAGGTTCCAGTATCTGCCATGACAATTATCAAATTCTGGGAGGTTGGGGATTCAAAGGTGGAAAGGACCCAATATTTCCAGGTATCTATTATGTTTGTGGGAATAGAGCTTATTACAGGTTACCGGACCATTGGTATGGAACTTGTTATGTAGGCCTGGTCTTTCCAAAAAATTTTCACATGGACAGAGAAGAAAAGGGAACATACAAGATGATTAATAGATTTACACGTAGAAAGAGGGAAAGTTTTTCGGAAATTGTAGGTGATATTTTTGGAGCATTGATACCAGCAGTGGGAATATCTTTGAATGCATTTAAAATTCGGAAGTTATCCACAGTAGTAGATCGTTTGTCTACAGATACTGCGGGAGGGTTCTTAATGGTAAATACAGAAATGGTTGCCATGAGAGCTATGGTAATGCAAAATCGGCTTGCCCTTGATATTCTTTTGGCAAAAGAGGGTGGAGTCTGTGGAATGTTGAAAGTCCAACATTGTTGTACTTACATTCCTGATAACAGTGAAAATATACAGAAGTATATTACAAATATTACAAGTTTGCACAAAGAATTAGTTCCACTGGAGGTTGAAAGTGTTTTGGGAAAACTTGGTAGAGGGTTTTCCTCAGTAGCGAATTGGTTGACTAGGATGAGTAAACTAGTAATAGGGAAAGTTATAATAGTAGCAACTATAGTAATATTGTTAGCCATGATATTGAAAATAGTAATAACATGTATAAAGAGAAAAGTAAGACAGAATAAAATAAGAAGAAATAACAGAATAATGAGAGAAAGAGAGAGAGAAATGGGTGAAATTGAATTGGAGAAAATGAAAGAAAGCATGTATAAAGAGACTAAAAGGCAAGATGAAGAAGAAACAGAGATATAAATAACAGGAAGTAAAGGATGAAAGACATGCTGCCTGAAAAGAAGTATGACTTGGGTTTTATGTGGTGATTTAAAAATCACCAAAGGGGGGATTGATGGAGCAGTAAAAATAAATTTTTTTAACCCCTAACAAATTTTATAATTAATTAAATAAAATGTTTGTTTAAATGTATTAATCAACACCGTATGTGTGGGAATGGTAATATGCTAATGTGTGTGCTAAATAATCTATTAATAAATGTCTATGTGTCTAATTATAACGTAAAAATAAATGCGTACTAATAAAAATAAATGCATGTTATTGTGCTTCATAGAAATAAAACGTGTCGTTGCAAAAACAAATAGTGATGGTAAGTAAGGAACAGCTTAAATGTTGCTTTCTGCTAGGTAACAACTAATTGGGGTACGTAGACGGGAGGGAAACGAAAAGGATATTTTTCTCTATTTTAATTATGTTTTATTTGCCTCAAATTAGTGCTTCTAAAGTAGAATCGAGTGGCGATATAAAAATGGCCGCCAGTGGGAAGATGTGCGCAGGCGCAAGGGGACACGTGGTACGGGATGAGATTGAAGAAATCTGGAACCTCGTGATGTCTCTGAGAGGCTAGGATGCAAGAAATGGTCAAGGCTGGTGTGACCTAATTGAACTGATAGTGTGGCATGATGATCAGCGGAGAGCCCGTGAGAAACAAGTCTAAGAGAAAGGACAATGACTGCGGAGTTCTCGAATGTGTCGAAAGAAGTTACAAATGAACTGATCGAATCGGATGGAAATGTATAAGCGTATGGGAAAGGAAATGATCCAAGGACCCTTGAATCCAAGAGAACTTGATTAAAGAATGAATAAGCTGACATGCATGGACCAATGAAAGAAAAGCGTGATATTAATGTTGCAACAGTTAGTTAGCAAAGTTAGAATTAGGGTATAAGAGGGCCTACTCTTAGTGGGAGGGGTACACAAGTTCCAGGCAGTTCGAGAGTCGTGGTGGCAGTCACAGTCAGGAGAGGAGTTGAAGAGTCGTGTTGGTGGCTTCCAGTGCTGGGTGGTCCTGATCGATCCCTTATTGAGCGGGAGATGCTGAAAGACTGTTAGAGGAGACGGGTTGCAGGTAGCTGATGCTGACGAGCTGAAGTTGCTGTTGCTGTCTTAATTTTACAGTTGAGTATGAGAATCAGGCTATTTCTAATTCCTAACTTAGGTTAGAAATCATTAGGCAAAATTAGGAAGCTAGGCAGGTAATTAGGGTTTTGGCTTCATGACAAAAATTTCCTTTCTGCAATAAATTGATTATGCTTAATAAAATTGTGAATTTAAGAATGAATAATTGAATAAAGTATTAAAATTCTTTTTCATGCTTTTAAAATTATATAAAATTTAAGATTCTTTAAACCCAAAATGACTCAGTGGTTATTTTCCTAAATGATTGTGACATGAGTAATTGGTTGATTGTGATTCAGCTGGTCTTAATCACTATGAACTAATTTCTTAAATGAATGATTCATCGACAAACAATGAGCAGGGATATCTTAAGAAATAATTAAAAGAGAGTGACTAATTAAGGTAACAAGATATCTTGGCTCTTCCAGCGGTACATAAAAGGTGTTCTCCATTTAGTTCTCATGCTTCTAGGAGTACAGAATTTCACAAAGGTGTAAAGGAAATCCAGGAGTGTGTGTGTGTGTTAGACGATGTTTATGGGCCCCATCGTCATGTGGATATGAGAAATATAGTTTGCCCCTGGATGACCTATAAGTAACCTAGGAGGAGAATAGTTTTTATTGTACGCGCTGCATCAGTTGCGATAAGGTCTATGGTTTTGAAAATAGACTTGCTCTAGACCTTTTACTCGCAAAAGAGGGTGGAGTCTGCAGGATGTTAAAAGTTCAGCAATGCTGTACTTACATCCAGATGAGAGTAAGGATCTGGCGAAATATATTCGGAACATATCTGGGTTGATAAAAGATTTGAAAGAATTTGAAGTGGCAGGTGCTTGGGAAGCTATTGGAAGTGAATTTGCTTCAATAGGCAAATGGTTTGGAAGCTTGGGAAGTGGAATTCTGGGCACCATTTTGAAGCCTCTTTGATAATAGCACTTTGTGCAATATTCCTACTTATGATCTTTAAGGGCTACAAGTATGCACAAGTTAGACGTGGAGTGAAGAGGAAGCGAGCAGATGTAGAGTTACAGGAGAGTCCGAGCAAGTATTATGATGACATGAAATGCCTGGAAGACTCTAGACGAAAGATGATCAAGACTACAAGGTTTTAGATGGTCCATCTGATAACATCAGATTGTAATCTGTGATGACTTGAGTCGCAATCAGAGGGGGACTGGAGCAGAGTAATTTCTGCTCCACCTTTTGTTTGATTAGGCCAAAATATATATTTATACATGGCCTAATGTGCTCATGTGCTTGTGTGATGTAACATTATTAATGTAATGTAGTGAACTTGAACAGATACAGAAAGTGCATATTTTATGTTTGAAAACGTATACATTTGAATAGTACTCTACATCTATATTATAACCGTATATGTACCTGTAATCATGAATTTAAACATGCATTGAGATGCTTGCCACACTAACTTGACCAAAGGCATTAAGCATTTGGATTTCTTAATGTTTAACCTTCAATGTGAATGTTTGCTTCACATGGCATGTTTTTCTACCCTCTGCAGGTGCAGTTGTGTGATCTTACGAATAGAAAAAGGCACATTGTGTAAGAGAGATAGCGAGGTTCGAAAGTAGTATCTTTTCGCAACGACGAGCAGCCTTAACAAATGAAGGGAGGACTACTGTCCATGCAGAATTGGAGACGGTAGGAATCCAAGGACGTTCTGATGTGTGGACCAAAGGAAATGAGTTTCAAGAGTAGTTGCCAGGTTTACTGTTTGAAGGTGGAAAATAATGAAGCATGTGACAAGGGATTCTCAAAGGTTCTTTTTGTGGGTTGAATGGATGATCACACTTCAGTTTATTCAGACTCCTGATAGACTTAGAGATGTCCAGACCTCTTCCACATAAGTGGACTTCTTCAGGGCTGTAATATAATAAATACAAAAAAGTGCATAAATCTAAACATACGTACAAAATATGTCAGAAACATAAATTACAGCAGTGAGAGGATTGAATTTCTGGATATTCTGTTTTATGTGGAAGGAGGCTCAATACAGAGCACCAGTATTTTGCATGCCACCAGTGCCCACCCCAAGTCAGTGATTAACAATATACCCTTTGGGGAGATGGTGCGCATAAGGCAAAACTGAAGTAGGATGGAGGCGTTCACCCCTATTATTTAAAATGTAAAACAACATTTCAAGGCCAGGGAATAGGAGGATAATATCCTGCAAAAAGCGGATGGTAGGATAAAATAGGTGGTAAGAAAGGACACATTGAGAAAAAAGACAAAATTTGAAAACATAAAGTTGGGATATTTGGCAAATGTCACCAAATACACTATGTTCAGTGATGATATTTATTACATATTATGGAGGCATTGGCACTGTTTCTTGGTCTATGTTTCTGACATATTTTGTATGTATATTTAGATTTATGAACTTTTTTGATTTATTATATTGCAGCCCTGAAGAAGTCCATTTATGTGGCCGAAACTCGTTGGCTTTCTTTGCTATAACATTTGGAGTTCTGTTTTTAACAAGCAAATTAAAAGAAGACATGGAACATCTTTGAAATTTGAATTGGACATACTTTTGTAAAAATACTGGATGTCATGCACCTCTAGTTGTATTGTTGTTATGTTTTGACCTTAGGGACGCACTTTTGAGCAGCAGGTGTTCCTAGCTAGTGTGCACAGATACGAATGGATTGTTTGCATTTATTTCCTGTTGGGGAAAGGGGAAGGTGTGGTATCGTCCGGCTCACTGCTCTGTTCTTTTGTTGCAAAGGTCCAGACCTCTTGGCGACATCTCTGTTGTGTGGGTTCATGCTATACAATATTCTTTCCCTTTAGGGAACTTCTAAAGACGTTTTGCTGTGCGGACACCTTTCTTGATTCCCTGACTTAAATAGGGTTTTCCTGATTCTTAGGTCAGAATAAGGCTTAATAGATTTTCTTAGACAACCTCATGTATAGGCAGTAGGATTGAAACTTTCAATCTAATTAACAGACTTTGTTTCTCATTCTCTGTATTGTGGATATGGAATTGCTCATTTTCTTTCTGTTATTGAGGATACATTTTGTCCAATGTTTTGGATTTCCATTAGAGATTCTCTATTTTTACAATACATTTCTGTGACTGATTTATATCAGCTTGGCTTTGAATTTGTAATAAATCCATACTTAATCCCATCTTCCGACTCAGATTTTTATTGTGTAGCAAAAATTTGTTATACTGTAACTGTTAAATTGTAGTTGACCTTAACTCCTTTTATTCCTCAGACACTTAGAAAGCTCCATTACAGGGAGCAAGTAAAAAGGGTTCCAAATACTAGGCGTTATCAGATGGTAGCAGAGGACCGTTAGGTCCTGAGATAGGGGAGTCAGGAAATTTTATATGAGAATAGTAACAATCCAATCCTCTTTGAAGGTATACCTGGTGAATGTAGGTAAATTAAAGCTTGAATTAGATGAAATGATAAGTGGAAGTCTTGAATTGGCCCTAATAGACACTTATCGAGAGAATTAACTTTGTTTATGAGTAAGGATGTTACCAGGAGAGCAAGGCAAGTTTATGATAAATTATCTAAAAAATCTCAGAAATATGAAGAAGATTTGGAGCGGACAAAGGCTTTACAGAAGAACCACCGACTCTGCTTTTGTGATCAGGACTTACGAGAATTACCAGGGCTGAAAATGCAAATTCAGGAATTAATTCACAGCATTTTGATTTGGAGTATGCTGGATAGGTAGGAAGTCAAATGGTCAAAAAGGAAAAGTCGAAAAAGTTTGTTGGGGGAACCGCCTCTTTCCAGAAAGAGAGGAGCGGAAGCTAACAGTTTCCTTTTACGAGGGGTACCAAGTGGAGGTTATATACCTTGGAGTAGGAGAGATCACCAATGGTTTTCACAGGCTACGAGAGAAGCCTGTGGAGTGATACAAACAAGTTGAGGGGTTTGTGAAAATCTTGTTTCATAGACTGACTTGAATACCTTGTTTGATGTTGTGGTCCCAATTGATTTAAGGACCACCTGTAAAATAGCCACAGAGTGGTCTGAGAGGGAACCAGCAAGGGAACCTTTGACTAATGGTCCATCACCCATAGTAATGAGAAAGGTCAACCAGGTAATGACGTGGTTGAAGTCTAAAGTGTCGCCCCAGGATATTGATTGGGTCAAGATTGACAGAACGACCCAGGAAGCTAAAGAGATGATTCATGCATATAATGAGAGGCTGTTGCAGGCATATGAACAGTATAGTGGAATGGAAACGTTGGAGCCCAAGGATATGTGACATTTTGTGTCTAGGTTTGTGACAGGACTGAGGTCCGAGATTAGTATGATGATTCAACAGCATTTGATTTGTTGGCAGAATAAGTCGATTGATGAGATCTTGCGATTTGCTAAGTATTACAATGACAAAATCAAAATGAGGCAGAAGAAATTGAAGGAGAAACTTATGGTGCACAGATGAAAGCTGCCTGAGGGGGTCAAAGCCAACAGTTCGTAGGGAATGCCCCTCCAATGCCAAGAGTATATCAACAGGGGGCCCCAGCGATGCAAGGTGGAGGAGAATTTAAGTTACAGGGTAGAGGTCGGAGTGTCCCCATTGATCCGAGTACTGGGATTGATGTAGCCACATTGAAAAAGTCTAATCTGTGTCAGTACTGTAATAGGTTGGGGCATTGGAAGCGAGAATGTCATATTAATCCTGCAAAGCAAGGTCAAAATATGGGATTTGTTCAGCCTCAGAATAATAGTTCCATGTAGCTACTAAATGTACATAGACCAAGGTCTCCGAATTTTAGAGTACCACAAGCCCCAGTGATGCGGGATCCGCAACCCCAAATGCCACAGCAAGCTGCTAATGGCCCTAGATTTACATCTAATCCAATTTCAAACATGAATCAGAATTCTTTCCAGAATAACAGTTCTGTTCAACAGTACCCCATGTTTGAGACAATTGACCTTTATGGCTGTGATCAGTCCCCCTGATGGTGCCTGAGAGAGGAGAAAGATTGCATGCCTCGCGCAGTTTTGGAGGTAGACCATAGTGGCCCATTTGTAGATGGTGAAGTAAATGGCCACACCGTATAATTTTTGGTTGATACAGGTGCTACCCATTCTACTGTGAGAGCAATGCATGTTCTAGCCCTACCCCTCTCGGTAAGAAGTATCCAAGTTGTTGCTAATCAACAAATGAGTTGTTGTGTAAATTGAATTGTACCATCTTTTGCACCTCGAAAGGGATAGAATTTCGGACTCATGATGAAGATGTTGCTTTCAAATTGGCTAATCAGAACCTAATGATTGAATTGTTCCCAATGATGACAAATGAAGAATTATCCTTGAATCTCAGAGTCACAGTGAGGTCAGAAGTCTGGGATTTTCCAGGACAGGACATTGGAATCATCAAAGGAGTTGAGCCTGTCCGGATACAAGTTAAGCCAAATGCTGAGTACCTGAGAACCCCGCAATACAATTTGACCCATGAAATGATTGCTGGGATTACTCCTGTGATTGGAACGATGATTCAGCAAGGCATTTTGAAGGAGACAATGGGAAGTCCATGTAACACCCCCATTATGGGCTAACAAAAGGCCAGCGGAAAGTACAGCATAGTCCAGGACCTGGGAAAGATAAACTATATTGCGGTTCCGTGTTGTCCCGTGATACTGAATCCAGCTGTGTTACTCTTTAAGATCCCTTTTGAGGCTGAATGGTTTACTGTTATACTGTTATACTGTATACAAGGGTATACGGAGAGTCCATCTATCTTTAATCAGATCCTTAAAAAGAATCTGAAGTCCTTGATCATGCCCTGTAACTCGATGCTGGTCCAGTATATTGATGACCTGTTGGTTGTGTCAAATACTCAGGAAGCTTCTAAGACCGACACTATTGCTTTGTTGAACCACTTGGCTGAGAATTGACATAAAGTGTCCCCCAGTACACTGCAGTACTGTATGAAAGAAGTTCTGTACCTAGGACAACACACTAAGAAAGGTGCAAGGAAGGTGTCACAAGAGAGAATCTCGGGGATCATGAAAATTGCAGCTGTAACTGTATTTCTATAGCACATACTACCCCTGACGAGGCGCTGAAGTGGTTTTTGGCGAGTAGCATGCTACTCCAGAACCCAAAAAGGATTAGAGGTGAATCAGTATAGGGAAATAGGATTGAATTTGAGCGGTGGACATGTGAGTCTGTTAGTTGGATTGAAAAGGATAATGGAGGGATAGAAGAGGGAAGAGTCAGGAAAGTGTTTATTGGGAGATCATAGTAGTAAGAGGCGATTTGGGATGGGTAAAGCAGAGATGGAGGAGGGAAGAGTCTCTAGAAATGGATTAGGGAGATCATAGTAGTAGTAATAAACGGCTGTTAGCACCATACCTGTCTTGCCGTGAGGGGAACGGTTTCATCCAGAAGTCAATCGCCGTGAGGGGAACGGCAGCGGACTCCATTACCCAGCAGCCTCGCGCCATCCTGACACTGCTTTCGCGCCCGGAGACGCGTTAAATTGCCATGCCACCTCCCGCACCGCGGGACGCCTAAACGGCTGTTAGCACCATACCTGTCTTGCCGTGAGGGGAACGGTTTCATCCAGAAGTCAATCGCCGTGAGGGGAACGGCAGCGGACTCCAATACCCAGCAGCCTCGTGCCATCCTGACGCTGCTTTCGCGCGCCGGAGGCGCGTTAAATTGCCATGCCACCTCCCGCACCGCGGGACGCCTAAACGGCTGTTAGCACCATACCTGTCTTGCCATGAGGGGAACGGTTTCATCCAGAAGTCAATCGCCGTGAGGGGAACGGCAGCGGACTCCATTACCCAGCAGCCTCGCGCCATCCTGACGCTGCTTTCGCGCGCCGGAGGCGCGTTAAATTGCCACACCACCTCCCGCACTGCGGGACGCGCGTGGGCGTGCCCGGGCGAAGCGAACGGAGGAGACTGGGCTGGTCCACCCTTTGAGATCTGCCCTCACATAATGAACTATTGGTAAGACTGTAAGTCTATAAGATTGTGCGCACTGCTCTAGAACCTGGCGTTACCTATTGACTTGTCTTTTTAAATAAGAAATCTACGATTGTTGTTACTAACATCTCCCTGATTATGAGTAAGCGCAAAGGCGCAGCGGGCACTCTAGATGCATTTTTAATCAGAGCAGAATCCCTACTGACGCACGAAATCCAAATGACTGAGAGAAGGCTGTCACTTGATCCTACACAACTCCCAACATATATGCAATCATCCACCATTAACCCGTTCCCACTTAGTCCAAAGATAATTGTTCAAAATAAACCATTGATATCAGCTTTGCCAAATATATCACCGCCTGCTATAAGCCCAGTCCCAAATGACCATATTAGACAGGGTATAGAAACAAGATCACGAGCTCCAAAAGTACTAGAAGATCCAAAAGGGAAAGTCCATCGAGCAAAGCAGAAGCGAGCTATGGGTTACCAAAAATCTAAAATTAAGAGTTCAGTGGGATCTAGGCCCATACCCCAAATACCTACTGATGTAGATGATCAAGCTGCAATGATAACAAATACTGCTAGTACACAGACAGATGTAGTTTCACACCCTTCCAACTTAGTAACGAAAGAAAGTTCAGGGGTTTATGATGGTAAAATTACAACAATACTAGAATCAGCACTGGGGTCTATGCTATCACAAATCATAGAACTAATGAATATGAAGTTTGGTATATTAGATAAAAAGATCGATCATTTATATACACTGATAGAAAATATGGGAGGTAGTAAGGACATTAGTCAGCCGGATGTTATAGAAGAAGCATGTGAACCAATGAATCTGGAAGGTCCCCAACTTTTAATTTAGCCGGAATGAATAATAGAGACAACGGTACACACGTAGAAAATTCCAATTCACAAAGAGGAAATAGGGAGAAAAGTACATGGGGCAAGGCACAGAAACCAGATAATAGATTAGGGAAAAGACAAGTTATATGCTCTGAACAGGTAGCCCCAAATGCATTGGCAAATCGCTCAGGTTCAGTTCTAGCAAAAGACTTGCAAAGTTCAATCCCAATCCCAAATACTGATGTTATAGGTTTACCACCTGCTTCATGCCCCTACGTACTAATTTTAGCTGGGGTTCCTGCCTTAAGGAAGGAACAGAGTGAATCATGGATCAACTTGCAAAATAAGACTGTCAACTGGTTGTCCAAATATAAAAACTTCAACCCACGGAACGCGAACGATATTTTGATGGTTTGCAGAGTAGGGTGGATTGGTGATTCCCTGAAGAAGATTAATGGGGATTGTATAATTATAAATTTTCGTCGACCCCATATGGTTCAAAGATTGCTATATATGCAAGAGGAGGTATCCCCTCAAAAATCCTGTGTCTGTGTGCTCCCTTTAGGTTACTTTTATAAACCACACCCGAGGAAACTTGTACAAGATAACATCCCAACTTCTCTCTCAAATAGATTCCAGGCGCTATCTGATTTAGACGCCTTAGACTGACAACTAGCCCATGTAGAAAATGACACTTACCCTTTTGCTAGTAATCAGCTAAGTTGCAACATGGAGCAGATATGCCCTCTATCTACACAGTGCCCAAAGGAGGAACAGGGCAAGGAGAATGGTTGCATTATTACAGCTGAGTCAAATGGTCAACTATGGGTGGAAGAGACTTGTGGGACACCGTCTAGCTTTTTCCTGTCCCCTTTAGAGGAAATATCCAATCAGCATAGTTCTAACAATACAAAGACAGGAGTAAAGAAGGCACCGGAATTACGTCTAACCTCCTGGAACATTGCAGGTTTAAATAGGAATCTAAGGGACACTGAATGGCTGGAATACATAGAACAAAGTGACATCTGCCTATTGCAAGAGACTTGGGCATTAGATACCCCTCATAAGGCCGGGTTTAAGACCTTTAGCACTAATGCTATCCAATCAGTTAGAGGCAGGCCTTCAGGGGGTCTTGTTATATGGATAAGAATTACTCTTAAAATCGAGTTAACCCAGCTGGACACACCTTCCCAGGATTTGATTGGTGTGAAAATTAAAACATGGGACAAAAAAATAATATACTTGATTAACATCTACAATAGGCCGAGCCCAGCCACAAAATAATCCCTGGTAATTAAACAGCTTGATTCTTTTTTGAATTTACTAGAGCCTGGGGCTTTGGTAATTATAGGGGGGTGACTTGAACTGCAACTTTGAACCAGTGGTGGGTTTCGAGGACCTCTTTGAAGAGGAAGACATAGCAAATAACATCCCTGCTCTTGAAAGTAGTTCGACAGTGCCTTGCACAATAGCCGCCGCACAAATTATGAAATTGACAACAGGGCAGGGAATCAGAGCGTGCAATGGTCGTTTACCCTCTGACAGACCAAAAAAGTTTACCTTTAGTAGAGGCAATTGCAAGAGCAACATAGATTATTTATTGGTATCAATCGAGTTTTGGCCAAATGTACTTGATCTGAAAATAGACTCTAGAACTGATAGTGATCACCGTCCCCTACATTTGACATTAGCAATTGATCACTTTATTGATTTTAATGAGAATAACGAAGATAGTAATATCTCTACTGATGGCATTCTAGTTAGTAACAACCGTCGAGCTGTAAAGTGGCCATATATCCTAGGCGATATTCAAGCTATGACGCAGATATATGACACCTTTGCAGAGGTTGTTTCCCTGCATATGGTTTCACCAGCAGCTGAGTTCCCGATATTGGCCGCACATTATGCATTGATAGAAGCTTTAGCTCCGATTGTGAGTAGAATAATCAAAGACCGTAGTGGGAGAGACTCAAAGATAAGAGACAACCCATGGTACAACAAAGAGTGTCGGGAAGCAAAAACCGATCTCATATTGGCTCTTAAAACAAATGACATAATGGGCATAAGGGAGAAAAGGTTTAATTACAAACATACTCTTGCCCATGCGAAAAAAATATGGGACGACAATATTTGGACGGACTTCATTAATGCAGCTAAGTCTAAGGACCAAGCAGGCTTTTGGCGCCTAATCACAAAGGGCAACAAGACTGGTAGAGATATTAAGGATCTTTATCTCGATGCTAAAACTTGGGAGGACCACTTTTCCAGCCTTTATGCGGCTACTCCTAATGAAGAAATTTCTGTAAGTGCAGTTTCTGTAGCTAAGCATAATATTAATGATCTCCATTTTAGTTTGGAAGAAACATTAATAGCAACTAATGCAGTCAAGCTAGGGAAAGCGCCCGGCCCCGATAAAATCCCGGGGGATATGTTAAAGCATGACAGTAGCGTTTGGGGGCCATATATAAATCGCTTATGCAATGCAATTGCATCTGGCTCTCCCATACCTGAATCATGGAAAGGGGCAGAGATCATTACGAGATTTAAGAAGGGCAATCGTTATGACCCCGCAAATTATCGACCCATAAGTTTAATCGATATTTTACAAAAACTTTTTGCTAGGCATATTTTAACGAGATTAAATGACTGGCTCAAAGAGAACAGTGTGCTTTCTAAATTCCAGGCGGGATTCAGATCTAAAATAAGCACAACTGACCAGGTTTTTAGATTTATCTGTCTATGCTGGAAATATATTACTTTAAAAAAGGGCCATCTGTATATTGCTTTTGTAGACACCAGGGCCGCTTTCGACCTCATTCCACGGAACTTACTTTGGGAATCATTGACATTTCAAGGATTACTGAATGAAATACTCTTACAAATAAAAAGATTACACGAGGACAACTATGCCAGAGTAAGATGGGGTCCGAGGGGCGAACTCACTAAGGCAATCCCGGTCAAAAGGGGCGTGCGCCAGGGGTGTGTACTGGCGCCCACCCTATTTTCATTATATGTTAATGACATTCCAAAATATTTGCTTGGGTGTACCAATGATTCGCCCAAGTTGGGGGGGGACTTGGTGCCAGCACTTTTATTTTCTGACAACACAATATTAATATCACAAACCCCCAAAGGCCTACAATGCTTATTGGATTCTTTTAATACATATTGTAAGACTAAGGGCCTTGAAGTAAATGCCAGCAAAATGAAATACATGGCAATAAACCCTCATAAGTCTTTTAGAAAGAATTTAGTAATTAACAATCAAAAATTAGAATATGTCCAATCTTTTCATTATCTGGGTATAACCTTGGACACAAAGTTGTCCTGGAAGCCACAATTAGAAAAAAATAAGATTACTCTGCTTCAGAATACATTGCCCATTATAAAGAAACATGGAAGCAGCATCTCAAAGGCGGTGTCTCCCGCCCTAGAGGTCTTTAAACATAGAGCTCAATCAGCTTCTCTTTATGGGGCAGAAATATGGGGGCCTGTTGTAAAAAGAGTTTTGAACCAGAAGAGAATACATTTTTTAGAAGATTGCTAAGCCTGCCTGTACGTACACCCCTAATTCCGATCGTTATGGATCTAAATATCAAACGAACAGACCATCCTGCAATATTAAGACCTTTATTATATTGGGTGCGGCTCTGGTCAACTTCAGAATTGATATACTATAAGGAAGGTCTAGAGGAGATCCTAAGTTTTGACCAGAGCAAGAACATTCTGTGGCTCAAACACGTTTCTTCTTGGTTAGAGAAACTGGGCCTGTACCATTTTTGGGAGTATCCGACACAGCTAACATCATCATCTAGGGCACTGCTAAAATCAACATTTTGGGCTCACATTCAAAACAATGTGTTTTTTGCTAGGGATAATGGTTCATTAACAATTAAGTTCCTTCTGTTTAAAGAGGTAGCCAGTTTTGAGTCTTTTTAGATGAAGTTCGTCCACAATTGGCCAAATCCTTATATATGAAGTTTAGATATGGAGTGCTACGAACTAACACGAATACACTAAACTGGGCTACAAACCAAGATGGAAACAGTAATGAATGTTGTGAACTATGCCAAACACGTCCAAGGAAAATGATCTACACATACTATTCTCCTGCCCGGCGTATGCCAAACAGAGGAACAAATGGATTAAACCCATTTGTCGCAACATGAATACTAGACATTACCTAGAGGCAGGACGAATATTGAAAACCGATACTTCACAAAAAATCGTTTTTAGTGTGAGCAGATTTTTGTTTAATGTAAGTCTTATAAGGGCAAAAGCAGGGCTAAAATTGTAAGGCCCAATAATTCAAGAATATGTATTCTCAAGTTTATGACTCCAGTAATTTATGTATATGCACCATAGGTTAATGGTGATATAAGGAAATTTGAGCACCAATTGATTGTTTCAAAGTATTGTAACCTGTGCTAAACAAATGTGAATATCACTCAGAGCTATATATAATGGATTATGAGCCCACATGGAGTAATGGTCACTAATTTCTAATTGTTTATGTAAATGAATTTTAAAAATTTTATTATGCCAAGTTTTAATTATTTATACATTTTATATTGTTGCTTTTTGCGGCTAGGAAACGGAATATACTTTTTTTGAACGATAGCCCTAAACTCGATGAAGTACCATTAAATGTAGGTGAAGCTGCTATACTTGTATATTCATATTTAAACAATTGTATAAAAAAATGTATGATGCATCTTTTATGGTTTTATGTGAACCGAAATAAAGATATATTGAATTGAAATGAGTTTTTGGGATGAGTCTGAAGAGGGATACATGAGGGAAGTATTTTTGGGAGATCATAGTAGTAAAATGAGGTTTGGGGTGATCCAAGGAGGGAAGAGTCTAAAAAGGTTATTTTGGAGATCATAGTGGTAGAATGAGGTTTGGGATGAGTCAGAGTGGAGGTAGATGATATATTGAGAGAGGTATAGAGTGATGCATAGGGTAGTGTATTGGCGAGACTCAAAGTTTTTTTTTTAACAGTACGGGGAAAGTAATAAATATATAGATACATAAGTACATAGAGGGTATACATGTATAAAAAGAAGGTAATATATCAAGATTTAAGTTATATTAAATAAACTCAGACTCACAAGTGTTGCTGTACTTTAAGCTAATTTGAGTATTTAAAAAAGTTTTCAATATTTCAATAGTGAAGATAAAATAGTTATGATAATATTTACATATTGTGATAGATAAATAAATGGATAACCATAAGTATCTAATCAAGTAACTTATATAAAAATCATACAGTGACTTATATACATGTTAAGCATAGAATAATCTATACATACTTAACCATAAGTAATATGTACATTTGTTAAGGAGACCTAAAGCAGGTGGAAAATGAACTGAACTGAATAAAATTAATGTTTGATGAAAAATTAAGAACAAAAGCATTGATAGTTGATGTGGCACAGGTGGTGAAAATTAAGAATTCTTGGAATATTTGCAAGGGATATTGTCCTATTTCAATCCTATCAGAGCTGTGAGGGTAGACAAGAACCATGTTGAAGAGGATGACGGGATATTATGAAACAAGACTATGTTGGTGAAAATAGTGTTGGGAGGGTGATGTGATGAGCACCATGATTGAGTGCTCTGAGAAACAACTTGAGAAGGATGGTCCATCTTTAAAGAGGTCGGGAAGGACAATTCACATTCCAGATATGTTTTAAGGATTATAATTTATGAATCATGTGCATATTGTAAATAACAGCATTTATTACACCTTAATCACTGAAACTGAAGGGGTTCTCGAGTCTTTCTTCTGTAACTAGTTTGTTGGCCAATGTATCCACCAGTGACACAGAAGGAAGACGGGCTGTTTTTGGGAATGGTGGGCTACTGTTGCCAGTGGATACACCGTTTTTTTCTAGTGGCCAAGCCTTTACAGAGGCTGACACACAAGGATGTGTCTGATCCGGTATCCTAGAGTTGAGATAGAACCTCCTGCCATGCCCCGGAAATGGAAATGCCTAATTATAACAAAGCATTTTCGCTTTTCTGCAGTGAGAGGGATGGCTGCCCTCTCGCATTGCTTACACAGAATCATGGAGGTGCCCGGAGACCAGTTGCCAACTTCTCAGCCACATTAGATTAAATGGCCACAGTGTTGCCCAGTTGTCTCAAATCTGTGGTGACGACAGGTGTCAGCATAGAGAGGTGTCAGAGCATGTAATGGGACATCCTCTGCCTGTATATGTTCCCCATTCAGTTGAAATTTTGTTGACCAGAACACAGCACCTTACAAACAGTCACCTCACGAAGTATGAGCAGGTCATACTTGCGGCTGAGAATGTAATGTTGAAGCGCTGTGCTGTTCTAAACCCAGCTGCACTGTTACTACTTCCTGAGATTGATCTTGATGATGGTGAAGTGGAGCATGACTGTCGATGTCACAGAACTATGCGCAAGCCAAGACCAGATATACAGTATGACTAATACCTGAATCTGATTGTGAATTGTTTGTGGATGGCTCGTGTTTGCGAGACCATGAAGGAAATATGAGAGCTGCTTATGCATTTCAGGACTAGTGGAAGCTAGTTGGCTTCAAGAAGTAGTCTCGACACAAGTGGCTGAATTGATTGCTCTTACTAGAGCATGTTGTGCTTCAGACCAGCTAAAGGTGACAATTTTCCCTGATAGTCAGTACGGCTTTGGTGTGGTGCACGACTTGGGACAGTTATGGTCCCACAGGTGATTTATGACCTCATCAGGATCCCCCATACGTATAGGTGAGCAAGTAAGAACACTTTTGAAAGGTTTGCAAATGCCCTTGCAAGTTGCGGTCATGAAATGTTCTGCACATTGCAAAGGAAATGACTATGTGACAGTTGGCAACAGGTATACTGATGAAGTCGCAAGGTATTGTGCCTACAATGCTTGTACATTTAATGGAGAGTATACCAATGAGGGAGCAGACAAGACCAACTACAACCTTTTGTTAACGACAGATGATCCTTGGGAGGAAGTCAAGAGGTTACAAAAGAAGTGTCGGAGGCAGAACAGTAGAGTTGGGTTAATACAGGTTGCGTTAAGAGAGATGGGGATGAGATTTGGGTTTCGAGAGATGGCAGACCTGTGCTGCCAAATAGTCTGTTGCCACCCATGACTAGACATTATCATGGTTCGACTCATGCAGGGAGAGATGCTGTGGTCAGGTTGTTCAGGCAGACTTGGTTTAATCCAAGGTTTAGGTTGATGGATGAAGCGTTGTGCCACAGATGTGTTGTGTGTCAACAGAATAATATAGGAAAGGGAACTGCAGTAACACTGAGTCACATTGGGAGGTCAGGTGGTCCTTTTAACAGGATGCATTTGGATTTCATTGAGATGCCTTTGTGCAATGTGTTGAGGTACGTTTTGGTTGTGGTGTGTATCTTTTCACGATGGGATGAGGCGTACCCCACAAGAAGGAACGAAAGTCTCACAGTAGCAAAGTTGTTGTAGAGGGAGTTAATACCCAGATTTGGCTTCCCAACTTCTTTGGAATCTGACAGAGGCACGCACTTTATCAATGAAATCCTGAGGATGCTGTGTGCCGCTTTACAGGTTGAACAGAGACAATATTGTAGCTACAGACCTGAGGCTTTGAGTCTGGTGAAGCAGGTCAATGGGAATTTGAAATCCAGACTTGCAAAAGTGTGTGCTTCTACGTCTTTGAAATGGTCTGATGTTTTTCCGCTTGTATCTAACCCTGGGCGTAGTTCGCGTAGTAGCGCTACGCGTAGCTACGCGAACTGCGTAGTGCAGTAGGGAAATGCTGTTCGCACTGATTGCACAGTGCCGGATGCTTGTCCGCACTGTGCAATCATTGCAAACAGCATCTTGCACAGTGCAAGCGGTCGTTTTCTACCGCTCAAGTAGATTTGTACTCGAGCGGCAGCTTTCTCAACGCGGACTGGTAGTTTCTCATCGCGAGCATACGCGACCACTCGCAATGAGAAACCTGACCTCCCCGCGTTGAGAATCTCGCCGGGAGGTTTATTTTCCACGCTCGCGATCGGCAACTTGATGTTGCTGATCGAGAACGAGGAAAAAGTCTCGCCGGGATGTTGATTTTGCTCGCTCGCGGTCGCCAACTTGACGTTGAGGACCGCGAGCAAGCAAAAAATGCCCGCTACGCTACGCGTTTTTGCACTGTGCTACGTGCAATTCGCGTAGTAGCGCAAACTCCGCAAACTCCGCGAGCGTAGCGTAGTTTTCCGCCCAGGCCTACTTGTATCAATGAGTCTCCTGATCGCAGGACAGGATTGTCCCCCCCATGAAATCATCATGGGCAATGAGGGTGCCAGCTGTACCTGCAAATTCGCTTGTGAACATTACTGATGATCTGATACTTGGTTACTGCAAAGGACTGGCTGATGTGGTGCATTCTGTGTCTCATCAGGTTGAAGCTGCCACAGCCCCGCCTCACTAGGGGCAGTGCCATGACCTTAGTCCCGGAGACTAGGTTGTAGTGAAAAAGTATGTCCGGAAAAGTTGCCTAAATCCTCGCTGGCGTGGACTATTCCAAGTGATCCTTTTCACCATGACTGCTTTATTTATTTATTGTAAAATTCTTTGGAGCGCATTGTCACCATACTGTTATCCTGGTGCTGAGCCTTTACCAGGACAATAGATAGAAATGCTACAGCTAAAAAGAATGCTAACATATAATGGTTACTTACGGAAGAGCCAAGTTTTCAGGGCCTTTCTGAAAAGCAGAAGATCAGGCAAGGATCTAAGGGAGGCAGGGAGCTGATTCCAGATCTACGCTGCTCTGACCATGAATGCTCGCCCGCTTTGTCTGGTCTTTCTGAATTTGGGGATCCATTCGAAATTGGCTGTTGTGGATCGAAGGCACCTCCTTGGGGAGCATCCTTTTAATCTGTTTGTAGGTTCACTGGTCCATGACCCTGAAGAGCTTTAAAAACTATACATTGTGATTTAAAGACAATTCTCTGCCGTAGCGGCAGCCAATGAAGATCTTTCAGAGCATTAGTAGCTGATGATCTCTTGGATCCGTTCAATGGCAATTTTGCAGTGGAAATCTGAAAAGCAATCTGTTTAGGTGCAATTCTGGTGCTCCTAGCAGGAGGGCATTGCAGTAATCCAACCTGCTTAAAATAACACTGCGTTCAATTAACACTTTGGCAGTGAAAGGCAGCAAATGAAGAATCTTTCGAAGGCCCTGGAGTAATGAGAAGCATGTGCCAGCAACTTTGTTCACATGACATTCCATATAGAGCTTCTTGTCAATAGTGACCCCCAAATTATGAAACAATTCAGATTGTGTCAACTCTTGCTCAGTAGGTTCTGGCCAAATGTTAGACAGGAGTACAACAGGGACTTTATTAGCTGAGCAACTCAGAAGCTCAGTTTTGTCCCTGTTAATTTTGAGAGAGTTGAGATTTAATGAGCCAATTTTATCATTCATGCAATCATGAAAGGCAGTGACTACAGCCTGACGGCTACTGTCCAATAGCAGAATTAGTTGAGCATCATCGGCATAGTTAGCTGTCTTAATGTTATGAGTTTTAATGAGAGTAATTAGAGGTCTCATATATATGTTGAACAAGATTGGGCTGAGAGCCGAGCCTTACGGAACTCCATATTTTAAATTCTTGAAGTCAGAGCGGAAAGCTAGAAGAGCAATCGCCTGACATCGTTCCGACACGTAGGAACACATTCAGTTGAAAATGGTGACATATACTCCAATTGAAGCAATTCGAACCAGGAGCATGTTGTGGTTAACCGTATAAAATGCGGCTGAGAGGTCTAATAAGATCAGGACCGCTGACTGACCCCCCCATCTACCAGCACCCTAAGTTCGTCCATGGCTAGGAGCGAGAAAGAATCAGTCCCATGTACCGGCCTGAAACTGAACTGCTGTGAAGTGCAGAGGTCTCCCCAACTGGATACATGCTGCCCACACTCACTGAGTTCCATGTCCCATTGATGATATAATAGCACCTCTCCCAGAAGTGCCAGTGGTAGTTGAGAGATCACAGGAGCAGGTTAGTCAAGCTGAAGGGGACCAGCAAGAACCTGAAACAGCTCTAGTTCGGCCTGAGGGCGGTCCTGGCGAGTTGGTTGGTGAAAATTAAGAAAGAGAAGCTAATTCTGCGGTTGTGACTGAGCCAGACTCAGACCCCGATAAAGGGCCTAGAGCTGTGGAACCACGAGTGGCTTCAGGGGTAAGTTAGCCGAGAAGGGGGAGACTGGTCCCGCAGGGAGAAGGTGACCTCCCAGTCCTCTCGGAGGATTCTGAGCATTCGGATCTGAGTGACAGAGCAGGAAAGGAGACTGTGCTCAGAAGGTCAAAGCAAGCAAGAGTGCCCTGTTGGATGTACTCATCCCCTGAATGAACTTAGGATGTGGCCTAACGGTTAGATTGGTCGACCTCGGAGTTGGGGAAGCAGGTTCGAGTCTCGGCATGGACGCTCAACATCCTGTGATTCTGGGCAAATCACTTAATAACCCCGTGCCTAACAAAAAAATGAAGGTGTCCGTCTGTAACACAACTGATGCTCTGATACCTTCAGGTCTAGTTTGCGCTATATAAAACTCCCCCCCACAAAAAAATTACAGGGTGAACAAATTCTGGGAATTTTGGGATCACTGTGAAAGTTCAATTTAAACTTTGGGAACTTGATCTTCAGTTCGAGCTTACTTTTGAACTTCCTCTGTTGGTGATATTGAGTACTTTGAGACATCTTATTCTGGTTGTGACTGAATTTCCTTTCCTGGATGCGACTGAGTTTCCTGTGCTAGTTAATGAACTGAAACACTTAATTCTGGAACTGACTGTTAATGAACTTGAACTGTTTGGGATTGGAGACCTTTAAATAAGACTTTATTGAATAAAGAAGAGCGCTGAGGCCCGTGGAGGCTGAAGGAGCCTAAGGTTGTCCTTTAGAAGAGCACGTAGTACAGCTAAGGATGACTCATGAAGACTATTGTACATATTCTTATTGCTTGCATAGGTGAAAATCGACAAAGAAGGCTCTCCAGCTGCTACATTCCACCCAAAGGTTTAGGTTCCAATTAAGAAATTGAAGCCAATTCTAAAACTACTAGGCGTAGATCCATCATAGCAGGCACACTAATAGATGTAGTTGTAGTACTAATTGCATCACTTACAGGGTTATATTCAGCTACACACTGGTCAGTAGAGATCAATCCCACTGTTGCTCCTACTACACCATATCCTGCTGATAGTAACTCACAGTTGTTGGGGGTTAAGAAATTGCACACAGATCTATCAGGGGGAGATTTGTCTTCAATGCCAGGCAGCCATGGGCAATCCTAGTATGTCACATCATCCCTCCTTCCATCTCAACCCTCCTGTGCAGCATTCTGAAACAATCCAATATAGCACTGTCTAGTTTTCTCTAAGGGCCTTATCTCCATAGCTCCACCCTTAGCTGATATAATTGCCAGATTCCTTCCCACCAAAACTTCAAAGGGTAGCCCCTCCTGTGTTGGCTCTAGGTGCCTGGACTTCCTCCATTGTTCAGTGGGCCAGGGCTGACCCACCGCAGGTGTAGAGTGACAGTTAACTATCAGATTTCCGCCCCCACCCCTTCCTTCTCAGGAACTCAACCTATCACTGAGTATTGTTACCTTTGTGTGGGGAGGCCTTTGTTCCCTCTGCTGTGGAGAAGAGTAATGAACTTGGTCCAGCAAGTGGGACAAACGCTTGGAATTTAATTATGAGCTGAGCCAGATGAATTTAACAATTCTTGACGGCCCATGAGATGTATGTGTATGTTATTCAAACCTTCAAAATTAAACCATGTATCTATGTTTTACCCCATTTTGACACGTAGCTAGGCTGTGTAGGCCTAAGTGTAGCAAAACTGCACTTTTAGGCAGAAATTTATAGAGCGCTTGTTCACCAAATGGTCTCTTGATGCTTAAGTAATTCCATGTCTGGAAGGGATCCCAGCTGTCCTGCTAAATCTGAGAGGCCTGTTTAAACAGTGAGGTCGACAAACATTTACAAAAGGAGCTGGAATTGGTTTTAAGGTGGATGTTCTTTGGTAGCGAGTTCCACGTGGTAGGGGTCATCATGGAAAAGCACCTATTCCTGACCTTACTCTTCCTATATTCTGGAACAACCAGGTGATTCTTTTAGGAAGATCTCAAGTTACACACATTAGTATATTTCTTAATCCTATCTGTCATAAATGTGAGCGCTAGCCCATTGGAACTTTTAAATAGCATGCAACACAACTTAAACTGGATCTGTTCTTTCACTGGAAGCCAACAAAGCTTTTTTAGCAAAGGTGTGACATGAGTATATAGAATAATGGAAGATTAGCCTGGCTGCCTCCCTCTGGATAGCTTGAAGCTTATGCTGAACAGTGTTAGGTAGACCTAACGTTAGGTAGACCTGCATAGATAGCATTCGTGTAATCGAGCCTAGCTGTAATCGAGGCTGTCACTATCAGCTTACGTGCTTCAAAAGTCAATAGATGCACATTTTTCTTAAAATTTTAGCAGGAATATGAATTTTGGCACCAATGAGCTTACTTGAGCCTTCATTGAAAGATTTCCTTGAATCACAACTCCTAAGCTCATAGTTGAAGGTAAGGGAGTCGGTAAAGGCCCAAATTAATTTGGCCAATACAAATGATTCCAAACGTAGATCCTATTATTCAGTAAAACTATCTCAGTCAAAGAACTTTATTCGGTCATCACGACCATCAAAGTGCAAAGAAGTACAAAACAGTGGATTCACCAACGCATACATTGCCATAATTCATTCTGCAGACAAAAGTTAACTGACAGATTAAAATATATCAACTTCATAAAAAATTGTTAAAATTGGGACGTAAGGTGGCGAGTAAGCCGAATAAGAGGCTCGCACATAATGGAACCCTACGAAGATTACTTAAAAGTGCAAGTGCGTATATTGTAAGGATACATTGTTGAAAGCATAGCGTTAATGCATTATAAGTGCAATGTCCGAATTCCTGTTAGGTGGGTCCATCAGTTAAAACAGCTAGACTGACAGCTAAAAACTATATTTGTAAAAACAATACATTGATAAAAGTCTTCATGCAGGTGGAATAAAACCTGGACAGAATTACACTAAGGAGATTGCTCTCACGGGTTGGACCTCATAGGCAAATGTAAAAAGTGCAAGTGCGTTTAGTGCAAGGGTACCATATTGCATACATATTAGGAAAACCAATGGGAGCATAACTTACATTGTTGGTCACTTAGCTCCGTTAGAAATTAAGCAATGGCTCAGGTGAATGAAACAACAATGTGTACAAAGTAGTTCGGTAATGTTGCCGTTGTACAAAAAGAGTCCGAGGGATGTTGTGCAGATAACCCTTGCACATAATCACAGTGGCATGGTCTCAATTTCGAATGGTATTAGTATGTGAGGCATAGACTATGACTATAGACTAACTAAAATAGGGATCAATTTAAAAGCTATACATGCGGTTCAGCCGTTCTTCAGTGCAAGCCTCCTAATGAGCCACATTTTCCCCAGGAATTTGGCTACTGCACAAGCGATTAGTGGCCTGGAATCTGTTTTTAAGATGCGTAGCGCCTCTTGATGACATCGGATACCCATCTGTCTGCAGACAGGGGCTAACCATTTATGCCTCAGGGTTTTATAGAGTGGGCATGCGAAGAGAAAGTGTTTAATCGTCTCATGGACCCCTGGACAACAGGGACAGCACAATGCATCCGTGGCTCCCCGCTGCCATGCCGCTGTGAACGATTTCAGAGGGAGGGTGCCAAATCTAAATTGGATATACAACTTTCTGTCACACGGGATGGTGATAACCTCCATATACTGCTCGTACATGCCTAGTAACTTAAACTCTAAGAATTCTGATGTGAGACGGCCTCCTGTTGTGTGTGTGGCATTTCTCTGATCCACCCAGTTCCAATAACGGGTCTTAACGCAGTATCTACTAGGCAGCAATCTAGCATCAGGCTCGACCCACAAATTCCCCAAGCCTATAGCGGAAAGCAATGACATGATGTTGCTAAACCACCCAATTTTTTTTAACTGATCTAGCTTAAGGACTTCTTCAAGGACGGCCACATAGTGGATAAGCTCAGGTGTTTGTTTTAGATGCAGCCAGAAGAGTAGGGGGCGTAGTTTTGCTTTATCCACTATGGTGGTTCTGCCCATGTCAAACCTTAGGGGAAGGAGCGGGGTACTCTGGACGAGAGAACAGAGCGACCTCAAGAATTTATTTTCTGTACGGAAAAGGCCCTCTAAATTGTCGAAGCCCCAGATTTCATCCCCATAGAGAACTGAACCTACCACCTTCTGATCATATATCTGGAGCGGGGCTGCTATCAGCCTTGTTTGCAAGGCCCTGTGTTCCATGATCAGTGCTCCTGTGGTTTTCCTCTGCTGAAGGGTTCGTTTTAAAATGTGTTGTTTCCAGGACAATTTCTCAGCAAGGGTTACGCCCAAGTAATCAAAGGTGTCCACTCTCTCCAGAGGGGTCCCCCCCAGCAGCAGTTTACCCTTTAACGATTTGTGGGGGTTTGTGAGAAGTTGGCCTGGCATATGCTGTCCACTAATTATAGTGGGCACCTTGCACCAGTCCAAACAACCCCTTATTGGAGATAGGTTAAAGACAACCTTATTGAAAGCTATCCTAGTGGTAGCTATGGAGAGCAGCCTTCAGGCTAAGTCTTGAAGGAATGTAAAGCAGCTTGTTTTACCAGTCTATAATCTCTTGAGTGATCAAATGAAAGAGCACCACACCAGGTATATATTCAAAATATATGTATTTATTGCTAAACACACCCCTCTAGTCTCTTTATGAGGCTAGAGTTCGAAGTACACAAGTTATAAGTTATTTAAACACAGTAATAGCACAAATACACGTTTGGGCCCTAGGGGCGTACCAAACCATATACCAATAAAGTGGTATAAGAACCACGACTGAACTAGACACTAGGCCTAGAGCCTCTAGAAGTGCTTGGACCACAAGGAACCACCCAAGGTAGTGACACAGGGGACCCACGGGGACGCGTGCAGTGTAAATACACAACCGCGATACGCCGTTAACTTCTATGGAGAAAGTCGCGATCAGGAAATTAAAGAAAAGGGACACTTAAAGGAGGACTTGGAGCAAACCCTTTGAGAACTAGGTCGTTCTAGAGTCTCTACCCACGGGAGCACCGGAGTACTCGTGTTACCTCACCCAGGGAAGCCGGGTGCATAGGTGCCTTTCGGGGTCGGGTTTCGTCGTCGATTTGAATGGCGATCTGCTGCAAAGTGCTGCTGGCGACCAAGTGGAAAGTGTCCGGGTGGATCCAAGAGTGGATCGGAGATCTGAAGAACCTGAAAGCAGAGGGGACAGAGTCTGGGTCACTAGCCAGTGACCAGGAAGGCGATGGACGGATGCCCACCGATGTCGAGTGCTTCAGGTGCGTTGACGGTCGTCTTGACTCTTCAGCCACGAGGTCCAGGAGGCGTTGTCGGCAACCAGGAGCAGGATTCGGGCTGGTACACGATGTCTGTCAAGTGCTGAGGTGTCGGCGACCCGATTGGACCCAACCAGCCTTGGCAACGGCAAGTCTTGGTGAAGATGAAGATCGTCGATGGTGCAGACCAGCAAGGTCTGAGGAACTCACCCAGCGAGGGTAAGTGAGGGCAGGCCTGGAGCAACCAGGGTGCCCAAGAAGAAAAGGATTGGCCTTCGTGAAGGGCTACTAGCCAACGGGCTAGCGACAGCGAAGGAGCCTCGAGACGTCGCACGTGGATCTGGCTCACAGGACACTTGTGGAGTGGAGGCCAGTGATCTTCGAAGCAGTTGGTGCTGGAGGCTAGGGCTACTTGGAGCCCAAAGCACGACTTCGTGGGAGACCCAGAAGAGGATGCACTAGCAAATGCGTGCGGTGTCCAGGGGTCACGGTTCCACGTTACCCACAACAGCTACGGGCCTCAGCTTTGCTGGGGACTCAGGGCAGCCTCGGGGAAGTCTGGAAATCCACCTCTGGTGATGCAAAGACTTCGGCGTCCGACGGGAGCTTAGGCGATGCAGACCGGACAATTGCTTCTTTGGTGCCTGCCAAGCAGGGGAGTCACTCCTTGACCCCAAGGGAGATTCTTCTGTCCTCTAGTCTTTAGTAGAGCGTCGAAGGTCCAGGATTCTGTTTCAGAGTTTCGTCCAGGGATAATCTAAAGTCCTAAGGACTGGGTTCCTATACTTATACCAAGTTTAGGGGTTGGACTACTCTGTGGCCCCACCTATGGGTGGGTCAGGCAGAGGGGTGGCTACACCCCTTTCCCTTTGTCCAGTTCGCGCCAAAGCAGGGGCTGCAAGCCCCTGATCCGGTTTGAACTGGGGTATGCACAGGGACACCAAATGTGCCCCCAGTGCAGGACTTCAAAGCACCCGAAAGTGCTCCCGCCCAGCCCCAATACACATTATCCTGTCTGGGGAGGTGGTCACACCTCCCTGGGACAGGAAACCTATTGTCCAGGCCTCCCCTGCCGGAGTTTCGTCCAGCAGCAGGAGGCCAGACTCGTGTCTGTGGCAGCAGCATCCATTTTGTGATGCCAGGGCTTTTGAAAGAAGTTACCGGCCAGGCCAGAGTTAACATGTTTCTCCCTCTAGAAGGGTGGAATGCTACCCCCGCCGCCAGAATTGGTGGGGGGGTAGTATTCCAAGATGTTTGACACCAAACACGACATGTTTAGGTGCAGCCATTCCAAAGTTAGCATTTAACGCGAGGTTATAATGCGCTTAAGAGTATATGGTCAGGCTGCACTACAAACAGCATCAGAGAAGGGTCTCCGAACGCTCCAGAGGGGCCCTGCTCATGCAGGGGCACCCTCTCACATAGGAACCACGCACTCTGCCTCCAGGATTGATAAGGCCTGCCATAGGAGTGACTTATAGGTTTATATGTGTGTATGTATTTAGTGATATAGGTAACCTATATCACAGTAAGGGGTGCATGCACCACCTTACCCAGGCTGCAGTAGCAGACCTGTGGTGTCAGTTTGGATGGCCTTCCAGGGGTGGCATAATACATGCTGCAGCCCCTGGTAATCCTCTGAGGTACCTAGGCCCTTGGTACATAGTATACCATATACTAGGGACTTATAAGGGCACTCCAGATTCCAATCAGAGATGTGCCTAAGGCACATAGAAACCTTTTACAGAGAAAGCAGATAGACTGGGGCCCTGAATAGCAGGATCCCAGTCCAACTAAGTCATAAACCAGCAAAACACCATAAAAAAGTGGGGGCAACCATATAGTCAGATTCCACCTTCCTACATAACCCCCCCAAACGAAAGGAGATAAGGCTAACCTTGGCCAGTTGAGCCTTTATTGACTAAGTGGCCATATAAGGAAGCACCTGCACTAGCATGGTTGCCCCCTGTCTTATGGTCCACTAAGCAATCCCTCACCCTAAGGGTATGAGAGGGTCTCCACCATGGGGAATCACTACCTGTGGTGTGCTTAGGTAAAGTACAAGGCTGGTGAGGTGTCTGAGTAGGGAAGTGAGGCCCTAGGAATGTTGGTCTCAGCTTCCTCAGATCACTGGTCACCCTGTATGCCTGTCTTTCCATGACTGAGTTGTACTTTGCTCTAAGGGTCAACCTTTGGCTGCCTACAGCTGGGGGTTGGGTCCCTTTGGATGGAACACTGGAGGGACATGGCAGGTTTGGAACCTTCTGGTCCCAGGTTTGCCCTTGCCTACCAGAGTCCTTCTGGGGAGGTCCCTACATAAAGGTATGGGGGATCCCTCAGTGTGTAGAGGAGTTTTCACCTGGCTAGGGCTACTAGCCTGGGTGCCCCTAATCTGCTGATGGGGGTTCCTCTGGACAGGGGGCCCTGGGGGTCCACTGACCTCCCTGACCTCTGCAGCCCTGGGCTGACTGAGGCAGGGTAGAGAGGGGCAGGTTACCTGCTCCAGACTGGGTACCACCTTGGAAGGGTCCTCTGCCATCAGGGGGTGGCCAGGCCAGGCCTGACTACCTCTGTGGCAGTTCCTTCACTAGGGGTAGGGTCAGTTCCCTGAGGAGGCTGACTCTTACCTACTGTCTGGGGGAAGAAGACTTTTCTTCAACCCTTGTGCTCTCTGTTGGGGGAGAGGGGGCCATTCTTTCAGGCTCCATCTCTCCAAATTCTTGGGCTGGGGCTGTGGCCATCACAGCCCCACTAACCTTTACAGGGACACCCAACATCCTGAGATGGGTTTGGTGTTCAACTTCAGCCCAGGCTGAAACTTCCAGATCATTGCCCATCAGGCAATCTACAGGTAAGGTTGGGGACACTGCCACTCTTTTTGGGCCTGTGACCCCCTCCCAGCTGAGATTGACTATGGCCATGGGGTGATCTGTTCTGACACCATCAATGTTGGTCACCTGGTATTTAAACTCAGGTAAAAGCTGGTGAGGGGGACTAGTTTCCCTGCCACCATGGTGACACTAGCCCCTGTGTCCCTAAATGCCACAGCTTTCTGACCATTAATTATTGGCTCCAATCTGTACCTGCCCAATGCTGTGGGACCCATGGTAAAGGTGGCAAATCCTATACCACCATCAGAGTCAGAGGAGTCTGTTGAGGGGTCCCTGTCTAAACTAGGGCCCACCTCTGTTCCTCTTGCAAAAGCACCTAACTTTTGGGTGCACTACTCCCAACTGGAGGATTACTACTGGTAGTACCAGGAGGGGTGGTAGTAGTTGTGGGAGGAACATTTTCTTTATTGCCAATCCTGGGGCAACTGGGATCAGTTTTCCAGTGCCCAGGCTTTTTACAGACATGGCAATATGGTTTCTTTTCAGGAGAAGAAGGAGTTTCGGACCCACCCCCAGAAGGGGAATTTTGGGGCCCTGTAGGGGACTTATCTTTAGATTTATCCCCACCTTTCTCTTGGGACTTAGTAGAATCTTTCTTCTGGTCACCACCCTGATTTTTAGTTTTTACTCTGGTTCTGACCCATTTGTCTGCCTTCTTTCCCAATTCTTGGGGAGAGGTCATACTGGTGCAAAAGCTGGTTTTGACAATTATTAAGGATCTGCTCCCTCATAATCAAATTGTACAATCCTAAAAAGTCCTGCACTTTGTTGCCATGTATCCAACCTTCCAGAGCCTTAGTAGCACAATCTACAAAATCAACCCAGTCTTGAGTCTGTGCTTTTTGGGTATCTCTGAACTTCAACCTGTACTGTTCAGTGGTTAGGCCAAACCCATCAATAAGAGCACTCTTCAAGACCTTGTAATTATCAGCATCCTCCTCTCTAACAGTGAGGAGCTTATCTCTACCTTTGTCTGCAAAGGAGAGCCACAAGATTGCTGCCCACTGCTCCTGAGGGACCTTCTGTACTTTACAGGCCCTCTCTAGAGCAGTTATCCACTTGTGGATGTCATCCCCACTCTGGTAGGGAGGGACAATCTTGCTCAGGTTCCTATGGTCATAGGACCTTTCCCTATCTCTAGGGACATGGCTGCCACCATGGGACTCTAGTCCCAACTTTCTTCTCTCTTTGAAGAGATCTAGGGACTCCTGTCTATAGCCAGTTGCTGCTTTCTGAGTTCAAGCTGAGCTTCCTCATATTGAACCAGCCTCTTTCTCCTCTCATGAGAGGATTCCCTCCTATGAGATGAGACAGAGCTCCCTATGGAGGTGCCAGAGTATTTAGACTCCTGAGAAGGAGATCTAGACTTTCTGGGCACACTCATAATCCTTCCTGGGGGGACAAAGAGGGTATCATTCTGATCATCCTCTTCATCGTCCATAGGAGGGATTGGGTTATCCAGGTCAGGGTCATTGTCACCCTCCTGGCCAGTTTCAGAGGGGGGGGCTGGGGGTATTTCTACCCCTGGTCCCATCCTCATCTTCTGCCCCACCCTCAGCTCCTACCCCTTCAGTCCCCAAGGGCTTACTGAGATCATAAGCTACCAACAACTCTTTAAGGTGTTGGGTGGTGGGACTTTGGCCTGTCCTCAATTTCCTCAAGTTACATAATGCTCTCAATTCCAAGAATGGGAGTGTATCATACTTGGAGGGAAGAAGCCCAGTGGCTTCTGGCAAGGATTCTTTAGGTCCTTCCTTTAAAGACATTACTAGTGTGGTGTGGTGTATGCACTACCTACTCTAGTGTGGCCTACTAAACTCTCTTGAGTTGTAGAAAGGGTGTGCTATCCCTTAACACACAACTCTAAGTTCAGTAGAACTTACTGTATTCTAAGCTTAAATTATATGTACCTTAGGTACCTTTAGTGGTTTTCAGTTGATCAATTCAATTGAGATTATCTGGTAAAACAATAGCAAGCTGGAATCCCACACGCTGCACACCAATGTGAGAAGTTGGCCTGGCATATGCTGTCCACTAATTATAGTGGGCACCTTGCACCAGTCCAAACAACCCCTTATTGGAGATAGGTTAAAGACAACCTTATTGAAAGCTATCCTAGTGGTAGCTATGGAGAGCAGCCTTCAGGCTAAGTCTTGAAGGAATGTAAAGCAGCTTGTTTTACCAGTCTATAATCTCTTGAGTGATCAAATGAAAGAGCACCACACCAGGTATATATTCAAAATATATGTATTTATTGCTAAACACACCCCTCTAGTCTCTTTATGAGGCTAGAGTTCGAAGTACACAAGTTATAAGTTATTTAAACACAGTAATAGCACAAATACACGTTTGGGCCCTAGGGGCGTACTCAAACCATATACCAATAAAGTGGTATAAGAACCACGACTGAACTAGACACTAGGCCTAGAGCCTCTAGAAGTGCTTGGACCACAAGGAACCACCCAAGGTAGTGACACAGGGGACCCACGGGGGACGCGTGCAGTGTAAATACACAACCGCGATACGCCGTTAACTTCTATGGAGAAAGTCGCGATCAGGAAATTAAAGAAAAGGGACACTTAAAGGAGGACTTGGAGCAAACCCTTTGAGAACTAGGTCGTTCTAGAGTCTCTACCCACGGGAGCACGGGAGCACCGGAGTACTCGTGTTACCTCACCCAGGGAAGCCGGGTGCATAGGTGCCTTTCGGGGTCGGGTTTCGTCGTCGATTTGAATGGCGATCTGCTGCAAAGTGCTGCTGGCGACCAAGTGGAAAGTGTCCGGGTGGATCCAAGAGTGGATCGGAGATCTGAAGAACCTGAAAGCAGAGGGGACAGAGTCTGGGTCACTAGCCAGTGACCAGGAAGGCGATGGACGGATGCCCACCGATGTCGAGTGCTTCAGGTGCATTGACGGTCATCTTGACCCTTCAGCCACGAGGTCCAGGAGGCGTTGTCGGCAACCAGGAGCAGGATTCGGGCTGGTACACGATGTCTGTCGAGTGCTGAGGTGTCGGCGACCGGATTGGACCCAACCAGCCTTGGCAACGGCAAGTCTCGGTGAAGATGAAGATCGTCGATGGTGCAGACCAGCAAGGTCTGAGGAACTCACCCAGTGAGGGTAAGTGAGGGCAGGCCTGGAGCAACCAGGGTGCCCAAGAAGAAAAGGATTGGCCTTCGTGAAGGGCTACTAGCCAACTGGCTAGCGACAGCGAAGGAGCCTTGAGACGTCGCACGTGGATCTGGCTCACAGGACACTCGTGGAGTGGAGGCCAGTGATCTTCGGTGCAGTTGGTGCTGGAGGCTAGGGCTACTCGGAGCCCAAAGCACGACTTCGTGGGAGACCCAGAAGAGGATGCACTAGCAAATGCGTGCGGTGTCCAGGGGTCACGGTCCCACGTTACCCACGACAGCTACGGCCTCAGCTTTGCTGGGGACTCACGGCAGCCTCGGAGAAGTCTGGAAATCCACCTCTGGTGATGCAAAGAATTCGGCGTCCGACGGGAGCTTAGGCGATGCAGACCGGACAATTGCTTCTTTGGTGCCTGCCAAGCAGGGGAGTCACTCCTTGACCCCAAGGGAGATTCTTCTGTCCTCTAGTCTTTAGTAGAGCGTCGAAGGTCCAGGATTCTGTTTCAGAGTTTCGTCCAGGGATAATCTAAAGTCCTAAGGACTGGGTTCCTATACTTATACCAAGTTTAGGGGTTGGACTACTCTGTGGCCCCACCTATGGGTGGGTCAGGGCAGAGGGGTGGCTACACCCTTTCCCTTTGTCCAGTTTGTGCCAAAGCAGGGGCTGCAAGCCCCTGATCCGGTTTGAACTGGGGTATGCACAGGGACACCAAATGTGCCCCCAGTGCAGGACTTCAAAGCACCCGAAAGTGCTCCCGCCCAGCCCCAATACACATTATCCTGTCTGGGGAGGTGGTCACACCTCCCTGGGACAGGAAACCTATTGTCCAGGCCTCCCCTGCCGGAGTTTCGTCCAGCAGCAGGAGGCCAGACTCGTGTCTGTGGCAGCAGCATCCATTTTGTGATGCCAGGGCTTTAGAAAGAAGTTACCGGCCAGGCCAGAGTTAACATGTCTCTCCTCTAGAAGGGTGGAATGCTACCCCCGCTGCCAGAATTGGCGGGGGGTAGTATTCCAAGATGTTTGACACCAAACACGACATGTTTAGGTGCAGCCATTCCAAAGTTAGCATTTAACGCGAGGTTATAATGCGCTTAAGAGTATATGGTCAGGTTGCACTACAAACAGCATCAGAGAAGGGTCTCCGAACACTGCAGAGGGGCCCTGCTCATGCAGGGGCACCCTCTCACATAGGAACCACGCACTCTGCCTCCAGGATTGATAAGGCCTGCCATAGGAGTGACTTATAGGTTTATATGTGTGTATGTATTTAGTGATATAGGTAACCTATATCACAGTAAGGGGTGCATGCACCACCTTACCCAGGCTGCAGTAGCAGACCTGTGGTGTCAGTTTGGATGGCCTTCCAGGGGTGGCATAATACATGCTGCAGCCCCTGGTAGGCCTCTGAGGTACCTAGGCCCTTGGTACATAGTATACCATATACTAGGGTCTTATAAGGGCACTCCAGATTCCAATCAGAGATGTGCCTAAGGCACATGGAAACCTTTTTACAGAGAAAGCAGATAGATTGGGGCCCTGAATAGCAGGATCCCAGTCCAACTAAGTCATAAACCAGCAAAACACCATAAAAAAAGTGGGGGCAACCATATAGTCAGATTCCACCTTCCTACAGGGTTCATCAGCATAAGCTTTGTTTTTGAGGTATTGATCTCCAATCCTCTCAATCCACAAAAGGCCATGAAACGGTCAAGTTGCAGCTGGAGGCCACCAGGTGTTTTGGAAACCAGCAGAGTGTCATCCACAAACAATAAAGTTGTTATTTTTGCTCTCCCCATTGTGGGGGCATCTGCGTGACTTCTGCTAGATACTTCACCACTCCGTTTATATAAAGCGAAAATAGGGTGGGGGCTAAGACACAGCCCTGCCGTAACCCTCTAACAACTTTAATTGGATCTGATAGCTGCCCTTGGTCCCCCCAGCGCATCCTTGCATAGTTGGCCTCATGCAATCGAAATAGAAGTGCCAAGATGTCATGCGGGAGCCCCTGATCACGTAGGACATGCCATAGTTTGGGCCTGGGGATAAGATCGAACGCTGACTTGAGATCAATAAAGTCGGTATAAAGACTGCCCTGTTCTAATAACACTGTCTCCCAAGCCAGCAAAGTGAAACGGAAGACCTGATCAATGGTGCTGACTTTCCACCTGAAACCCGCTTGGAAGGGGGATAGTATGTTATTTTCCTCGATCCAGTCAGTGATTTTGTTGAGAAGAGCACGGGAGAAGACCTTCTGTACACCATCAATTAGGCTGCGGCCTATAATTGGAGGGCAGCAAACGGTCCCCCTTCTTGACGACTATCTCTGTTTAATACACCTTAGTTTTAGTTGTTAGCTCTCCATTCAACTAGCAATATAGCTCATTGTATTTTAAAAAGGAGTATGCATAGATAGAGTCCTAAGTGGAACAGAAGCTGCGAGTCATCAGTCTTGTTGTAAACACTGCAGTTTTTAGATGCCAGGTCCGCAATAAGAGGTTTAATATATAAACTGAATAAGTGCAGGGACAGCTATGAGCCACGAGGAACCCCACATTCTAGATTACTCCATTGGAATGAAAATTGCCTCAATCTAACAGATTGTGTGCAGTCTTCCAGGAAAGTTTTGATCCAGTAAAATGCACTGCCTTGTACCACTGCTTCCTCTACACGGTCGATCAGAATCTTATGATCCACCCTGTCAAAAGCCGCAGACAAATCTAAAAGTACCAGTGTGGCATCTTTCCCCTGGTCATCTCTGCATCTTAATTTGTCCAACACGGATAGGATCACGGACTCCGTTCTATGTAAAGGACAAAAACTGGCTTAAACAGAGTTGAGAAAAGCTGTATCCTGTTGGTACTTGCACAATGCTAAGGCGACATGAGTTTCTAACAGTTTTGCCGGGAAAAGGAGTAGAGAGATGGAGCTGTAATTTTTCAATACCATCGGGTCCACTCCCTGCTTTTGCAGCCGAGGGATCACTTCTGTATGTTTAAAGGTGCTTTGTACAAAGCCTTGTTGCAGGGATTGATTAAGTAAGAGTGTCAAGGGAGAGAATATTGAAGTAACAAGCTCTTTTAGTAAAGCCTGTGGGCAAGGGTCCTTGATGAGCGTGTTTTCACTTTAATGAATAGAGCATCAAATCGCTTTCCATTGATTGCTGTAAAGTTAGTTGATGTTCTATTACTGCACTTCTTAATAGGTTCCTCTGATCTTGAGTAGTAGGTGGTAATACTTTCCTTGATTTTCTGTATCTTACTATAAAAAAAGTTATTAAGCTCATCGCAATGTTCCTGAGAAGGCATCATTTTAGCCAGGATTTTTCTTGGGGAAGTAAGTTCTTCAAGACTCTTTAAAGTTTCTTTTTCTCTGTGTTGGACCTGGTCCTTTTTTGCAGGGTTATCCCAGAACATTTTACCTGTTTTTGTTGGTTTTATGACTCTGGGAACTTTATCACTGCTAATCAGTGCTAAAGTGCATGTGCTCTCTCTTGTAAACTTGGTAAGATTGGTCTACACCGGCTTGTCATATTTAATTTACCTGTAAGTCCCTTGTACTGATGTATCGCATATACCCAGGGCCTGTAAATTAAATGCTACTAGTGGGCCTGCAGCTCTGCTTGTGCCACCCACCGAAGTAGCCTTTCAAACCTGTCTCAGGCCTTTGCGACTGCAGGGCCTGCCTGCGCAGGTTATTGCCACAGCGACTTGGCATTTAAAGTGGTTGCCACGTCCGAAACTCCCCTTTTACTACATATAAGTCACCCCTAAGGTAGGCCCTAGCTAGCCCTATGGGCAGTGTGCTGCGTAGGTAAAAGGTAGGACATGTGCCTTGGCTGTGTGGCATGTCCTGGTAGTGACAAGCATCCTATTTGGTTTCTCACTGCTGTGAGGTCTGCTCCTCTCATAGGTTTGCATTGGGAATTCCCTGATATGTTTTTCAGTGGTAATTTCTGATCTGAAAGGAGTAGCGCTGCCATGTTTGGTATGTTTGGAATAGTAGTGAAAAATCACGCTTACTGGTGTTGGTGGATTTTTATTACTATTTTAGAAATGCCACTTTTAGAAAGTGGGAATTTCTCTGTGCTTATTACTGTATGTGCTTTGCAGCCTGACTTCAATCCACGTCTAGGGCAGAGTGACAGCTCAGCTTGTGCATACTTTCCAGACAGCCATCACACAGGGAGGGCTGGGTGTAGCAGGGTTACATCTGCATTAATCTGCATGTTGAATGGTCTTCCTGGGCTGGGAGAGTGAGAGGCGTTGACACTTTACATTTGTATAGGTTGTGTCCTGCACTCACACAAAGGGCTTATTTACCCCCTGCTGATGTCTGGAGCCAAGGCAAGGGTGGAGGGAAAATCCTGGGACTGACCAGATCTTGCTGGAACCTTCTCCCAGCTTCTAGAAGCAAGGCACCAGAGTATAAGTACAGGGGCTCTGACCCCACATGAGTAGTTCATCACTGGACCTGGAAGAAGCTTTGCTGGAGTAAAGGCTGCTGCGCTGAAAGGATTGCCCCATTGCTATGAAAGACTGTTCCTAGGAAATGCTGCCCTGCTTTGTTGTGCTGCCCTGATACCTGCTGACCTTTGCCCTGCCAAGAAGGGCTACAGATTGCACCCTGCGTGACTCAGACACTGTGTGGACTTGTACCCAGACACTGCTGGCTCTACAAACTGCCCCCTGCCAGAAGGAACTGTTCTGCTACCAGGAAGGATCGCCATTTGGACTACTTGCTTTGCTGGGTTGATCTGCTGCTCATTGATTACTGGGCTGCTGGAGGGACTACCACTTTGCACTGCCTAATGTGCTGGTCTGCAGTCTGTTGGCCTGTCCCTGGGCCCCCAGTGATCTCCCAGGGCTGAGTGACCTACCCTGTGCTGCGGGAAAATCAGCGCATATTTTTACAGCGGGGGAAGGGCGCTTTCCTTTCATTGTTACTACTTGCCCAGTGCTGTGTAAACTGCCTGCCCAGTGCCTGTTGAAGCACTACCTCATCGCTGCCTCATGGGACTCTCCCTGCATGGGCCACATTATCACAAGGGAGCCTAAGGTCGGGCGCTGAGGGTGGAGGGAGGCCGCCCAGCTTAGGAAAGCATGTGGCTGGTGCTCCCTACTCGGGCAGAAAAAGCAGTGTGTGTTTATTTCTGGCACGGCCCCCCTCCCCCAGGAAGGGGACCACAACCTCGTAGGAAGCAGTGCCACTCTGAGGCACATTTCTTTTCTGTCTACCCCGCACGGGTGAGCTTCCGGATGGCTGCCCCTGAAGGAGACTGTCGGGCTTAACTAGCTGGCAGGCAATGATATCAGGGGGGCCCTGAGAACCCTGGACTTCGCCGCATTGAGCTCTCCCGGCTCAGCTCGCCACAGGTCTCGCTAGCGCTGCGACCACCGCACCACCCTGGGCATTGCTCGCCTCATTCTCCAGACGGACGAGGGGGAGGGAGTAAAGCCACCAACATCCTCGCAAAGTCCCCTGCCTGGAATGGAGTTTGGGAGTAATCCGGCAGTGGCGGCTCGCATAGGGCGTGCTGCGGAGCGGGTCGGGGAAGGGGCAGGGTGGGGGTAGTAAACTCGGACATATGACGGAACGGAGGAAAGTAATTATTACGTTCCTCCGTTCCGTCGTATGTCCGAATTTACTACCCCCCACCCTGCCCCTCCCCCACCCCGCCCCACCGCCCCGCAGCACGCCCTATGCGAGCCGCCACTGTAATCCGGTCCTGGCATCGGCAAGCGTGGCTGATGGACTGGATTTCAAAGGCACCGTATCACCCTTAGAGGGAGCGTCCATGTTTTCTTTTCATCTTGAGCACTGCTAGCATGGGGGCAAGTGGCTGTTATCTTTGGCAAGGTGCAGCCCAGCAACAGCCCCTTGCTACACGCTAGCGCTGCTACCTTTGGATATAGTGAAACTAACCCATCGCATACGGCCATGAAAGGGATGATTATGGGTAATTCCCTGCATTTAATGTGTCCTCTTTATCCCACATAACTACACTCATTTCAGTTAGGCGGCACCAGTGATTACCGTAACCCTGCTAGCAGGAGGGCAGGTGTTCTGAGGCCCATATTTGCCGGCTGTTCTTGATGTGTTTTAGGTGAGATTTTGCGACCCATGTGTTTATGTGACAGATGGGGATTTAGGTGTCGTCTTACTCCAAACTAATTTGCATTTCATGCCCTGTTGTGGATATAGGTATCGTTTTATTCCCTAAACTGCTTCATTTTCATGCTCTGATGTGGAGATGCATATTGTGGTTAGGCCTTATACAAATAACAGGATGACAAGTACTATTTCAGAGTGTACATGGTATGCATAGAGATGGTGGGGTTTATGACGTACGCACCATATCAGTCCTGCCTTTAGTGCACGAGCTAATGTTATTCCATCTGATTCCTAACGTGTGCAAACTATAGATGTTCACTTTAGTGCCCCACTTGTGTTGTTATGACAATTGTCCGATTTGGAAAGTGATCTTATGGTCTGTGACATCATGTGACATCATGACAAGTGCCTAGTGGCACAGTGAATTATGTGACTGTGGTGTAAAGTGTTTTATGTACAATACAAAGTATATTTCATATAACCTTGTGTGGAGTCTCTTTTTGTGGTGTATTTATTGTGTCACTGGTATGAGTGTGTTGCGCAAACGCTTTACACATTGCCTCTGGGGATAAGCCTGACTGCTCTGTTCCAAGCTACCAAGGGTGTGCACAGTTATCTTTGGTGTGTAACTTACGTGCCCTGACTAGAGTGGTGGGTTCTGTCTGGTTTAGGTGCATATCCAAGCCAACCAGAAACTCCATTTCTAACACTCTTTTAGTTGCTTCCACTAACCTATTGGTGTAGTAATTGGACTTACATAATATTAGCGTTGTTTTATACTCAGCCATTCCTTCTTTGAACTTTATTTTAAATTAATCCGCATAATCCTTGTGCCACTGTCGCTCTAATTGTTGATCCAAAGATCCAAATATAGGGTGATCAAAAGCAAAAAATCCAGGTAGACTAAAAGGATGGAACCCATTTGCAACAACTACTATATTGCAATGTGCATTATATTTGGACCAAAATTTTTCCCAGAATTATAGAACATGTACATTGGTAAGCAGACAACAATCTAATGGGAATAATGTCCCAACTGCATGGGTGTGTGACATGGACGATTTTGAAATAATAAAGAGTTTGTTCAGCGTCAAGCTGTCCCTGTTTGTAAAAGTCTCAAAACATTCCATGCATTCCGTTCCTTGGTACCAATAGAAAATTAGCCCACAAACAAGCAATGGCCCCAGGCCCACATTAAAAGCACGTTATAAATTTCTGCTGTTGCAATAAACAAAATTGTGTATCCTGTGTTCTGGCCTTGCCTATTACCTGATCACATTTTGTTGGCTTTTTAGGTCGAGCCCTGAGCCAGCGCCCAAGCTCTGCTCTGGGGTTGATCTGTGGTAGTAGAGTAGGGGGAAGAAGACATGCCCACTCCACCGCCCACTTTTTCATTGGCTTCTGTCTTTGTCCTTTCTAAATGCTGCCTTCCGATTGGTTTATAGGCTGTTAGTCCCTCCTTATGACTGCCATGTCGTCATTTGTATCCTTCCATGGCTACTGGCCCCTTTACTTAGAGTGTTGAACGGTATGTGTTATTTATATTGTGAGCACTTTTTTCTTTAATGAGGTTCTCTTACTGCCTGTGCCTTCTCGCCCTGCGCACTCCCGTTGTTCGTGCCTTCTCGCCCCCCTGCCCCCACACTCCCGTTTGCAATGCAATAGGTCTCGCGTAAATGCGAGTCCTATTGCATTGCAAATGCTTGTTTTTTGGGTTATCGCTGCTTACAGCCCTCCAGCCACCCTCCAACACAAATGCAGCGCTTCCCTGGTTGATTTACGCTGTCGCTGCGTTCACCCTCCCACCACCCTCCGACATAAACACAGTGTTTCCCTTATCAGATGGGCCGCCCACACAAATGCTGTATTATAATGTGATGAACTCTCAGCACACACAGAGTGAGCTGGTTCATCAACAATCATGTTGTGAACCTTGCCTCAGTTTCTGCCTCCGTGCCTCCCGGTGCCGAAAAGGCTTACTTTATCTGTTGGCTGAACAACTTTATAAAAAAAAAACCCCAAAAAACGTTTCCTTTACGCATTCACTTCTACTCCCCTCACACACAAACACAGTGTTTTCCTGGTTGCTTTATGCTGTCGCTGCTTCCGCCCTCCCACCATCAGCCAATACAAACGCAGCATTTACCTTATCACACAGTCCGCCGACACAAATGCTGTGTTATGATGTGCTGAACTCTCAGCACACACGGAGTGAGCCGGTTTGTCAACAACCACTCCAGGTAGCGTGCACTTTTTCATTTACGTGCCAATAGCTCCAACAAATACAAGAGCTATTGTATAACTAAAATAAATTGCAATTTACAGTGGCAATAGGTCCTAATACAAATGCTTGTGTTTCAAAGTTATATTTCAGCTGCCTACATCTAGTCGGATTATCGGTGTTAGGTATTTTGTAATGGTACAGAATGCCTTGTAACCGGAGCCCCAGAGCCTCCCAAGCCAAATGGGGCATCTTTTCGTCAGAACTTTTAACTCTTATTCAGTTTCTCCTTTCACATAGTGCTTTCACACGCTGGCATCTCCTGCCTTTGTGTGAAGGCCATAAACAAAGTTAACAGTATTATACTTCTGAGATTTAAGACTAGGCAGTTTATGAAAAATAAGCACATGCCTGTTAATTGTTTTTACATTGTAGTAGCTTTAAGAGTAGCAAACGGGCATGTAGTTGAGCAGTACTGCACAAGGCCTGAGGTAAGTGTAAAGAAAACAATCTGCGAACACTGAACTAGTAAAATGCATCTTACAATTGTGAGGCCACTCCCCAAAGCTGCTGCTTCTTCCACAGCATTCCACCATAAAAAGATTCTGTAGCTTACGTGCAACAGCCCAACTCCATTTTGTTATTCCAAGACAGCTTCCCATAAAGAGTAAGTCGCTCAGTGTTATTTGCCATACAGACCCCAAGGTGCCCCTCTTAAAGCTCAATCAGTTAATTTAACAATTATGTGAAATTATAAATTCAAATTTGTTTTACAGTTTTTGGGCCCGATGTAGGTGGGCGATTAGCAATCGGTAACGCCGAAAATCGCAGATTTTCAGCGTTACCGATCGCTAAAAAAGTTGCCTGTCGCGTTTACTCAAAACATTCCTGGATGCCATGTTGCAAAGGATGCCACACTATATCCAATTCCCCAGCACACAGGCAGAACTGCAGAAGACCAAGATGGACTTTTACCAGAAGGCCCAGTTCCCACACGTCATAGGTTGCATTGACGGGACACATATACCAATCTGCCCCCCTGCTGCGACCGAGTACATCTACCGCAATCGCAAATCCTCACATTCCATAAATGTACAGGTCATATGTGATGCCTCTTCCATCATCACCGACATAGTTGCGAAATTCCCAGGAAGCACGCATGATTCATATATATTCAGGAACAGTGGGATCTATACCCGTCTTGTTGCGGGTGAATTAGGAGAAGGCTACCTGCTAGGTAAATACATGTGACACCCCCTGAAGTATACACCTGTTGCTACGATTGTTGACTGTGAATAACTTTCTTTCTTCTCACACTTAGGTGACAGCGCCTATGCGGTGCGTTCTTTCATCATGACTCCGTACCTGCACCCATCCACCCCAAGTGAAAGGCAATATAATGTTGCACATAGAGCGACGCGCAATGTGGTTGAGCGAACATTTGGACTCCTCAAAAGCAGGTTCCGCTGCCTCCACAAGAGTGGAGGTGCACGGCAGTACCGGCCCCTGGTCTGCTGCAAAATCATTGCTGCATGTGCCATGCTGCATAACCTTGCCACTAAGAGGGGGACACCTGTGGAAATCAGTGAATCTGAGGAGGAGGAGGAAGGTACACAGCCACAGCACAGCGCTGCAGGCGGCGCAGCTGCAGCAGATGGGAGACAGAGACGGTCAGAGATCACACAAAACTATTTCTGAGTAAGCAATGAGACAAAGCCAGTTAATGCAATTGTGTCAGGGTGTTTAATTTACCTTACATCAGGCAATTGTACAGCACACCGTAACACCAATGATGTCCCCACAGTGCCTGATCAAGCACAACATGGCATAGTCACTCCCCTGATAAATCACTAATCCCATCATTGTGTCAAATGGGTTACGTCACCCACCACACAATGGAATTTGCCTGCTGTGCTCATCTCCTGCGCCCACGCGCACCTCGGCTGCGTTCAGCAGGCACACTGTCCTCACCAGTGCTGTGTACTGCGGCAGAACCATGCCTAACACTGCACCTCCTGTTCTCTGGCAAGGGGGGGGTTATGCTGCTGCGACTGGTTGCCTCCTCACTCTCCGCCCCATCCCCTGTTCCGGTGGCAGCTATTTGTCTTGTCTGCAGCACCTCTAAAGCACTGGTGACTGTTACCAGGCCCTGAGTGACCTCACGGCTGCACTTTGCCATTTCAAGTTGCATGGCCACTGAGCGACGACTGAGCACATGGGTTGCATTGCACAGCCTGTTGACAGATTTTGTGTACGCTTCAAGTTTCTGCCTGTCCCTGCGCCTTGCAGCACGGTCACTCTCACTTCTGCTGCATAACAGCCTCACTGCATCCGACATCTCCTTCATGCCCTCTCCCACAGTATTGTTGAGGCAGTATGTGGCCTCCTTCATGCTATTCATGTTCCGGTTATTTGCCACCAGCTGACGCTGAATGCCTCTCATTGTCTTTCCCTGCAGGCGCTGCACTTTGAGCATCTGCCCCTCCAAGCCAGAGAAGACACTGGACTCCTCAGCGTCAGGACTCTGTGCCCTTTGTCGCCGTCTCACGGGCACCTGTGTTGCCATCCTCCACGGGGGACTGTGTCACAGATGCCTGTCTGTCATCGCCCGGCGTGGTCTGTTGTGCTCCCTGGCTGTCCTCCTCTGTGCCATCTATCTCCTGGAGGCTAGCCACTGTATACCTCCTTGATCGTGCTGGTGGTGGTGGGGATGTTGGTGTGGTGTCAACAGGTGGTGAGACTTCCTCCTCAATTGTGAATTCCTCCCTGGAATCCTCGCCTGTCTCCCCCTCTGCAGCCTGGGGCGATGTTCCGCCTGTGGATACAGAATGTACTATTACTGACTTGTCTGCCAGCATTTGTCTGCAAATAAATTTCATGACTGGCAATCTAGCTGTCTGGCCTCTGCTAGCTCATCTATTGATGTGTGTGACATGCCTATGCTTTTTGCTGACTGACTGATTAGCTAATACTTGATAGGGACTACATCTCCCATGATGCATTGCTGATTTAATACAAAACATGTTCTGGAGTGGGATTCTTGCAGGGGGATTGGGTTTAGGGAGGGGAGACAGCATGCTGTGCATGCATCTTACCTTGTCTGTTGGATGCTGTTGCTGAGCTGTCCACGGCCCGATGCCACTGACGCTCTCCGGCTGGAGGGTGGACTCAACCATTTCCTCTAGGGCAGTCGGAGCAGGCGCTGTTGATGTTCCCGCGCCTGTCTTCCTGGCTTGTTTCAGCCGTTCAGCCACCCTCTCCTTAGCACATGCTCTCAGGTCATACCATCGCTTCTTCAGCTCATCTGTTGAGCGATGTGTGACGCCAATCGCATTGATCTGCTGCTGGATCCCCAGCCAAATCCTCCTTTTCTGTGCCTCTGGGACGTGCAGAGATTTCTTGCCAAAGAGCAGGTCGTGATCTTTGACGACATCCTCAATGAGGACCTCCAACTCCCTCTCACTGAACTTGTGCTTGCGCTTTCTTTCGCAAGCATCCTTCCCCTTCTCCTGTGTGGCCATGGTGCAGTTCCTCTGTGTTAGCTAGGTGGTAGCTGTGCTGCTCCTGTGCTCTTGCTCCTGCTCCCTGCCTCTCCAACAGCTCCAGGATCAGTGCAGCTGCATGGGTGTGGCCACTTCCTGGTTGTGATGTCATCAGGAGGCACAGGATTGGCTGAATCACGAATAGCGATTTTTCAATATCCCCGATTCGGTATTTACCGAATCGGTAATACCGATTCGGTAACGTGGATTCGGTAAATAAAATAGCGATTTTTACCGATTCGGTATTTTTTACCGACTTATTACCTACAGCGGAAATAGCGAGTTCTTAATTGCGAATCGGTAAAATTCGCAAATAAGGACTCGGTATTTTAATTTTACCTACATAGGGCCCTTTGTTACTAAAGATCGTCCTGAAGTTCGCATTCATGTTTAGATAGGAAAGTTCACACTGCGATAGTACTTAAACAATTATCAAGTTCACATTCTTCTGCACAGCAGACACAGAGCACGTCAGCAGGAGCAAGAGCAAGAGGCCAAGATTTGTGACCCCACAGGCCCCTTCAGACCAGCATTTCCAATGCAATAGGTCTCGCATTTGTTAAAGTTCGAGCTGTTGGCATTGAAAATGTGAATGTTTTTTACTTGTATTTTTTAATTGCAATGGTGTAATTATATTTGCCTAGCGCTATTGCAATTAGTAGAAAAAAGCAAAAGTAAAAAACATTGTCATTTTCAACGCCAACAGCTCTAACTAAAACGAATGCGAGACCTATTGCATTGCAAATGCTTGTTTTGTCCATCATTGGAACAAGTTTAGATATGAAATGAGACATATGCTCCTTTTAGTGGATGTGTAATTATAAATGCTTCACCTATAACTCACCCTTGTGGAGCAACTGGTGCAATGAAGCTGTTGGCCTGTGACACAGCAGTTCACTAATATTACTGCAAATAATCTCTGCGGCACCCTCCCATTTTTAATATGAGAGGTCCTCTTTTGATATAAAACAAACTTTTTTATGGATGTTGCATAAAAACATAAACATAACATTTCTCTGCAAAATGTCTGTAATAGACTCTCACATCCTTAATTAAAGGAAAACTGTATTTAAAACAATCTGTTTGAGAATTAATCAAGGTCAGCAGAGCAATACTTTCTGCAGAACAGACCTTGCTCCATCAGGGGCCCCCCTGAAAGACTAGGGCCCTGGGCCAGAGCCCACTTTGCCCATGCCTTAAAATGTCTCCACATACACACACACACCAGGGGCGGACTGGCATTGCGGGCACTCGGGCATTGGCCGAAGGGCCGGTGTCTCAGTGCCCTCTGTGGGCCGTTTTTTTTTCTCCCCTTTCCCAGTCCACAGAGAGTGCTCTCTGTGGACTGGGAAAGGAGAGAAAAAAAACCGGCCCACAGAGGGCACTGAGACAGAGACAGAGAAAGGAAAGCAGCTTCGCTGAGCGGCCGTACAGCGATTATCAGCTGTGGCCTCTCCTTCACCCCCTGCCCTGCAAAGCAATCACGCTGAGGGTGGGCTGGGGAGGGGTGATTGTGTGCAAGAATCGGCCTCCCTGGGGGCCAGGTGCTGCTCAGGCCTTTGAGCCATTTTCACCTCGGCCCCCCTGGGGCCCACGCAGCCCAGAAACAGTGTTTGTCTTAACACCTCGCCCACAGCCCTTCACATTCAGGGCATAGTGGGCGAGGAAGAATGGGTCTCGCTGTGGGGGCCAGGTGATGTGTGGAACTCACACCATCTTAACCTCAGCCTCCCCCTGGCTACCATGGATGACCCAGCAGCTGTGTTTTGTGCTCCCCTGCCAGGACATTGCCCTGAGGACGTGGAGGGCTGGGGAGGGCTGATTAATTTACTAATAGCAGGGGCCTCACTGCTGTTCATGTGCTCCTGCGCTGGAGGGCTGAGTAGGTTAGTAATAGCAGGGGCCTCGCTGCTTTTCAGGTGCTCCTGCGCTGGAGGGCTCGAATAATTTTGTAACAGAAAGGGGCCTTGCTGTTTTTTTAGTTGCTCAGCTTGTAGGCCATTGTCACCTTGGCCCTGTGTCCTTCACAAGAACAGTATCCTCCCACTTTCATTCCTTGTGTGTGCATAGGCATATGTGGCCTGACGCCAGAGTTGCAGAGATGGGGAATCAGGTTAGAGTCCCAGCGTCTGCTCAACACCCTTTGATTCTGGGCAGATTACTTCATCGCCCAAAAATCAGATCTTGTGTACTGTAATTGGTGCTCATGAATAGAACTCAAATAGCCTTTGTCTTGGGCTGAATTCACACTATATAAAACTGTCAAATGGAAAAACAACTATAAAAAATAACCATTTGTTCATGCTTTATGATTCTGCAAAGGGAACATGATAATTAAAGAGGACACTTTATAAAAACATGTCCGTATTTTTTAGCACAGCTTTTCTGATGCAAAATTTAAATTTTAATTTAATTCCCCTTAGTGCCTCCCTGTCTGGTTTTCTTATGTTGTGGAGGCTGCGCTCTGACACTTAAGTCATTCTGTACCTCTTGTCGGGTGCACCATTCTACTTCTATGTTCTTTTTGTTATTCTGGGAGAGTCTAAGCTTGCACTAAGATAACATTTCATAGTATTCATATTTTCCAGTGACTCCCTCCTCAATGGGGGATCTTGTTGGGTGATGTTTGTGGCCTTCCTTTCCCTCCCCAGCACCTGCCTCACCTCCATATGGACACACCCCTTACTCACTGCCTGCATGAGTGGGAAAACAGCAGGCCCATAGGTTTCTGTCTCACTTCTCTGACCACACCCCCTTTCTCATGAAAGGGGACGCCCCTTGAATGTGGGCCACGCCCCTTGAATGTGGGCCACGCCCCTTGAATGTGGGCCACGTCCCTTGAATGTGGGCCACGTCCCTTGAATGTGGGCCACTTTTTTCGTCAGTGCCCGGGCCAAATTGTGATCCCAATCCGACCCTGACACACACACAGACACACGCACACCTCACTCTGTTCCACGTTAGGAAAGGGTGGCGTGAGGCTTTGCTCATTCACACTCAGTACTAAAGCCTAAAGTGCCCAGGGCTGACTTTATCGATGATGCTCCTCCTCATCATCGGGGGAGGATCCTCACAGGGTTTTGTCAGGCTGATGATGTCACTGCCCTCAGGGCTGTGAGAGCTTTAACCCTGCAAACTTGGATGTCCGGCCCCTCCCCTTTAGCGTATGCAAAGTGCTTGGTTCCTGGCCCTGACATGGTGAGTGTCTGTCAGGCTGAACTTTGCTCAACCTAAGAGACAGTCATCATGCACTGGAAATAGGGGGCAGAGCCTCGACACTCTCACTGACGGCCGTCACTGGCAGCTTATCAGGGTCTGATTCTTGCTTTTTCCATTACATAATTCTGCTTCAAAGCAGAAGTCAAGTTCTTGCAATGTATTCCAACAAATAATTCATAGATGTGCTGACTGGTGCATAAGCACCACAAAAGCATTGCAGCGATTTCGGACGAAACCTAGAGTCTCATATTTCGCATAAGGCTTTAACTGATGTAATTTATCTCATTACAAGGACATAGCTGCTTTTTTGTTCTCGCAAAAAGTGTCACTCAAAGTGTCACACATAAGGCATTGAAGTGCACACATAAGCACCTGAAAATGTCACACAGATAACCAATCTGAAAACTTGCAACTGTGTACAGGTGCAATTTGACAACATCAGGACACATTCACTGGAGCCCACACTTTGTGTGCTTTGTATTCAGAGCATCAACTTGCATGGTGTTAGAGAGGTCAGTTATTTTCAGTGTCAGCTGGGCCCAACACAAATGCCTCACATAATGGCATATCAACAGTCCATTTTTTCGATTCTCATTCTAACAGGGAGCTAGCTGGAGTGTAATGTCTATGTCATCAAGGAAGCAAAGGCACTCAGATTTACACTTTAAAAGATCTTAAGAGATAAACTATGATTTGGTTGCAGGTTTTTGACTTTTCGAAGCTCTTTTGTGAGCTTTGCATGCACTGTAAGAAGGTCAATTGTGTCTGTCTGAATGACAGAATTATTTCGATGGAACTCGCTTCTTGTTTAACTGTTTGACCACAGTCCCAGCACCAGGACATCCTGGAATAACAGACCCACTGAAAGGCTTAAATTCAGTTCAATTCATACTGGTATACTTATTTGCCTTTCAGGTCTTGATCTTTGCTCGATATAATTATAAATATATATAGAGATCATATTTCCACCAAAGGTAGATTTGAGATAAATAGGGCAAGGAGATATTAATTGGGTGCTTCTAGGGTTGGTGGATGGAACATATACTTCTAGAAGAAAAGGGATTTGATGATAAATAGGATAAAATCTGAAGAAGAACTTAGAAGTGTGGAGAGGAATAACAACTTCCTCAAGAAGTTCAGATGTAGGCTTAACAGACAAGTACTACGGATATTGGACGAGTTTTGATTGACAATATATATCAATATCATATAAATAGCCACATTTGACTGGGACACAATGGGCAACTGAGTAACTTTGCACATCTTGATAGTTTCGTGCACCCTCCTCTTCGATAAGAATAACAGAAATATGCCTACCTACTCCTTGATCTCCTGTTCTAACTAGCACTTAACAGTGTCTTTCAGCAAAGCAAATTATTTTAATGATTGGTTTGTCTCCACCTCAATAGGACACAAAAGACAGAACTCTGTTCATACAGACAACTCTGCATAGATATGTCATAGAGTTTGATATCAGGATGCTGATAACAGGAAGCATATCTTATACTATGTAATTTGTTACACGCATGACATCCATCAGCACACATAACAGAGAACATCACACAGACATCTCACCTAGATGAGTATCAGTGTGCTCACAACACCACTACCAACCATCACATACCAACTTACATTACACCTCTTAGCATAGACCTAGTGCAGACAAAATATGCAATTGTCCAGCTACTACAGCATCCAGCAGCACTTATTACTGTCAAGCATTTAGCAACTATAGACTTCTGCCGGGCAAAGAACGCCCTTATGTAACAGTCAAGGAAACAATTACGCACATTGCTAGGAATGGCTAAAATTGCAATTTTGTTTTAGCAAAATCACTCAAAATGTTGTCAAATTCATTGCCATATCTTACTTGAAAAATGAGTGCAACGGCATACTACACATTACAAAGTCATACCAACAGGACAGTCGTTTGAAGAAAAAATGTACCTGTGAGACATTTTTCTGCTCAAACTAGTCTCCTACTGGCAAAAATAATGGGAAATTTCATGAACAAAAACTCTTTTGTGAGGGTAAAAATAATTTTGGCCTTACTGTCTGCCTGCCTTCCTGGGGAGAATTACTGGAGGTCATCCCCCAATCTGTCCACCCCAGGGATAAACAAAGCCTACTAGTGGAACTAGGAACTATATATTTTTTCTATCAAAAGAGTGAGGGGGATTGGACCTTCCTTGCACTGAGCTGTACCCACCTACCTCAGGAACCAACACAGACTTTCTTAGGGTGTATACTTCAAGTCTGCCCATCACAAGGGGGAAGAAACCCACTACGTTATCAGGGGCTATTTTTTTATTTGAATGGAGATTGGGACTGGACCATCTTGGCACCCTCAAACCTCATGCCCCATAGAGTGTTTTTATGCCGAGGTAACCGATTGTTCTACCCCCAATTACAATTCTGACCACCCCTGGGGACCAGAAAACCTACCAGACAACCAGGGACAATTTATTTCTTGAATCTGGTGGGGATCCAGCCTTTCATGGCATCGTGCCACCCACCATGGGGGTCAGTAGTCTATTGTCCCCAGTAAGGCATGTACATCCAGTCAGTCAATGCCACAGGATCAAAAAGGTCACTGGCACAAAAGAGCATTATGTTCAGTGGCGTCTGGTGACATTTGAAAGTGGTGGGGTATAAAATTTGTGCATGACTTTTATGTAGCAAGTGAAGTGAGCAAGCTTAATGAACAAACGTGTCATTCCGAGAAATGTTTTAAAATAGATTGGCAAATGGTGCATTTTAAAGCAAATTAATTTAGTGAGAAAGCAAGGTTTGTAAGGCAGTGGGAACATACAGTCTTGAAATATTAAGCACATTAAAAACTGCCCCATATCATACTGATGTTCAACAGTTACTGTCATGTGCAAATTGTACAGCGCGGCAATTTCAGGGCCTTCAAAGTATGTGTTTGCCCACTGTCTCGCAGCATCAATTTTGGAAGAAAATATTCTAACCAGACTTCGGGAAGCACCCAAATTTGCTGGCTGCAATCAATCATATAGAAATATGGTCCATAAGTGGGATGAAAAAAGTGGGGTCTCTCTAAAAGGGAACATGTCAAATAAATTTCTGTGATTCCCATAGATTGCTACCCGACCGGTATTTTGGTTTCTCTCTGAGATGTTATTGCATCCAGATATATAACACAACAACTGACATACACCTAAAACCTGCCACTACTATTGGCTTTGTCAATGGTTGTCAGCTGTTTAAGATAAATGAGTAACAACAATTATTTGATATAAATAAATAATTAACATTGGAAATGTTTCAATTCTGAACTTAGGAGATTGTGAATTAAATAATATTGAGGCCTGTGGAAGGTGTATTGGCCTTCAGTTATGTGCGATTTATGTTAGATATGTATGCCCTTTTTCTCTGCACATCTTCAACCTCATCTCTTTCCCCTTCGGCGCCCTCTTTTCACTTTTCCCTGAATGCACTTTCTCGCATCTCCCTCACTTCACAACCCCCAAACATACATTGCACTCACTCACACTTAAGCACTTTATTTTCTTTAACTTTTGTTTTGTAAATATTTTGACATCTATGTACCCCCTTAATCCAAATTTACACAGAATTTCAACTGGAATACATGACCCTTGTTCTGTGTGCTCTATAGAGAGGCCAACCCACTGACTGGCCCTTTGCTTTCCCTTCAGCCTCTGCCCTAGGGCTCTCAATCAAAGCCCCACATAAACAATTGGCACTACTCAAAGTATGCACTGTACAAGAGTAGTAAGATGCACGAAAAAAAGACAGAAACACAACATGATGAAATAGCTATCGCTCTTGGGGAATGCAAGATTAAGTTGAACATGTGAAATAAAATAGGAACTAAATCACTGACATGCATTACCTTAGCGTTTTTATTATTCATTGTTCGTAAATCAATCAATGTTTTTGGCGCTAATATTAAGTGCATGAATATAGGGCCAGTTTTAGCACCATTCAGCATGTAACTGTCTTTACTATAAGCACATATTTCTCCCTTTGCGCTTGACTCAGATATTTGGATAGACTTCGCAAGGGAACAAAAACCCTGCTCGTCTTTTGGATCATTTTTGCGGGGGAACAAATACAGCAGTTCCACTTCTAAAGGCGCTAGCAATCTGCAGCCAGAGCCTGGGGTGTCATAGTGAAGGAGGTTAGCGTGACCAGGGGGTCTCAGCACAATATACATAACACAAGATTAGCATTATAACACTTAACATTACTGAGGACAGGGTGCCAAACCAGACGTGCTTGCATCCATTCCTACATTGTGTGGAATGGGCAAGGGTTGGATCTATGCATGTGAATGGCAGGCATCTGGCCTCACACGGGGATGCAGACTCCGACGCTCGAGACAGTGATGCTGACAGCATCACTGACCTACAATTGATATCACCATAGACTACAATGGCAATGAAGGGCTTTAGAAAGGTAAGTCCTGCGTTGTGCATCACATTGCAGAAAGTTGATTTACTGCCTGGCTTCAGAGCGAGGTGGGGCCGTAAGCCTGGTACAGACAGCCCAGACTTAAATACATCAATTTGTTTAGGGATATGATCATATCTATAAGTAAATCTATTTACTATTTTTTGAAGTAAGGACCTTCAGAGGTTCGCAGCCCTGGGGCCCTAATGGAGAAACCACCCCTGATTGTTATATTTGAATTTGGTGAGACCTCCACTAACTTAGTTGTGTAGTCATTTGGAAATGCCCTAGAAACCCCAAGTGCATGCCTGTAAGTAATTTCCTCTCAGTTGCCATGGAATATGGCTGCAGTATTTGGGCCAAAGTGATGCAGGGATTCTACTCAGTAACAGAACTATGCTTGGGACCATAGAACGTCAGTAGGCAGGGGCTGAGTCACCATACCACCTAAGTACCCATGAGCCAGAGCCCGACTAGCTATAGTGTCTCACCTTCCTTCCTAACCATATCCAGAGAGACAAGTGAATTGAGACCCCAGAACACAACACTTCCAACAGGGATCACAGTAACAGGACACTCCCTTTCGCTCTCACGCTCGTCCCCAATGAGATATAACAGAGACACAAAAGAAGTTTGAAATGTTTCTTCAAACTATCGTGCTCTATAATGCCGTATTTGTGCCACAATTAGAAAAAAAATGCCTAACAAAAATACAGTCAGCATGTCATGTTATAGGACAGATTAGCCTAACCCCCTCTCCCCTTCTACAGAAGCAGACTGATTATACAACAAAGATCTTTGGGATTAGAGTGGATCCTGTACCTTAGCATATAAAGGTGGGCAATCTACATCTCAGGTATAGCCGTCATCTCCTGTCATAATGTCTCTGTCTATGTATGTTACATTACTGTGCATACCTATATGACGAGGCTCATCTGCTCACAAACAACAGCTGCACTCATGCGTTGTGTCTAGGTGCTAGTGCTTGACCAGAATGAAATAACAAGGGACACTGTTGTTTGACCTTGTCTGCTGTGTTCAGACTAAATCCCAGGAAACAACAGAACGCGAAAACAGCTGCAAGTTCTGTGTGAAAGTACAATGTGGCACAAAAATAAACATGTTTATATGGTAATGTGCGCAAAGCAAATTAGGCCTGTATCGTGCACAGTTAGGATAACATAGGGAAAACTACAATGGGCCATTCACTGAACACATGACAACAGATGGGCCAGCACTCATGAACCCCAACCAACCCTGGTCATTTCTGAAAACTAGAGACCTAGGGAAACCAGAGTCATGTGGTTTGTGTGGATCCCAGCACATTCTCTTGCCAAGAAAGCTTTGTCAGTGCCAAAACTATGACTAAAAACATCCATTTTCTCATTTTCCATGGGGGATGGCTTTGCAGTATTCTGGTCGAGGGTCCACTGGCTCCCAGTGAACCCTACCAACCCTGGGCATTTCCAGAAACTAGAGACACAGGTGAATCTAGAGTGGTGTCACTTGTGTGGATCTCAGCATGTTTTCTTACTAACAATTCTATGCATATGGGGGCGTGGCCAGGCTGCCGACCAGATGGCCGTGTAGTACTGCAGCTCCACCAGCCATCCTGATATCTGTGCCATATCCAAGCTTTGAAATTACATCCTCCTCGTAATTTTAGGGGCCTGGGCGGAGAGCGAGGGCAGGCATGGAATTCCTGTAGCAGAAATGAAAACAAATGTACGCAAACTTTATTCCCGCCCGGAAGCACTGGTGACAGCAAGTGAGGCTCTGTGGACGCACGCCGGAGTTCACGGCAGGCGCGGGATGTCGAAGGCCTGCCTGCGCTAAGGACCTGTTGGATCTGCTTGCTAGAGCACCTGAAGTCTGCGCGCCCTGCTGTTCAGGACTTGCCTTGGGCTGCTGGTGCCCACAACATCAGAAACCGGGAGGAGGCTGCTGCCGTGACCAGGAGCAATCGTGATGCCACCGGAAACATGGGGTTGTCATCGTGCCGCAGTTAAGCTGGCCTGTGCTGCTCCTGGAGGCCCCACGGGGATAGGGACTGCTGGCGAGCCTGGGAGCCGGCCGTCTGGCTGGTTGGGCCGGCTGTCGGTGCACGGTGGCGCCCCATGCCCTGAGCTCTACTTCCTCCCTGCTGCACACATTGCAATAGGCCTGCCACTGTGGTCCCCACTGTGCTAGATTGGGGGGGACCGGGCAGAGGCCTGGCTGTGCTCGTCATGGGACGGTGCTGGGGATGGGCTAGGCTGTCTGCCCCCATGACCACTTGGCCTGTGGGGCAGGCGGGCCATAGGATATGGTCCGCAGGGACCCCAAACAGAGGCAATTACAGTTTGGAAAACTAAAAGACCCTAAGAAAAACCCCGGTACGACAATGGCGAAGAGTGGTGGAGTGGCCGGCCCGACCGGAGCAGAGCCGTCAGGAGCTGTTGCCCTGATGGTGGAGCTCAGGGCTGGCCTCAGGGCGCTGGATGGTTGCTTCAACGCCCTGGAGAAGGGGCTGGACAAAATGGGGGCACTCATAGACACTAATGAAAAGCAGTTGGGCAGGGTCAAGGGCATAGTTTCTGACCTTGAGGATGGCGCTGCTCAGGCGACAAAGCCAATAGACTGTATGGAAAAACTCCTAAAAGCAGTGGCGATGAAGAATGAAGACCTGGAGGTGAGAAGCAGTTGCAATAATATACGCATCCTGGGTATCCCAGAAACCACAAACACTAGCCGCATGGATAACTTTGTTGAAACACTCCTGACTGAACTATTCAGCAAAGAATCCTTCACAACCTCTTTCTTAGTCGAGAGAGCCCACCGTACTCTGGGCCGCCGCCCTAACCCGGGCTGCCCCCCAAGGCCGCTAATAGCCCGGCTGCTCAACCACCGAGACAGGGATACTACGCTGCAGCTGGCAAGGGAAAAGGGCCCGCTGAAATGGCAGGGCTCATCGATTTCCCTATATCCAGATTTCAATGCTATGGTACAAGAGCCCCACCTGAAATACACAGGGGTCAAGGACACGCTACAGAATCTGGGTCTAAAATACAGCATGATTTATCCTGCCCGGCTCCGAGTGATGGTGAAGGGCAGGACATGGCTCTTTGACACCCCAACGGCAGTGCAGGGATTCGGCCGCGACTACTCGGAGGCCCAGGGGGCGCGTAGGAAGGATCAGATGAGAGGGTCCCCACCAAACAGTAACTCTGGGGCCAGCATTGACCTCTTTTCCACAGAATAGCTGCCAGCTTGACACATGGCCTCCAGAGTCACATGTAAACCGAACTGAACGACAACGGAGTAATAGGTTTAGATGCTGCTCAAACTCCCTGTAATTAGAATATGGCAAATATAGCATTATACTTTAGTAATTGATCCATCCTACAAATATGGGTAACTGATGTAGTGTCGCCACCCCCTTAGTGTGAATCACACCTCTTTGAAACGTAGATGAGAATATCTTTCTTCTTTTTATTTATGGTAACTATGTCTTGTTGGGATTTCCCTGTTATGGGCATGGCAGGGATGGGAGGGGGAGGGGAAATGAGATTTCAGAGTTACTCAGGAAGTTTTGTATTGTTTGCATGTTTATGGTTGCTGTTCCCACACACCTCGACACTTGGCGCTTGGCATACATATCTAATCTCACTAAATGCTCCATGTGACCACACAGGGTAGGATATCCCCTTTTTCGGAATTAACACTAGTCACATGGAACAACAGGGGATTAAATAATGCACGTAAAGGCAAACAGGTTCTACACTATCTGCAAAGGCACGAGGCAGACATAGTCTTCTGGCTGGAGACTCACCTTCCTCAGGCGCCATCACCATGATACGCGTCTTCATGGGTGTGCATCGCTACTATTGCAAGCTACAGCACATATGCCAGGAGGACGGCCATTTTAATACATAAGCGTATACCATTCCAACCCTCGATGTTCCGCGTGGACACTAAGGGACGCTCCACCATTGTGGCAGGCCACCTTATGGGACACTGCAGGGCTTTTATCTGTGTGTATGCACCCAACACGGAAAGCCCAGAGTTCTTTTGCAATTTGCAGGCCCAGATTGAGCAGGTCGAGGCAGACTATATCTGCATGGGAGGTGATTTCAATCTACTTTTAACCCCTACCTGTTACAGTACCGCTGACATCCCTGATTCTAAACCCAGGGCTCGCTGGGCAATGGTCGAACTCTGCGAGATGCACAACTTAATAGACATTTGACACCACCGTCACCCATCAGAACCTGCCTATACATAATACACAGCACCACACGACACTTGGACACGCCTAGATTATTGGATGTTATCCCCCAATATAGTGCCATGGCATAACACTGTACATCACCTCCCCAGAACACTATCAGATCACTGCCCAGTCCTTCTTAAACTTCAAGTGCCCAGGGCTGGTGGGAGTGAGAGACAATGGAGATTCCCGGGGCAGGCACTTGGTGATGAGTTTTTCTGAGCCGAGCTTCGTGCGGCTATTGTGGAATTCTTCGAACTGAATAAAGGATCAGTAACATCCTGGGCCACACTCGTGGAAGCCTTTAAAGAGGGATTTGTATCGCAAAACATTCCAGCATCCTAAAAGACCTTCAGCACATGCTTTTCCGTTTGGGGGAGCAATTAGAAACGCTGGATATGGAACAATTAGAGCATGAAACACCGGCGACACTACATAGGCCGATGGCTCTGCTATCTGAGTCCTGCGAGGCGGCGGAGAGGAAAAAACACTTCTTAAACAAATATGCTGCTGCTAGAAGATATGGGGAGGGGTAGAGACCAGGGCTCACACTCGCACGAGTACTGCTGCCCCCCAGAAACCAGCCATGCATCACAAGTCTCCAAAAAAGTGTAGGCACCCAAATAACAGACACTCCCGCTATACAGGATGAACTCCTGAAATATTACACTAATCTATACACTACTCGGATGACAGACGATGCCACTGAGAGAACGCAATACTTCGAGGAAATTGCAATGGTGTGGCTGGAAACAGCTCATCAGCAATTCTTGGTGGAACTCTTCACAACAGAGGAAATAATCAACGCCATTGAATCTATTGATGGCATGAAAGTGCCAGGGCTAGATGGCTATACTGGCATTTTTTATAAGACATACAAGACCCTGCTTGCCACATGCCTTCTTGAAGTTTATCAGGAAGCACTTGAAAACAAAGTTCTGCCACCCACCTTGCGAAAGCCGTTATCATACTACTTCCTAAACCTGGGAAGGATCCACAGCTGTGTGGCTCGTAAAGGCCACTCTCTTTATTGAACTTCGATAAAAAAATCTTAGCAAAGATGATTGCGACTCCACTGTCCCTCCTACTCGGCCAAATAATCTCACCGGCCCATTTGGGTTTTGTACCACACAGATCAACTGCTTTGAACCTGCGTACATTATTTGCGGTATTGCACAGGATCTCGCCCGACGTATCGGTGGTTGCCACACTGTTGGATGCCGAAAAGTCGGTTGACTCTCTAGAGTGGCAATTCTTACTAGCCACATTGCGTAAGATGGGCATACCAGTGGGATTCATAGTGCTCATTGCACTACTTTACACACAACCCACGGCACAAGTCTGAATAAACGGGACCCTATCCCCTCCTTTTTTGTTATCACGTGGCATGAGACAGGGATTCCTGCTATTGCCCCTGCTTTTCATTATCGCACTTGACTCCCTAATCAGGCATTTGCAAGAACGCCATCCTCACAGAGGGCTGCAATTTAAAACTGGTCCACTCTTGATCACACTTTATGCGGCCGACATTATACTCTACGTCCGGCACTCCAGCGAGAACCTGGCCAATAATTAGAGAAGTAATCCGGTACGGTGGTGTATCTGGGCTCCCAATTAACTGGAGTAAATCAGAAGCGTTTCCCTTAACTACTGCTACGGTGAGCGCGGACTGCGAATTCCCATTGACATGGTGCGACACATCCGTTAAATATTTGGGAATACATATACATAGGGAAACCGAACAGGTACTGTGTCTAAACTACGGTCCAGCGTTAAGTAAACTAGAGTTACAAGTGGAGTGGTGGTTAAAACTTCCTCTATCACTGGCTGGATGAGTTGCCATCATTAAAATGGTGGTACTGCCGAAATTCCTGTATATGTTCCACAACATCCTCATCCCACTTACCATCGCGTTTTTCCAATCGCTTTGTACTACACTCACTAGACTGGTCTGTGGGGGCAGGAGACCCAGGATCAGCTGGGACACGATGGCCCTGCCATATGAACGGGGGGGTTCGGTGTCCCTAATTTTCAAATTTACTACTTGGTGGCCCAGTGCAGCTTTGCACACCACTGGTATCACCCTGACACCCGGATCCCATACACAATACCAGAAGCAGACCTCACTGACCTGACCCCATTAGCCGCGGTGCTATCGCTGGGCCTCCCTAGAGACCCCCATGATATACAAACGGTATCTCTGAACAGCTGGGCCTGGAAAGAATTGGTCCGCTTGGCAGGTGGACGCTCGCTGTATTCCTCGGCAATCCCTCTGGCTGGTAACCCGTGGCAGGCCATCACTAAAGAGGGGCTGGTTCGACGCATCCTCGCAAAATACTCTCTTGACACGGTTGGGGACCTCTTCCCAGGGAGCATGTATACTTGGGACGGAGGACGCCCTCTTCCACGGGGCCCCATACATGGATCAGTTTATACTAAATCGGCTGCGGAGGGCTTTGTGAACCCAGATCTCTGGATTTCCATTAGAGACGGAAATTTACCCCAGTTAACACTAATAATCTCTGACTTAGGAGGCGAACACCTATTATCTAAACTGTACAAGGCCACCAAGGCTCTCGTTCCAACTAGGGACGACAAGATCCGTGAGGCATGGGAGCGGGACCTTGGGTACCCGCTGCCAGACCCTCAGTGGGAATATTATTGTGCTCAGACACTGAAGGTATCCCTCAACAATAGACATAAACTACTGCATTTTAAATTTCTATGGAGAGCATACGCGACACCGGCTAAACTGCATAGATTGACCCTAATCCCGCGCACACTTGCCCCAAGTGCCATGCCCAACATGTGGATTTTGCGCACATGACTTGGAATTGTGACAAGATTGGCGACTTCTGGAGCGAGATATTTGCAGAGTTATCGAAGATGGTGCACTCCACCATTACGCCCCAGCCAGGAATGGCACTTCTGGGATATGTGCGTGAGGTCCCAAAGCCAGTGCGTCGGTTTGTTGTGATTGCATTGTTGCTAGCAAAAATGGAGATTCCCATTCACTGGGGCAGCAGATTCACCCCCACACAAAAAGCTTGGCTCAACAGCTTAATCCACTGCAACACAAACTGCGAATTCTATGGTACGTCACAACCTGTCACATCCAGACCGCGTGACATCTGGCAGCCACTGCAACAATACCTCCTAGAAAAGAACAACACCCACAGCTCTCAGTCTCTAGGGAGGAATGGTCTATCAGTGGATGGGTAGGTTAGACCAAATGTGAGCACATACACGGTTGTTACGCTCTTGTATCGTTGTAATGATGTAATGGCAAAGCTTGCATGTATACTAATGAACACTTGAAAAGCGATAACACCTGTTTATAGGAAGTTAGAGCTTGTAATAATGCACAATACTGTTAAATTAATGTGTCTTTGTCAAATGAGAATTAGAATAACAACCTTCTGTTTATTATTGAAAATTCTATGCAAATATCAAATTTTTGGCAAAAACACTCAAATTCCTTTCAGGTTCCATAGAGGATGACTCCAGCATTTGGGCCCGGAAGCAGATGTTACCCAGGATATGCTAGTAATCTATGGCATTTCTGAAAATTAGAAATGCAGGGGATTCAAGGAGATAGACCCATCCTTTTTTGTATCAGTAGAAGTGTAGACACACTCTGTGGTAGGACTTTTGTCCTTCCTGCCAGATTCTACAACCTTCCCTCACAGAAGTGTGAGGCGATTCTATGATTTCACCCAAAGTTTGACAATTTCAGGGTATTCTGGAGAAGAAAATGTATCAAGGTCCATGCAAGCCACCCTGGTCTTTATCAGGTGTCTGATTTTCAGAAGTGCCGGGGGTTGGTAGGTGTTCCCAGGTGCTGACTCACTGTGGGCCTATACTTCACACCTGTCTATATCTCAGCAATCATGTGAATTCCAAGCTAACTTCTTGATGTTGCACTGTGATTTTTGGTCTTGTCTTATACCATTTGATAGGCTCACTGACACAAGTTGGGTACCCTTCTTATTTGGAGAAGTGGGCAAGCTAGTTTTGGCTGCTCCAGCAGTGCATTACCAGAAGGTGAGTGAGGGATGGAAGAATAGGTCCCCAGACTGCTTTCCTATGTTCATAATGCAAATCCAAAAGAAGAATATAAATAAGCATGCAGCAAAGTTGTGTATGCACATAATACCTGTGTTTGATTGTGTGTGTGTGTGGGGGGGGGACTTGACATTTCTCCTTAACTCAAAAGCCTAGTGTGCATGGGTGAAGGTACTGGTGAGGACAGGGTGCACTTTCAAAATGGGAAGATTTGCCTTTACTTTGGGTTGTTAAACTTGTCACTCCAATCCTGGCAAATGTTAAGTCCCACCCCAACATCTCCACATCGTTCCCTGATCAGCTGAGCTTGATGGAGGCTCAGCTAATGAGGGAAGGGGTCATGAGAAGAAAGCAAGGTCCTGAGTGGACACAACACACTGTGCTATACACTAAACAAAAATTGGTTCTGTTGGAAATACTTTTTTTTTTACATCTTTTGCATTTGGGAAGAGTGGATCCAGTCACCCCATACTGATAATAGTCGCTTCACATGAATAAATCAAAAGACACAGGGATGATTGGAACAAAATAGAATGTATGTGTATTATCTTACAGTAGTTTAACTTAATACATAATCACTACAACACAGTAGGGTGCTCAATGTGTAATCCAAGCATGCTCGTGCTAATAGTGAATATGCATGCTCCAATATTTACAGTATTTAATCAAATTGTCAACAATTTCTTCAGTCTGTCCATCTACAAAGGTTATAAAGTTTCTTTGCTAAGCAAGCTTCAAATGGTCCTAAGATTGATAGCCAGTTGAGATAAAACATACCAACACTTTATTTGTCGAAGTTTCAACCCCAACAGCGTGGTGTGAGATTTGCTTATCCAAGTGGAGTAGTCAGGACTGTGTTTTAATACCCTGCATGATATTAAAAATGTAAGCGTGAACTTAAGTCTGTGTCAACGCAGTGTGCAGCAGCCATTTTTCTCACATACACTCATGCTCTCACAGCTGGATCACATTCCCTGTGGCCCATCCCAGACCTGTGTGCTTGTACTGCACTGGCTGGCCCTTAGCCTCAAGAAAAAGGGAGATCGAACATTTGATTAATCCCTCTGTGGTAGATGTACAAACATATACAGCAACAAAACCTTGTTTGCTGACAGAGCTGTGTTGCACCAGGGTAAGAGAACAGTGCAAAGTCATATTCAGTAAATAAGGCCTTGTGTTGCTGTCTTCTCCTGCACGGGAGCTCTTTAAGGTGGCCTAGCAGCAAGCACACATCTCTGTGATATAGTGCAAATATGTGTGTGTGTGTTTGTGTGTGCTGTCTAGCATAGGTTTTGTTCTGGAAGGGTACCATTCCAGTACAAAATTCTATGCCGAAACATTTTTATAAAACATTTCATACATTGGATCTGTGCTGTGCAGTGTAGCACACATACAATGTGTGAAATGTAAGGAGAAATACACATTTTCTTACTTTATGCCTGTCTCAAGGAGGCATTATTTGTAACATAAAGCAGAGACAATTTTACTGGATATGGCTTTTCGTCAAAAACCATAGATGGTAGTCCTGGAATGCCCAAGTACCATCCATGAAACGTTTCCTTGATGCAAAGTAGCACAAGGCAGCATGAAGCAGTGCAAAGCGCAGCTGCGCTACAAAAAGGGCATGCTTCAAGTGCAATAAATGTTTTGTGCTGGATTCCTAGACCTGGGCCTAGTCACAGTGAAGCGCCTAATCACTAAGCGGTGGAAAACGCCGGCGGCTCCCCATGCTGTGTCTGGCATCACTCTTTACATAACTGGGCCAGGGCGGAGGGCGTGGGCCTGCAGAGGGAGGACCTGTTGGGGCTTCGCAAATTTCCCCTAGCCAGCAGTTGGGGGGCTATTGTAGCTGACCTGCAGAGACTAGATACACCCTCTAGGGACTCTCAAGGGAGGATGGGAGACTAGGCTGTTCCTACGTCACAATTTGGGGTCGCTTCCGCGGTATCACATGTAAGGCAGAGTTCCACTATACCTGGTCAGCCAGTTAACTCATAGATATTCTGCACCTTATACAAGCAGATAGGCTTCCGATGCAGTACACCTCAGCAACAGGTCACGGGCGGTTACCCCTCCCCTCTATTGACTTACTTTGTCCTCGTTTTGTTGAACCCTACTACCACTGTTCAAAGTAGCGACATAACACATAGGGATCATCTGCGCTGCATATACCACATGGCCATACCCAGTTCTATTGTTAAAGTCATGTGACCCTTTAAAGTATGCTCTTCGTTTTCTATTGCACATCACTCTATACACTCGCTGGTCCTGTATTACCAATACCAAATGGTCTTTAATGTGGTTATTGTGTATGCTAATACTATGCTAATGTTGTGGTTCAATATGAAATGTCAATAAAAAGATTCAAACAAAAAAGTTTTGTGCTGGAAAGTAAATACCGTATGTTAGAAATGGGGGTCTCTAGTTGGCAATGGCTGGCCACTGTCCAAGTAGGGACCCTTCTTCCTAAGTCAGAGTGAGAGGGCTACCCTCTTTAATACCCCTGCTCAACCCTGTGGTAACGTAGCACGAGCAGGTAGGCTTATCTCAGAGGCAGGGTGTGAAGCATTTATGACCATACACAGTAACACAGTGAGGAACACTACAAAGGGACACCACACAAGTAGTTATAAAAAATAAGTATCTTTATATAAAGGCAGATTTATCACAAGACCAATAACTGTAAAAGCCACAATACTGTCAAAAATAGGATAGCTGTTGAAGGGCTGTCAAAAATAGTTCAAAGGTTGCAAAAATAAGGTTCAAGTTCAAAGCAGTGGTCTCTGCGACCCTTTCTTTCACAAAGTACCTGGGTTTAGTAGTAAAACCAACAAAATGTCGCAAATAAGCTGTAGCGATGATTCTCGGCACGCAAGGCCGGCGATGCGTTGAAATCCTTGCCGCAAGGGAGGATGATGCGCCGATCTGCGTGATGCGTGCGGAGACGATGCGACAAACTTCTGCACGCTGGACCGCCGATGCGATGACTTTCTTGCCGCGTGGGAGAAGTCGATGCGGCGATCCTGTTGCGCTGTGCGATCGTGTTGCGATGCAAAGACAAGACGCTCCGCGAGGGAGCGATGAAATTCGGTGCGATGCGATCAAAGTGGCGGACGCACGGCGTCCGCACTGCGATGTCTCGAAGCGATGATTTCTTTAAGGGTTGCGAGTGCGCGGCGACAGCAGCGCGATGATCTTTCCAGCGCGTCTCGGTTACAGCGGCTCGCAAAGGGGCGTCAGCGATGGTTTCGTGTTGCGGGCCCTCGGCGGCAGTAGCGCGATGATTTTCCCAGCGCTCTCGACTGCAGCGGCCCGCAAAGATGCGTTAGCGTCGATTTCCCACACTCTTTTCTCTGATGCAAACTAGAGGCCCTGGAACTCACAGGTGCCTCATCAGCAGATAGCAGTCCTCGCAGGGAGGAAGCAGGAGGTTGGTGGTGGAGTCTGATGTGCCTGAGACTCCAGCAGGAGGCTAGCTCTTTTCCTAGCCCTTGGGTAATTGCTGTAACAAAAATAAAAGTTCTCTCAAGAGTTCCTTTTCCTCTTCTTCAAGGTCCAGTGGTCACTGCTGCAGGCCAGTGCAAGAAACAACACACAAGCACAGGGACAGTCACTTCCTGCAGATTCCTCCAGTGGCACGGACAGAGTTTCCTCTCCAGATCCAAAAGCAATACAAAATGTAGGGGTTTGAGCACAGATATTTATACCCCAAAAGCCTTTGTTCTTAGAAGCTACCAGTCACTGAACCTAGCCAGAACCAGTTCTGCTCAGGCCTGGAGCACTTTGTTTACCAGGCTGCATCCTTCCTTTCAGAAAGAGGGGGTCTGCTAGCAGACACACAGTGGGAGGTGGAGCCAGCATTCACCTTGCCAGGCACAGCCCTATTCAGGTCAAGGAGCCACCCCTCCCCACACTCTACATGCAGATCTCTCTATTCAACCCAGGTCTGACTCAGCCTGCCCTGCCCCTCTAAAACCAGACAGCCAATACACATAACAGCAGAGCACACTGGAAGGCTTAGGCAAGAAAATACCTACTTTCTAAAAGTGGTATTTTCAAACACAGAATATAAAAATAAACTTCACTAAAAGATGTATTTTAATATTCTGAGCTCAGGCATACTAAATTCGTTTTTCTACCATGTTCCTGGGGTCAGTTAGGACTATAGAATGTAATAGTCAAACTGCCCATTCTAGCCTATGAGGAACAGGTAGCCTTACAGTAGTGAAAAACGAAATGGGGCATAATTCACTACCAGGACATGCTACACACACCAAGGCATGTCCCACCTTACACATACAAGGCACCCTACCATAGGGGTGACTTACAGGATGCCAAGGGAAGGTTCAGGGGCTGGGAAGTGAGTGCACTTCACAGCCAAGATGGCAGTTCTGGACTGCACACAGACACTGCAGTGGCAGGTCTGAGACACACTTTACAAGCTGCTTCTGTGGGTGGCACACATCAGTGCTGCAGGCCCACCAGCAGCATTTGGTTTACCAGCCCTGGGCACACATAGGCCACACTACTAGGGACTAACAGGTAAACCAAATAAGCCAATCAGGGATATACCAATTCACATAGACATATTTACACAGGGAGCATTCGCGCTGTGACACTGAATGGCAGTGGCACAGCGCCCAGAGCATCTAACACCAGTAAAACAGAGGAGACAACAGCGAAAAATGGAAGGGAGACCCACGCCAATAGTGCCAGGTCTAACACACGTCCCCTCCAGCTGAAATGTGGGGAGAACTACCCATCCCCTTGGAAGTTCTCATCGCTAAGGCGGAAAAATCTGGACAGACCATCAGCATTGGCGTGTTCTGTACCAGGGCGGTGTTCCACCGTGAAGTCCATACCCTGTAGGGAAATGGACCACCTCAACAACTTGGGATTCTCACCCCTCATCTGCATCAGCCATCTGAGGGGCCTGTGGTCTGTCTGAACCCGGAAGTGAGTCCCAAACAGGTATGGTCTCAGCTTCTTCAGTGCCCAGACCACAGCAAATGCCTCACGCTCAATTGCACTCCACCTCTGTTCCCGTGGAAGTAACCTCCTACTGATGAAGGCTACAGGTTGGTCTAGTCCCTCCTCATTTATCTGTGACAGAACGGCCCCCACCCCATGCTCTGAAGCGTCTGTCTGGACAACAAATCCCTTAGCAAAATTGGGTGCCTGGAGTACGGGTGCTGTACACATAGCAGTTTTGAGGGCATCAAAGGCTTTCTGACAGGTGTCAGTCCAGTTCACAATCTTTGGCCGCTTCTTGGAAGTCAGCTCAGTCAAGGGTGCAACAATGTTGCCATACCCCTTGACAAACCTCCTGTAATAACCCGTGAGTCCTAAGAAGGCCCTCACCTGGGTCTGGGTCCTTGGGGGCTCCCAAGCCAGGATGGTTTCAATCTTGGGCTGCAGGGGCGCCACCTGGCCGCTCCCCACCTGGTGTCCCAAGTACACCACAGAACCCTGCCCAATCTGGCACTTACTGGCCTTGATTGTGAGGCCTGCTCTGCGCAGCGCCATCAACACTTCCCAGAGGTGGCGCAAGTGGTCCTCCCAGGAGGAACTAAACACTGCAATGTCATCCAGGTAGGCGGCACTGAAAGCCTCCAGCCCAACCAACACCTGGTTGACCAATCTCTGGAAGGTGGCAGGGGCATTCTTCATCCCAAAGGGCATCACACGGAACTGGTAGTGCCCATCTGGTGTGGAGAATGCTGACCTCTCCTTTGCCCCATCAGTTAAGGCGATCTGCCAGTACCCAGACGTCAGATCAAACGTGCTGAGGTACCGGGCAGCCCCTAACCGGTCTATGAGCTCATCAGCTCTGGGGATGGGGTGCGCGTCGGTCTTGGTGACCGAATTGAGACCTCGGTAGTCCACACAGAACCTAAGTTCAGGAGTGGCACCAGGCGTCGCAGCTTTTGGTACCAAGACCACGGGGCTGGACCAGGGGCTGCTAGAGGACTCAACCACCCCTAGGGCGAACATTTTGGAGACCTCCTCCTTTATGCAAGCCCTGACCCTGTCAGTTACCCTGTAAGCCTTGTGCTTGACAGGAGAACTGTCCCCGGTATCCACCTCATGGACGCACCAATCAGTGACACCAGGTACCAGGGAGAACACATCAGAAAATTGCCCCAACAGGTGGTGACAATCTCTCTGCTGCTCAGGGGTCAGTGTGGTGGAGAGGATCACACCCTCCACTGACCCATCCTTCTCTTCTGCACACAGGAGGTCAGGGAGAGGCTCACTCTCCTCCTCAACCCCATCATCTGTGGCAAGAAGCATGCCCACTTCAGACCTCTCAAAGTGGGGCTTTAGGCGGTTCACATGCAGGACCCGCAAGGGGTTCCTGGGAGACTGAAAGTCCACCAAGTAGGTAACTGGACTTTTGCGCTCCACCACCTCAAATGGACCGGTCCACTTATCTTGGAGCGCACAAGGCTCCACTGGGGCCAGTACCCAAACCTTCTGACCAGGTTGAAATTCGACCAGAGTGGCATTCTGGTCGTGCCAACGTTTCATTTCTTCCTGGCTGGCTTCCAGATTTGCCTCAGCAATCTTTCTGAAACGCCGAGTCTGGTTCCTGAAGGCCAACATGTAGCTAAATACATCTTGGGGAGGTTTCCTGGGAGATTGCTCCCAGCCTTCCTTGACCAGACTCAGAGGTCCTCTAACCGGGTGGCCATAGAGGAGTTCAAAGGGACTGAACCCTAAGGACTTCTGTGGCACCTCACGGTAGGCAAACAACAGGCATGGCAAGAGGACGTCCCACTTACGCCTCAGGGGCTCTTCTAGGCCCATGATCATGCCCTTCAAGGTCCGGTTGAACCTTTCAACCAGACCATTACCTTGGGGGTGGTAAGGAGTGGTGAACTTATACGTTACCCCACACTCCTTCCACAGAGACTTCATGTACTGGGAGATGAAGTTGGTCCCCCTGTCAGACACCACCTCTCTGGGGAATCCCACACGGGAGAAAATCCCCATCAGTGCACGTCCCACCACGGGGGCCGTCACTGTCCTGAGCGGGATGGCTTCAGGGTACCGGGTGGCATGGTCCACCAAGACCAGGATGAACCTGTTGCCCACGGCTGTCTTGGGGTCCAGAGGCCCCACAATGTCAATGCCCACTCGCTCGAATGGGGTACTCACAACTGGAAAGGGCTGGAGTGGGGCCTTGATCTTCCCCCCACTCTTCCCACTTGCCTGGCAAGTCTCACAGGTCCTGCAATGAGTGTCTGAACTCTTGTGCATCTGGGGCCAATAAAAGTGGGCGGCCAGCCTCTCAAAGGTCTTGGTCTGCCCCAGATGTCCTGCCAATGGAATGTCATGAGCCAACCCCAGTAGGAAGGTTCTGAAGCACTCGGGTACCACCAGCACACGGGCTGACCCTGGCTCAGCAACCTTAGGCTCACTATACAGGAGACTGTTCTCCCAATAAATCAGATGTGAACCAGACATGTCACCTTCTGCCTGGGCTGCAGCCTGTCGCCGCATACCCTCAAGAGAGGGGCAAACTCTCTGCTGCTCACAAAATTCCTCCCTGGTGGGTCCCCCTTCCTGCTGCCAATGGGTCAGCTCAGGCAGGTCCCCCAGTTCGGTGATCTGCTCCCCGGTAGGCTCCAGGGCATCCCCTTCAGGGTCTGCTCCTTCCTGGGCCGTGGGAACCAAGGGGGCCGGCTTCCCGCGCCCCCTGCCCCTTCTCTCTAAGGCAGGGATCTGGGCCATACTCTCAGGCTCCAGATCCTTCTCAACACCCTCCTTGGCTGCCATGGACCGAGTGGTAGCACATGCCCACTCAGTCAGACCCAACATCTCTAAGTGAGCCTTCCTCTCCACCGTAGCCCACGGGGAGTCCTCTAAATCATTGCCCAGCAGACAGTCTACAGGCATGGCGGGCCTCACAGCTACCTGAAGAGTTCCTGAGACCCCGGACACTACTGGGTAGAATGCATGGGGGACAACCTGCTCTTTGGACACCAACCGGGAGCTGACAGCAGTTACACTGGCCCCTGTGTCTCTTAGAGCCTCCACCCTATGGCCATTGATGGTCACCCACTGCCTGTATTTTTTAGTGTTAGCAGGCAGTGCAGGCTTGGGGACCATCTCAAAGTCCCCTAATGAGACAAGGGTCAACTCTACGGGATCCCACCCCTCTTGGGCACCCATCTCCTCCTCTCCCAGGGCTACACTAGCAATCTGGTGGGGTGGTGCACGGGGGGGGGTGCACTGGCCCCCCTTTGGGGGCACTGGGGATCAAAATATCTGTGGCCCACTTGACCACAGTTGTAACACCTGGGGGGCCCCCTGCGAACAGGCCTACCTGTTGGGGGCCCTGTCGTCCTTTCTTGGGGGGGCTTGGACACCACTGCTTGGTTCCCTGGGGGATTACTTTGGGGCCCTCGGTGGAACTCCCTCTGTTGACCCTTGTCCCCCCCACTCCTCTGCTGGGGACCCTGCCCACCTTTGGCGACGTCTCCCACTGGACCCTTGCGGACCCGGGTGCTTACCCAGCGGTCCGCCTCCTCAGCAAGCTTTCTAGGGTTAGTCAGCTTGCAATCAATTATGTGCTGGCGTAGCTCAGGAAAACAATTACTAGATAAATGCTCCCATGCAATCAAATCATAAAACTGTGCAAAAGTTTCTACATTCCTACCTTTTACCCAGCGTTCCATGGCTCTGCAAAAAAAAGACACATATTCAACCCACGTGGTACCCTCTAGCTTCTTGCAGACCCTAAACCTCTGCCTATACATCTCAGGGGTCAAACCATAGCGGGTCATCAACGCTTCCTTCATGTGGGCATAAACCATCCTACTTTCTGGGGGCAGGTCCAACAAGGTATCCCTCCCCTCACTCACAAAGCGTCCCCACAACCCCGCTCCCCAATCCTTCTCAGGGACCCGGTGGGACACCATGGCTAATTCATAAGCGGCAAACCATTGCCCAATATCTTCACTTTTGTGGAAATCCTTAATAACCTCCTTGGGTATATACACCCTACTCTCAGGGTGCACTACAGGTACGCTGCCACCAGAGGGGGAGATTTCCATGCTCTTAGCTTTAATCTCCAACTCCCTCAATACTCTCTCATGCTCAAGCTTCATCCTCATAATCTCAATTTCTAACTTCTTGTTCTCTAGGTCACGGTGACCATCCATTTTAAGCTTAGCCATCTCCATATTATGCCGCCTATCTCTCTCCCTGTCCTCCAGCTCTTCTGGGGACAGACCCTTAGCGGACACACTAGAGCCCGGGTTGGAAAGGGCTGGGTCTCCTACTAAGTCTACTACATCGCCCTGCTGCTCTCCTGCATTCTCTCCCACCTCCACAAGCTCTCCTATATCCTTAGGGGCATCCCTGGCTTCTAGCCAGGCCTTCAGCGCCTTGTAATACTCCTCCCTTCTAGTGAGACCTGTGATAGGGACTGTGAATTGCTTGCAAAAGTATTTGAGCTGCTTGGCATTGTAGGTTTCTATTTTCTCTTCCTCCCAGGAGAGATCCTCTGAGGCACTGGATCTGGGCTTGCCCATTGTAGAAATAACTGGCAATATCAATAAAGGACAGAAGAAAACTTCTCAAAAAATGTAAGCGGGTGAAAAATCACCGGCAATATCAATCACAATATAGGATCCTAAAAACTCTCAGAAATGTGCGCGGGTGAAAAATCACCGGCAATATCAATCACAATAGGGGATCAAAAAACTTTCAAAAATGGGTGCGGGTGAAAAATCACCGGCAATATCAATCACAATATAGGATCCCAAAAACTCTCAGAAAATGTGTGCGGGTGAAAAATCACCGGCAATATCAATTACAATATAGGATCCAAAAAAACTCTCAAAAAATGTATGCGGTACGTTATGGTCTGCACTCACTAGTAGTGTACACTGTAATTACTGTATGCGATCATAAATGCAAGTCCAGATCCTCACCGCTGACCACCAATGTTAGAAATGGGGGTCTCTAGTTGGCAATGGCTGGCCACTGTCCAAGTAGGGACCCTTCTTCCTAAGTCAGAGTGAGAGGGCTACCCTCTTTAATACCCCTGCTCAACCCTGTGGTAACGTAGCACGAGCAGGTAGGCTTATCTCAGAGGCAGGGTGTGAAGCATTTATGACTATACACAGTAACACAGTGAGGAACACTACAAAGGGACACCACACAAGTAGTTATAAAAAATAAGTATCTTTATATAAAGGCAGATTTATCACAAGACCAATAACTGTAAAAGCCACAATACTGTCAAAAATAGGATAGCTGTTGAAGGGCTGTCAAAAATAGTTCAAAGGTTGCAAAAATAAGGTTCAAGTTCAAAGCAGTGGTCTCTGCGACCCTTTCTTTCACAAAGTACCTGGGTTTAGTAGCAAAACCAACAAAATGTCGCAAATAAGCTGTAGCGATGATTCTCGGCACGCGAGGCCGGCGATGCATTGAAATCCTTGCCGCAAGGGAGGATGATGTGCCGATCTGCGTGATGCGTGCGGAGACGATGCGACAAACTTCTGCACGCTGGACCGCCGATGCGATGACTTTCTTGCCGCGTGGGAGAAGTCGATGCGGCGATCCTGTTGCGCTGTGCGATCGTGTTGCGATGCGAAGACAAGACGCTCCGCGAGGGAGCGACGAAATTCGGTGCGATGCGATCAAAGTGGCGGACGCACGGCGTCCGCACTGCGATGTCTCGAAGCGATGATTTCTTTAAGGGTTGCGAGTGCGCGGCGACAGCAGCGTGATGATCTTTCCAGCGCGTCTCAGCTGCAGCGGCTCGCAAAGGGGCGTCAGCGATGGTTTCGTGTTGCGGGCCCTCGGCGGCAGTAGCGCGATGATTTTCCCAGCGCTCTCGACTGCAGCGGCCCGCAAAGATGCGTTAGCGTCGATTTCCCACACTCTTTTCTCTGATGCAAACTAGAGGCCCTGGAACTCACAGGAGCCTCATCAGCAGATAGCAGTCCTCGCAGGGAGGAAGCAGGAGGTTGGTGGTGGAGTCTGATGTGCCTGAGACTCCAGCAGGAGGCTAGCTCTTTTCCTAGCCCTTGGGTAATTGCTGTAACAAAAATAAAAGTTCTCTCAAGAGTTCCTTTTCCTCTTCTTCAAGGTCCAGTGGTCACTGCTGCAGGCCAGTGCAAGAAACAACACACAAGCACAGGGACAGTCACTTCCTGCAGATTCCTCCAGTGGCACGGATAGAGTTTCCTCTCCAGATCCAAAAGCAATACAAAAAGTAGGGGTTTGAGCACAGATATTTATACCCCAAAAGCCTTTGTTCTTAGAAGCTACCAATCACTGAACCTAGCCAGAACCAGTTCTGCTCAGGCCTGGAGCACTTTGTTTACCAGGCTGCATCCTTCCTTTCAGAAAGAGGGGGTCTGCTAGCAGACACACAGTGGGAGGTGGAGCCAGCATTCACCTTTCCAGGCACAGCCCTATTCAGGTCAAGGAGCCACCCCTCCCCACACTCTAAATGCAGATCTCTCTATTCAACCCAGGTCTGACTCAGCCTGCCCTGCCCCTCTAAAACCAGACAGCCAATACACATAACAGCAGAGCACACTGGAAGGCTTAGGCAAGAAAATACCTACTTTCTAAAAGTGGTATTTTCAAACACAGAATATAAAAATAAACTTCACTAAAAGATGTATTTTAATATTCTGAGCTCAGGCATACTAAATTCGTTTTTCTACCATGTTCCTGGGGTCAGTTAGGACTATAGAATGTAATAGTCAAACTGCCCATTCTAGCCTATGAGGAACAGGTAGCCTTACAGTAGTGAAATACGAAATGGGGCATCATTCACTACCAGGACATGCTACACACACCAAGGCATGTCCCACCTTACACATACAAGGCACCCTACCATAGGGGTGACTTACAGGATGCCAAGGGAAGGTTCAGGGGCTGGGAAGTGAGTGCACTTCACAGCCAAGATGGCAGTTCTGGACTGCACACAGACACTGCAGTGGCAGGTCTGAGATACACTTTACAAGCTGCTTCTGTGGGTGGCACACATCAGTGCTGCAGGCCCACCAGCAGCATTTGGTTTACCAGCCCTGGGCACACATAGGCCACACTACTAGGGACTAACAGGTAAACCAAATAAGCCAATCAGGGATATACCAATTCACATAGACATATTTACACAGGGAGCATTCGCGCTGTGACACTGAATGGCAGTGGCACAGCGCCCAGAGCATCTAACACCAGTAAAACAGAGGAGACAACAGCGAAAAATGGAAGGGAGACCCACGCCAATAGTGCCAGGTCTAACACACGTCCCCTCCAGCTGAAATGTGGGGAGAACTACCCATCCCCTTGGAAGTTCTCATCGCTAAGGCGGAAAAATCTGGACAGACCATCAGCATTGGCGTGTTCTGTACCAGGGCGGTGTTCCACCGTGAAGTCCATACCCTGTCGGGAAATGGACCACCTCAACAACTTGGAATTCTCACCCCTCATCTGCATCAGCCATCTGAGGGGCCTGTGGTCTGTCTGAACCCGGAAGTGAGTCCCAAACAGGTATGGTCTCAGCTTCTTCAGTGCCCAGACCACAGCAAATGCCTCACGCTCAATTGCACTCCACCTCTGTTCCCGTGGAAGTAACCTCCTACTGATGAAGGCTACAGGTTGGTCTAGTCCCTCCTCATTTATCTGTGACAGAACGGCCCCCACCCCATGCTCTGAAGCGTCTGTCTGGACAACAAATCCCTTAGCAAAATTGGGTGCCTGGAGTACGGGTGCTGTACACATAGCAGTTTTGAGGGTATCAAAGGCTTTCTGACAGGTGTCAGTCCAGTTCACAATCTTTGGCCGCTTCTTGGAAGTCAGCTCAGTCAAGGGTGCAACAATGTTGCCATACCCCTTGACAAACCTCCTGTAATAACCCGTGAGTCCTAAGAAGGCCCTCACCTGGGTCTGGGTCCTTGGGGGCTCCCAAGCCAGGATGGTTTCAATCTTGGGCTGCAGGGCGCCACCTGGCCGCTCCCCACCTGGTGTCCCAAGTACACCACAGAACCCTGCCCAATCTGGCACTTACTGGCCTTGATTGTGAGGCCTGCTCTGCGCAGCGCCATCAACACTTCCCAGAGGTGGCGCAAGTGGTCCTCCCAGGAGGAACTAAACACTGCAATGTCATCCAGGTAGGCGGCACTGAAAGCCTCCAGCCCAACCAACACCTGGTTGACCAATCTCTGGAAGGTGGCAGGGGCATTCTTCATCCCAAAGGGCATCACACGGAACTGGTAGTGCCCATCTGGTGTGGAGAATGCTGACCTCTCCTTTGCCCCATCAGTTAAGGCGATCTGCCAGTACCCAGACGTCAGATCAAACGTGCTGAGGTACCGGGCAGCCCCTAACCGGTCTATGAGCTCATCAGCTCTGGGGATGGGGTGCGCGTCGGTCTTGGTGACCGAATTGAGACCTCGGTAGTCCACACAGAACCTAAGTTCAGGAGTGGCACCAGGCGTCGCAGCTTTTGGTACCAAGACCACGGGGCTGGACCAGGGGCTGCTAGAGGACTCAACCACCCCTAGGGCGAACATTTTGGAGACCTCCTCCTTAATGCAAGCCCTGACCCTGTCAGTTACCCTGTAAGCCTTGTGCTTGACAGGAGAACTGTCCCCGGTATCCACCTCATGGACGCACCAATCAGTGACACCAGGTACCAGGGAGAACACATCAGAAAATTGCCCCAACAGGTGGTGACAATCTCTCTGCTGCTCAGGGGTCAGTGTGGTGGAGAGGATCACACCCTCCACTGACCCATCCTTCTCTTCTGCACACAGGAGGTCAGGGAGAGGCTCACTCTCCTCCTCAACCCCATCATCTGTGGCAAGAAGCATGCCCACTTCAGACCTCTCAAAGTGGGGCTTTAGGCGGTTCACATGCAGGACCCGCAAGGGGTTCCTGGGAGACTGAAAGTCCACCAAGTAGGTAACTGGACTTTTGCGCTCCACCACCTCAAATGGACCGGTCCACTTATCTTGGAGCGCACAAGGCTCCACTGGGGCCAGTACCCAAACCTTCTGACCAGGTTGAAATTCGACCAGAGTGGCATTCTGGTCGTGCCAACGTTTCATTTCTTCCTGGCTGGCTTCCAGATTTGCCTCAGCAATCTTTCTGAAACGCCGAGTCTGGTTCCTGAAGGCCAACATGTAGCTAAATACATCTTGGGGAGGTTTCCTGGGAGATTGCTCCCAGCCTTCCTTGACCAGACTCAGAGGTCCTCTAACCGGGTGGCCATAGAGGAGTTCAAAGGGACTGAACCCTAAGGACTTCTGTGGCACCTCACGGTAGGCAAACAACAGGCATGGCAAGAGGACGTCCCACTTACGCCTCAGGGGCTCTTCTAGGCCCATGATCATGCCCTTCAAGGTCCGGTTGAACCTTTCAACCAGACCATTACCTTGGGGGTGGTAAGGAGTGGTGAACTTATACGTTACCCCACACTCCTTCCACAGAGACTTCATGTACTGGGAGATGAAGTTGGTCCCCCTGTCAGACACCACCTCTCTGGGGAATCCCACACGGGAGAAAATCCCCATCAGTGCACGTCCCACCACGGGGGCCGTCACTGTCCTGAGCGGGATGGCTTCAGGGTACCGGGTGGCATGGTCCACCAAGACCAGGATGAACCTGTTGCCCACGGCTGTCTTGGGGTCCAGAGGCCCCACAATGTCAATGCCCACTCGCTCGAATGGGGTACTCACAACTGGAAAGGGCTGGAGTGGGGCCTTGATCTTCCCCCACTCTTCCCACTTGCCTGGCAAGTCTCACAGGTCCTGCAATGAGTGTCTGAACTCTTGTGCATCTGGGGCCAATAAAAGTGGGCGGCCAGCCTCTCAAAGGTCTTGGTCTGCCCCAGATGTCCTGCCAATGGAATGTCATGAGCCAACCCCAGTAGGAAGGTTCTGAAGCACTCGGGTACCACCAGCACACGGGCTGACCCTGGCTCAGCAACCTTAGGCTCACTATACAGGAGACTGTTCTCCCAATAAATCAGATGTGAACCAGACATGTCACCTTCTGCCTGGGCTGCAGCCTGTCGCCGCATACCCTCAAGAGAGGGGCAAACTCTCTGCTGCTCACAAAATTCCTCCCTGGTGGGTCCCTGTTGGACTTGGCCCTTTTTGCAGGGTCATCCCTGAACTTTTTGCCTTCCTCCTATATTTTCTCTGACCTGTTTTTGTTGGTTTTATGACTCTGGGCACTTTACCACTGCTGATCAGTGCTAAAGTGCATATGCTCTCCCCATGATAAATTGTGTTATGGATTAGTGACTCCATGATTGGATGATTGGTTTACTTGTCAGTCCCTAGTACAGTGCACTGCGTGTGCCCAGGGCTTGTAAATCCAATGCTGCTGGTGGGCTTGCAGCACTGGTTGTGCCACCCACAGAAGCAGCCTGTAAAGTGTGTCTCAGGCCTGCCATCGCAGAGCCTGTGTGCAGCCTAGGGCTGCCATGTCGACTTGGCAAGTGCACCCACTTGCCAGTCCCTAAACCTTCCCTTATCTTCATATCAGACACCCCTAAGGTAGGCCCAAGGGCAGGGTGCATTGTAAGTATAAGGTAGGACATGCCCTGGTGTGTGTGGCCTGTCCTAATAGTGAATTACAGCCATTTTCGTTTTTCACTATTGCAAGGCTACCTGTTCTCCATAGGCCAGAATGGGCAGTTTGATTATTACACCTTATAATCCTAACTGACCCAGGGAACATGGTAGAAAAACGAATTTAGTATGCCTGAACTCAGGATGATAAAATACATCTTTTAGTGAAGTTGGTTTTAACATTCTTTGTTTGAAAATACCACTTTTAGAAAGTAGGTATTTTCTTGCCTAAACCATCCAGCTGCCTCTGCTCAGGTTGTGTATTGTGTGTCTGGGTTTGTGAGTGACAGGGGCTGGGGGATTCCAGGAGGCAGGGTGAGTCAGCACTAGGCTGAATAGGTCTGCCTGAAGGAGGATGGGTGGGAGGAGTTGCACCTGGGTCTGAATAGGGCTGTGCCTGCCTTCCACAATGCTGGCTCCACCTCCTGCCGGGCGTCTGATGGCTCTGCCCCTCACTCTCAAAGGGAAGAAGGAGTCAGAAAAACAAAGTGCTCCAGGACTGACCAGAACTGGTTTTGGACTAGGCAGAGGCCTCTCTGCCTTCAGAGAACAAAGGGAAAAGGTGTATAAAAAGGGGACCCAGACCCCTAGGAAATTAGATCACTTCTGGGAAATCAAGAAACCTGTTGCCAAGGAGAAGAACCGGAGAAGCTGAAGGAGGAGTACTGCCCCTGTGCTGTTTTGCTGATTGGGGTTGGCCTGCAGTGGTTGCTTTCTGCCAAGGACAGGAGAAAAGACTTTGCTGTGCTTTGTCATCTTGAAGAAGGGAATCTCCAAGGGCTTGAACTGAGCTTGCCTCCTGCCTGAAGCCACAGGGACACAAAGACTTCACCCCTTCTGTTTGCCTGCATCTGGAACTGCTGTTTTAGCTGCTAACAGAGGGAAATTGCAACACCGACGCCGACGAGCGACGCCGTAACCTGCACCGAAGCCGTGGGCACCGCTCGTGAAGAGCACGACGCACCGCCCCGACTTGCACCGTAGGCCCGACGCCTGCCGACGCCGTGCGACATCGACTCCGAAGCCGTCATCGAGGCCGCTGCCTGCACCGGAGCCGAGGACACCGCTCGTGACGTTCACGACGCACCGTCCCGACTCGCACCGCAGCCCCGACTTCACCGACGCCAGGGCTTCATCATCGCGGAGCCGATCCTCGACGTGGGTGACCCCGAATCCATCGACGCCGCGCCATCGTAAGGAACCGACGCCTCGCCGCCATCCGTGACGTCACCTCCCCGACACAGTAAGGAACCGACGCCTCACCTCCCCTGCGCTGCAGTAAGGAACCGAGACATCACCTCCCCTGGGGTCGTAAGGAACCGACGCCGCCGGCGCCAACGAAGCATCACCTCCCCGACGCCGTGCACCGTCTTTGTTTTCATCGAATTCCAGGTACTGTTCTTTGTGGGTCTGCTCGACTCCAGGCCCGACGCCGCGCACCTCGCGGTCGGCGCCGTACTCTGGGATTTCCACCGGTCACGACGTCGTGATAACTCCAAGTGGAGTTATTTGTTGCTACAAGCTTTATTTGATTGACTATCCTATTTTTGAAGATAACGTGAACTGTCTCTATCATTTTAAGTCTATTTTTGAGTACAGTATTGTGGATTTTTGCTATTGGGTCTTGTGATAAGTCTATATAAAGATTACTTATTTTTACATAAACAACCTGTGTGGTGTCCATCTGTAGTGTTTTCACTGTATTACTGTATGTGGTCACAAATGCTTTACACACTGCCTCTGAGATAAGCCTGTCTGCTCGTGCCAAGCTACCAGGGGGTGAGCAGGGGTTATTTTAGGAGTGTTTCCCCTTATCCTGACTAGAAGCAAGGGTCCCTATTTGGACAAAGGTGCAAACCATTGCCAACTAGAGACCCCCAGTTCTAACATTGGTGGTCAGCGGTGAGGATTTGGACTTGCATTTGTGATTCATATACAGTGATTGGTGTACACTACTAGTGAGTGCAGACCAATACGCAACCACATACTTTTTGATAGGACTTTTTTTTCTTTGGAACCTTTATTTTTGTTGAGAACTGCCAATTTTCACCATGAGCAAAAAAGGATCCATTGCACCTGCAGATATTGAATTTGAAGAAGATAGGGTTGATACCTACACTGTGCCAGAACTCAAAGCTGTTTGCAAAAAGTTTAAAATCTCTATGAGAGGCCTCACCAGGAAGGAGGAGTTTCACAAGGCACTGAGAGCCTGGTTGGAAGCACGGAATGCCAGTGGGCAGTCCGAGGAGCCTGTGGAGGAGGCAGAGAATTTAGATGGGCAGCTTGAGGGGCCATTGGGCTTACCTGGGAGGGGAGTGCCTTCCAGGGAGGGCAGCAGTGTTTCTCAAAGGGCCTGTCTCCAGAGGAGCTGGAGGACAGGGACAAAAGCAGGATGCATGAAATGGAAATGGCCAAACTAAAACAGGGAAGCCATGATAGCCTTGAGCATAAGAAATTGGAGTTGGAAAGTAAGAGGTTGGCCATGGAAGAAAGGAAGATGCTTTTAGAGCATGAGAGAATGATGAGGGTGTTGGAGTTCAAAGCCAGGGGCTTAGGGATTCCTCCCTCTGGTGGCAGCAAAATTGTATTACCTAGTGCTGAGGGAGTAGTACACACACCCAGAGATGTGGTGCCTGACTTGGAGGGGTTAATATACACCAGGAGGTTCAAGGACATGAGGTAGCTCCAGTAGTGCGCAGTGTCCCTGAGAGGAATAGGGAAACTGACGCAGGGATTCATGGTCCTAGTAGCAGGAGGGACACTCTACTGACTCTAGATGGGAGGTGCAGGGAGAGTGGTTCCCCCATGTTTGAATTCCTGGGGTGTGAGTGTGAAGACCGCCCAGAAGAGTGTGGGTTGAGTGACAGAGACAGTCAGATACTGTCTTGCCAATCTCAGCAGAGTGGTGTGGGGTACATGTGTGAGGCACTGGATGGTGAGGTGAAGGATAACTTGGTTAACACCTGTGAGGGGTTGTGTGATCCAATTGTGGGAGAGCATATTGTAAGTCCCTGTTTTCCAGAGCTATGCCAACGCCTGTTGGAGAGTGAGTTCTCTGACCCCAGGGAGCTCACGAGGGAGGAAGACCTTTTGGTGGTTTCCAGAGGGTCTGAAAAGGCATTGGGGAGTGACCCTAAGAGGAGTGGCTCAGGTATCTTCCAGCCCAGAGTGGTGGAAGTGGTTCAGAGTAGCCCAGCTAGGTCCCGGTGTAGTGGGAGGGGTGTAGGGGCTCACGTCCTGTCTCAGTGGAGAAGGAGTGAGTGTGGGGCTGCGTGTCCCAAGGTGCCCGAAACCCAGTCTCAGAGCCTGGATGGTTCTTTAAGGGAACACCAGGTAGGGAGCCTAGGCTGTCCTGATGGGCCGCCTCTTGAGGAGGATCTCCTAGTGTCTAGAGAACCTGGAGCGTCTGTAAATGGAGCTCCAGTGTTTCTGGTATCTGGCAGTGCCGCTCCACTTGGGAGGGTGCAGAAGCCCAGAGTGAGGGGTGAGAGGGGAGAGAGTCCCCAGTGGAAGAACCAGTGGGTCAGGGACCAGCCAGAAGGGCTGAGTCACCAGTGAATGACCATGGTGACACCACTTCTGTCCTGGGGGATCTTCGCGCGCTGTCAGATGGACAGGGGTCGGGAGATCTGCGCCAGGCGGACTGTCACACAACACATGAGAGCTGTGTTACCCTCTGGGGGGCATGCGTGCTCCCCAGGAAGTCCTGGTGCGCCAGGCAGATTATTACACAACTCTAGAGGAGTGTGTTTCCCTTGGGGGGTTGGTGTACCCTCCCGGAAGTCCTGGGTTGCCAGGCACAGGTCCAGCCTAAGGGTACAGACCCTGGGTTGGAGGACCAGGTTCAGGGTGTCCCCCTGACCTGGAGGAAGGGGCAGCTGCTAACAGTGCCCCTACCAGTTTGTCTTCTGGGGGCACCGCTCCAGGTGGGAGGGTGCAGGACCCCAGTAAGGGGGCGGGGAGAGGACAGCCTCACCCCTGGCCTCTGCCCAGTCTAAGGGTACAGACCCTATGCTGGGATCCCAGTTGCAGGATAGAACCCCTGAACTGGTGGGCGGATTGTGCAGGACCCCTGCCACAGGTGCCCTGACAATTCTGGAAGGGGGTACAGCTCCAGGTGGGAGGGTGCAGAGCCCCAAGGAGGAGGACCAGGTGTGGGAGAGCCCACCCCAGTCTCCTGTCCAGCCGCCGGTTACAGGCCCGGGGCTGGTGGGTCAGTGTCAGGATGTCATACCTGACCTGACGGTTGGGAGAGTGGACAAAGGGTGCCAGGCACCTGGGGCTACTGCCCCCGCTCTCTGACACCACAGAGGTTGGAGAGCCATGAAAGGCCTGGGGCCTGGCTCTCATCACTGACGGCTGTCAGTGGCCACTGTGGCTTGCTGTCCTGGTGGACAGAGTTGCCCCTGGGAGGGGGACAGAAGTCACACCCCGGGGTGGACTAGGCCACACATCTGTGTTGGCCATGTGGGTACTGTCTGTCGGTTGGGACACACCTGTGGGCAAGCTAAGGTTAGGTGCTGCACAGGTGGTGTCCACAGTTGAGGAGAAGGGTTCCCCATGGGTTAGCTGGGTGGGCCCTGAGAGTATGGACAGAGGGATCCAAATAGGTTCAGATTGGCGTAGAACTGGAGTATGCCCCTGCTGTTGTGGGCCAGGGTCCAGGTTCTATCGCCCAAAGCAGAGAAGCCCATCAGGGTAGTGATTGGTCTCCCCTGCGTTTTGGCTGGAAGGGGTTGTGTTGGACTTGGCCCTTTTTGCAGGGTCATCCCTGAACTTTTTGCCTTCCTCCTATATTTTCTCTGACCTGTTTTTGTTGGTTTTATGACTCTGGGCACTTTACCACTGCTGATCAGTGCTAAAGTGCATATGCTCTCCCCATGATAAATTGTGTTATGGATTAGTGACTCCATGATTGGATGATTGGTTTACTTGTCAGTCCCTAGTACAGTGCACTGCGTGTGCCCAGGGCTTGTAAATCCAATGCTGCTGGTGGGCTTGCAGCACTGGTTGTGCCACCCACAGAAGCAGCCTGTAAAGTGTGTCTCAGGCCTGCCATCGCAGAGCCTGTGTGCAGCCTAGGGCTGCCATGTCGACTTGGCAAGTGCACCCACTTGCCAGTCCCTAAACCTTCCCTTATCTTCATATCAGACACCCCTAAGGTAGGCCCAAGGGCAGGGTGCATTGTAAGTATAAGGTAGGACATGCCCTGGTGTGTGTGGCCTGTCCTAATAGTGAATTACAGCCATTTTCGTTTTTCACTATTGCAAGGCTACCTGTTCTCCATAGGCCAGAATGGGCAGTTTGATTATTACACCTTATAATCCTAACTGACCCAGGGAACATGGTAGAAAAACGAATTTAGTATGCCTGAACTCAGGATGATAAAATACATCTTTTAGTGAAGTTGGTTTTAACATTCTTTGTTTGAAAATACCACTTTTAGAAAGTAGGTATTTTCTTGCCTAAACCATCCAGCTGCCTCTGCTCAGGTTGTGTATTGTGTGTCTGGGTTTGTGAGTGACAGGGGCTGGGGGATTCCAGGAGGCAGGGTGAGTCAGCACTAGGCTGAATAGGTCTGCCTGAAGGAGGATGGGTGGGAGGAGTTGCACCTGGGTCTGAATAGGGCTGTGCCTGCCTTCCACAATGCTGGCTCCACCTCCTGCCGGGCGTCTGATGGCTCTGCCCCTCACTCTCAAAGGGAAGAAGGAGTCAGAAAAACAAAGTGCTCCAGGACTGACCAGAACTGGTTTTGGACTAGGCAGAGGCCTCTCTGCCTTCAGAGAACAAAGGGAAAAGGTGTATAAAAAGGGGACCCAGACCCCTAGGAAATTAGATCACTTCTGGGAAATCAAGAAACCTGTTGCCAAGGAGAAGAACCGGAGAAGCTGAAGGAGGAGTACTGCCCCTGTGCTGTTTTGCTGATTGGGGTTGGCCTGCAGTGGTTGCTTTCTGCCAAGGACAGGAGAAAAGACTTTGCTGTGCTTTGTCATCTTGAAGAAGGGAATCTCCAAGGGCTTGAACTGAGCTTGCCTCCTGCCTGAAGCCACAGGGACACAAAGACTTCACCCCTTCTGTTTGCCTGCATCTGGAACTGCTGTTTTAGCTGCTAACAGAGGGAAATTGCAACACCGACGCCGACGAGCGACGCCGTAACCTGCACCGAAGCCGTGGGCACCGCTCGTGAAGAGCACGACGCACCGCCCCGACTTGCACCGTAGGCCCGACGCCTGCCGACGCCGTGCGACATCGACTCCGAAGCCGTCATCGAGGCCGCTGCCTGCACCGGAGCCGAGGACACCGCTCGTGACGTTCACGACGCACCGTCCCGACTCGCACCGCAGCCCCGACTTCACCGACGCCAGGGCTTCATCATCGCGGAGCCGATCCTCGACGTGGGTGACCCCCGAATCCATCGACGCCGCGCCATCGTAAGGAACCGACGCCTCGCCGCCATCCGTGACGTCACCTCCCCGACACAGTAAGGAACCGACGCCTCACCTCCCCTGCGCTGCAGTAAGGAACCGAGACATCACCTCCCCTGGGGTCGTAAGGAACCGACGCCGCCGGCGCCAACGAAGCATCACCTCCCCGACGCCGTGCACCGTCTTTGTTTTCATCGAATTCCAGGTACTGTTCTTTGTGGGTCTGCTCGACTCCAGGCCCGACGCCGCGCACCTCGCGGTCGGCGCCGTACTCTGGGATTTCCACCGGTCACGACGTCGTGATAACTCCAAGTGGAGTTATTTGTTGCTACAAGCTTTATTTGATTGACTATCCTATTTTTGAAGATAACGTGAACTGTCTCTATCATTTTAAGTCTATTTTTGAGTACAGTATTGTGGATTTTTGCTATTGGGTCTTGTGATAAGTCTATATAAAGATTACTTATTTTTACATAAACAACCTGTGTGGTGTCCATCTGTAGTGTTTTCACTGTATTACTGTATGTGGTCACAAATGCTTTACACACTGCCTCTGAGATAAGCCTGTCTGCTCGTGCCAAGCTACCAGGGGGTGAGCAGGGGTTATTTTAGGAGTGTTTCCCCCTTATCCTGACTAGAAGCAAGGGTCCCTATTTGGACAAAGGTGCAAACCATTGCCAACTAGAGACCCCCAGTTCTAACAGTCCCCCTTCCTGCTGCCAATGGGTCAGCTCAGGCAGGTCCCCCAGTTCGGTGATCTGCTCCCCGGTAGGCTCCAGGGCATCCCCTTCAGGGTCTGCTCCTTCCTGGGACGTGGGAACCAAGGGGGCCGGCTTCCCGCGCCCCTGCCCCTTCTCTCTAAGGCAGGGATCTGGGCCATACTCTCAGGCTCCAGATCCTTCTCAACACCCTCCTTGGCTGCCATGGACCGAGTGGTAGCACACGCCCACTCAGGCAGACCCGACATCTCTAAGTGAGCCTTCCTCTCCACCGTAGCCCACGGGGAGTCCTCTAAATCATTGCCCAGCAGACAGTCTACAGGCATGGCGGGCCTCACAGCTACCTGAAGAGTTCCTGAGACCCCCCCACTCAAAGGGAACCTGAGCCACCTCACATTGGCTCTCTGAGTTGTCTGCGGACACTACTGGGTAGAATGCATGGGGGACAACCTGCTCTTTGGACACCAACCGGGAGCTGACAGCAGTTACACTGGCCCCTGTGTCTCTTAGAGCCTCCACCCTATGGCCATTGATGGTCACCCACTGCCTGTATTTTTTAGTGTTAGCAGGCAGTGCAGGCTTGGGGACCATCTCAAAGTCCCCTAATGAGACAAGGGTCAACTCTACGGGATCCCACCCCTCTTGGGCACCCATCTCCTCCTCTCCCAGGGCTACACTAGCAATCTGGTGGGGTGGTGCACGGGGGTGCACTGGCCCCCTTTGGGGGCACTGGGGATCAAAATATCTGTGGCCCACTTGACCACAGTTGTAACACGTGGGGGCCCCCTGGGAACAGGCCTACCTGTTGGGGGCCCTGTCGTCCTTTCTTGGGGGGGCTTGGACACCACTGCTTGGTTCCCTGGGGGATTACTTTGGGGCCCTCGGTGGAACTCCCTCTGTTCACCCTTGTCCCCCCCACTCCTCTGCTGGGGACCCTGCCCACCTTTGGCGACGTCTCCCACTGGACCCTTCCGGACCCGGGTGCTCACCCAGCGGTCCGCCTCCTCAGCAAGCTTTCTAGGGTTAGTCAGCTTGCAATCAATTAGGTGCTGGCGTAGCTCAGGAAAACAATTACTAGATAAATGCTCCCATGCAATCAAATCATAAAACTGTGCAAAAGTTTCTACTTTGCTACCTTTTACCCAGCGTTCCATGGCTCTGCAAAAAAAGACACATATTCAACCCACGTGGTACCCTCTAGCTTCTTGCAGACCCTAAACCTCTGCCTATACATCTCAGGGGTCAAACCATAGCGGGTCATCAACGCTTCCTTCATGTGGGCATAAACCATCCTACTTTCTGGGGGCAGGTCCAACAAGGTATCCCTCCCCTCACTCACAAAGCGTCCCCACAACCCCGCTCCCCAATCCTTCTCAGGGACCCGGTGGGACACCATGGCTAATTCATAAGCGGCAAACCATTGCCCAATATCTTCACTTTTGTGGAAATCCTTAATAACCTCCTTGGGTATATACACCCTACTCTCAGGGTGCACTACAGGTACGCTGCCACCAGAGGGGCAGATTTCCATGCTCTTAGCTTTAATCTCCAACTCCCTCAATACTCTCTCATGCTCAAGCTTCATCCTCATAATCTCAATTTCTAACTTCTTGTTCTCTAGGTCCCGGTGACCATCCATTTTAAGCTTAGCCATCTCCATATTATGCCGCCTATCTCTCTCCCTGTCCTCCAGCTCTTCTGGGGACAGACCCTTAGCGGACACACTAGAGCCCGGGTTGGAAAGGGCTGGGTCTCCTACTAAGTCTACTACATCGCCCTGCTGATCTCCTGCATTCTCTCCCACCTCCACAAGCTCTCCTATATCCTTAGGGGCATCCCTGGCTTCTAGCCAGGCCTTCAGCGCCTTGTAATACTCCTCCCTTCTAGTGAGACCTGTAATAGGGACTGTGAATTGCTTGCAAAAGTATTTGAGCTGCTTGGCATTGTAGGTTTCTATTTTCTCTTCCTCCCAGGAGAGATCCTCTGAGGCACTGGATCTGGGCTTGCCCATTGTAGAAATAACTGGCAATATCAATAAAGGACAGAAGAAAACTTCTCAAAAAATGTAAGCGGGTGAAAAATCACCGGCAATATCAATCACAATATAGGATCCTAAAAACTCTCAGAAATGTGCGCGGGTGAAAAATCACCGGCAATATCAATCACAATAGGGGATCAAAAAACTTTCAAAAAATGGGTGCGGGTGAAAAATCACCGGCAATATCAATCACAATATAGGATCCCAAAAACTCTCAGAAAATGTGTGCGGGTGAAAAATCACCGGCAATATCAATTACAATATAGGATCCAAAAACTCAAAAATGTATGCGGTACGTTATGGTCTGCACTCACTAGTAGTGTACACTGTAATTACTGTATGCGATCATAAATGCAAGTCCAGATCCTCACCGCTGACCACCAATGTTAGAAATGGGGGTCTCTAGTTGGCAATGGCTGGCCACTGTCCAAGTAGGGACCCTTCTTCCTAAGTCAGAGTGAGAGGGCTACCCTCTTTAATACCCCAGCTCAACCCTGTGGTAACGTAGCACGAGCAGGTAGGCTTATCTCAGAGGCAGGGTGTGAAGCATTTATGACCATACACAGTAACACAGTGAGGAACACTACAAAGGGACACCACACAAGTAGTTATAAAAAATAAGTATCTTTATATAAAGGCAGATTTATCACAAGACCAATAACTGTAAAAGCCACAATACTGTCAAAAATAGGATAGCTGTTGAAGGGCTGTCAAAAATAGTTCAAAGGTTGCAAAAATAAGGTTCAAGTTCAAAGCAGTGGTCTCTGCGACCCTTTCTTTCACAAAGTACCTGGGTTTAGCAGCAAAACCAACAAAATGTCGCAAATAAGCTGTAGCGATGATTCTCGGCACGCGAGGCCGGCGATGCGTTGAAATCCTTGCCGCAAGGGAGGATGATGCGCCGATCTGCGTGATGCGTGCGGAGACGATGCGACAAACTTCTGCACGCTGGACCGCCGATGCGATGACTTTCTTGCCGCGTGGGAGAAGTCGATGCGGCAATCCTGTTGCGCTGTGCGATCGTGTTGCGATGCAAAGACAAGACGCTCCGCGAGGGAGCGACGAAATTCGGTGCGATGCGATCAAAGTGGCGGACGCACGGCGTCCGCACTACGATGTCTCGAAGCGATGATTTCTTTAAGGGTTGCGAGTGCGCGGCGACAGCAGCGCGATGATCTTTTCAGCGCGTCTCGGCTGCAGCGGCTCGCAAAGGGGCGTCAGCGATGGTTTCGTGTTGCGGGCCCTCGGCGGCAGTAGCGCGATGATTTTCCCAGCGCTCTCGACTGCAGCGGCCCGCAAAGATGCGTTAGCGTCGATTTCCCACACTCTTTTCTCTGATGCAAACTAGAGGCCCTGGAACTCACAGGAGCCTCATCAGCAGATAGCAGTCCTCGCAGGGAGGAAGCAGGAGGTTGGTGGTGGAGTCTGATGTGCCTGAGACTCCAGCAGGAGGCTAGCTCTTTTCCTAGCCCTTGGGTAATTGCTGTAACAAAAATAAAAGTTCTCTCAAGAGTTCCTTTTCCTCTTCTTCAAGGTCCAGTGGTCACTGCTGCAGGCCAGTGCAAGAAACAACACACAAGCACAGGGACAGTCACTTCCTGCAGATTCCTCCAGTGGCACGGACAGAGTTTCCTCTCCAGATCCAAAAGCAATACAAAAAGTAGGGGTTTGAGCACAGATATTTATACCCCAAAAGCCTTTGTTCTTAGAAGCTACCAGTCACTGAACCTAGCCAGAACCAGTTCTGCTCAGGCCTGGAGCACTTTGTTTACCAGGCTGCATCCTTCCTTTCAGAAAGAGGGGGTCTGCTAGCAGTCACACAGTGGGAGGTGGAGCCAGCATTCACCTTGCCAGGCACAGCCCTATTCAGGTCAAGGAGCCACCCCTCCCCACACTCTAAATGCAGATCTCTCTATTCAACCCAGGTCTGACTCAGCCTGCCCTGCCCCTCTAAAACCAGACAGCCAATACACATAACAGCAGAGCACACTGGAAGGCTTAGGCAAGAAAATACCTACTTTCTAAAAGTGGTATTTTCAAACACAGAATATAAAAATAAACTTCACTAAAAGATGTATTTTAATCCCTTTGGTGCTTGCGTCGGCCAATGGCCGACGCAAGCACTACCTCCCTGGTGCGGCGCACGTCCATTGGCCGTCACCAGGAGGGCCCCTTTAAACCTCCGGTGCATCGCACCGGAGATTGTTTTTTTTTTTATTCCCCCTGGGGGAGACGTGGAAGGCTTTCCGCGTCTCCCCCCGCCCCCCCCTCCCGCCCATCTGTGACATCAGCGCGCCGCGAGGCGCTCTGACGTCACTGATTTCCCCACCGGAGCCGAGGACAGCAGCAGGTAAGGCCGCGCTCGACTCCGATGGGGAAATCTGGCCGAAAACGGCCTCCCCAGCTTTCAGGGAGGCCTCGTTTGTCCCCCTTTCAAACGAGGCCTTCCTGAAAGGGTTTCCTGGCCGTGGATCGCGGCAGCGCTGCGATCCACGGCCAGGAAACCCCACTAGACACCAGGGATGTCTTTGGGGGGGTCGGCCCTCGTGGTAATGGGTCGGCCACCCCCCCCGGGGGCATATTTTTTTTATTTTTTTAAAGTTGACTTTGTTTGGGGTGCGCAATCGCACCCCAAAAATGAAAAAAACGAAGGAAAAAAAAATAAAATGGCGGCGATATTGGCAGGGGGTCGGTCCTCCTGCTCAGTGGCCGACCCCCTGTGGGGGCATATTTTCTATTTACCCATGTTGGCTTTCCTTGGGGGGCATGATCGCCCCCAAAAATGCTAAAAATAATTTAAAAAAAGTACAATGGTGGCAATATTGGCAGGGGGTCGGTCCTCCTGCTCAGTGGCCGACCCCTGTGGGGGCAATTTTTTTATACCTATGTGCTTTCCGTGGGGGCCACAATCGGCCCCCAGGGAAGCCATAGCTATAAAAAAATTAGAGAAAGAGAGAGATCTTTCTTTATATATATATATATATATATATATAGAGAGAGAGAGAGAGAGAGAGAGAGCGAGAGTCTCTTTCTCTCTGTAGATGATATATGTATATATATGTATCTATATACATATGTATGTGTATATAGATACATATATATACATAAGTCTAAAGAGTGAATGATATATATATGTATCTATATACATATACATATATATGTATAGATATATGTATATAGATGTATATAAATATATGTAGAGATAAAATCTATGTATATATATATATATATATATATGTGTCCGTGTGTGTGTGTATATATATATATATTATAGCAAAGGTATCGAATAAACGTCAAGCCTGAATGGCAATGCTACCCTTGTGTCGGTGACCGATTCTTATGAAGATTTCGGAAATGGTTTATATATATATGTGATCAAGGACACAGTCGGTGTCCGAAACGCGTCTGAGGCTGCACCTTTCTTTTGTAAGCACGCATTTTGGCTACAGCTTAATCTTGAGTCCGTGGTCCCATGTGTGCGCGCTCGCACGGGGATACTGTCAGTTGCTATATATATATATATATATATATATATATGCTCCTTGATGCACAGTGAACGGCGCACTTGCGGACGGGTGCTTCACAAACGCGGGGTGCGCCCGCGATATTTATCCAGGCTCTGTTTCTTGTTTCCCAAAAGAAAACAGCACTCGCGGGGCAGTTGCTAGAGTTTATTGGCCCACGCGAGTGCTGTTTTTCGTTTTGGGAAACAAGGAAACGGAGCTTGGATATATATATATATATATATATATATATATATATATATATATATATATATATATATATATATATTCAGAAACACAAAGGATGCCGCACTCCAGAGATTGGTTTCAGAGTTGCTTTATTTTCACCACGACTGGTGGTAGTGGTGGTGAAAATAAAGCAACTCTGAAACCGGTCTTGGAGTGCGGCATCCTTTGTGTTTCTGAATTTAAATATCGGGTAAGGATTCTACCCGTTGCTGCCTGCACCAGGTATTGAGCGCTCTGACATTGGGAATTAATTGTATATATATATATATATATATATATATATATATATATATATATATATATATATATATATATATATATATATATATATATATATATAAATATTTATTTACAGAGATATTTCTCAGTGCTGAAATTATGAGACTGTGAAAGAACTATAATGAGTCTCTTTGAAGTTACCTGAAAGGCAGTAAAGTGTGGTACTGCTGCAGAGTACAAAAAAAATTCTGCTAGATAGAGATATCTGACTTTTGTGTAGTGGCAGTTTTGACGCCATAAAGGGTATGCTGAAACGAACAGATCGGTATTATGTAGACAGCTAAGTGGATTAGTAAAGCCACAAAGTAGAAACACTTTGTAACAGACTAAATGTATGTGAGAGAGGGGCTATGGAGAGATGAGGGGCACGTTTGCAAGGATGGTAGTGGGCGCATCAAAGGAGGTCATAGTGTGCAATTGTAAAGCACACGTTCACCCGTAGGCATCTTGGCGCCAAATGATGGTTGCAATGGCTCCCACCAGCGCTAAAAGGCTGCGATGATGGGTATGTGGCAAGGTAAAGTAATACTGTGTCTTTTTTCTCTCTTTCTTAGTCTTTTTGGAGAGCGTACAGAGTTCGCAAAGGTAAGGTGACTTCGTCATTATTGACTTAAACACTTCACTCACGCGCACACACCCACCTACACTTTAAAACCAACAACCTATCTGCCTTCTACGTAGGATTGTGTTTTAAAAGGATAGTTTAGGCACTAGCAGAGATGGCATATCGTTGGATGGATGCTGCCCAGGCCCTAAATCTGGTTCTGGAGTCCAGCTCTGAGGCAGGATCAGAGACTGAGACAGCAGATACTGAGACAGCATCTGAGGGAGAGGACAATGGAGCCGAATCTGGGAGTGACTTTTCAGTCGGCGCAGTTCCATCCGATGACTCATCGTCCAGCGATTCTGAAGGAGACGATGTCAGTCGTGCTGTCCCTTTGCCAGCACAGTCTGTGCAGCAGGACACCCGTAACAGGTTAGAGCAACCCAGAGTGCAGGCACGTGCGGCCGCAAGCACAGACGGAGTGCTGTCTTGGCAGCCTCCCAATTTAGTTCAGCCCCAAATTCCGCCTTTCACTGGTGACGCTGGATGTAAAGTAGATACGGCAAATTTTTTGCCAATTGACTACTTCCATCTCTTTTTTGGTGTTGACTTCCTAGACGAAATTGTGCAGCAAACAAATTTGCGTGCCGAACAATTTCTGAGGGAGCAAGGAGGCACTCTTGGGCCTCATTCTAGGGTGCGCAAGTGGACTCCCACTTCACTAGGGGAGTTGAAGATATTTTTGGGCCTCACACTTAAAATGGGGGTAGTGCATAAACCAACCTCGCTATCCTACTGGTCTACTCGCACGGTTTGGTTAACCCCCATCTTTGCACCATACATGAGCAGAGATCGTTTGTTGCTATTGCAGCGCATGCTGCATTTCAATGACAATTCTGCTGCATTGCCCCGGGACCATCCAGACTATGACAGGTTGTTCAAAATTCGGCCTGTCGTGGAACATTTGTCTGCCAGGTTTCCAGAGGTTTATACTCCTGGAAAGAATATAGCCATTGATGAGTCCTTGATCTTGTATAAAGGGCGGCTGCTGTTTAGGCAGTACATTCCGAGCAAACGCGCTCGCTATGGCATCAAGCTGTACATGCTGTGTGAGAGCTCGACTGGCTATGTGTACAGCTTGAGAGTGTATACAGGGAAGGACACAACTCTTAACCCTGTAGGTTGCCCTCCCATGCTAGGGGTCACAGGAAAGATTGTATGGGAGCTTGTCCAGCCACTTCTTCACAAAGGTTATAACCTTTATGTGGACAATTTCTATACAGGAGTAGAGCTATTCAGTGAGCTCTACAAAGCTGGCACCGTGGCTTGTGGTACAATTCGTTGTCGCCGCAAAGGATTCCCGCAGGAGCTTGTTTGCAAGAAGCTCCAGAAATCCCAGAGCACTGCGTTGCGTTCCAACGAGCTGCTCGCAGTTAAGTTCTCAGATAGGCGTGATGTGTACATGCTCACTACAATTCATGCTGAGAGCACTTCCCCTGTCACGGTTTGGGGTCAGATGGCCGAAGTCCACAAGCCCACCTGTATACTTGATTACAACAAGTACATGGGCGGAGTGGACAAGAACGACCAGGTTCTTCAGCCATACAATGCGAGTCGTAAAACTCGCACTTGGTATAAGAAACTGTTTACGCACCTGATCCAGATGGCAACATACAATGCGTATGTTGTTTATCGTGAGACCACCACAGGAAGACTCATGTCTTTCCTTGACTTTCAGTTGTCTGTAATTGAAAGTCTTACTGCTACAGAAGCAGAAGCCTCCACTTCATGTGTTCTGGAGGACGTGGCAAGGCTGCAGGAGCGACACTTTGCAGATAAAATTCCTGCAACACCCAAAAAGGAGCGACCATGTCGTTGTTGTAAAGTGTGCTCAATGCAGGGAAAGAGGCAGGAGACTCGTGTTTACTGTCCCCAGTGCCCAAGTAAGCCTGCCTTCTGTTTTCCTACTTGCTTTATGTTGTATCACACTAAAGCAAAATACTGGGAAATTGACTGAGGTGGAGCTGCCAATAGGATAACCTTTCAATTGGTGTGAATGGATACCTACTGTCTGTGGGCCACTCCTTCACTACGCAAGCAGCTGCAGGATATTTCTTCCTCTACTTCATGAAATCATGGACTTCTCAACACCTTTATCTGCTTTCAGAACGTGGTAGTTGTTCTGTTCGCCAATTGACAAGTGCATTATAGTCCCCACGCTGCACATACTGGTGGGCAGAACATATGCCACGTTGTCATGGAGTACCCGTGTTTCACATTCAACCGTTCTTCGTAGTTTATGATGTTCTCTTTAGGAAGTTTTTGAAAATTTCCAGCATGTTTGCCTTAGTTTCAAAGGTAGATATGCTTGCTCAGCTCGAGAAATGTTTTTGCGGCATACTCGGGCACCCCCCAACTTGCATCCACAAACTGGAAGGAGTTGGATAGAGCATTGTGAGAGCATTGATAGCTCGTGACAGAAATGTTCACTCAAGCTTCAAGTAGCTAGAGATGAAAGGCATTAGTATAGGGTCTCTTAACAATTGGACAGGGTTAGTCAGGACTCTGAGGACAGACACACGAACGGGTTAGAACAGCTTACGGTAGGTACGCTTTCCGAGGAATATTGCAAAGGTAGAAGGCAGATAGTAAAGGTAGTATAGATACACGTCCTGACTTCTTCTTCACCCATGGATTCAAATCCATTGCTGCCACACTCACACTCAATACTTATGGGTCAATGCTGCTTGCCATGTTCATCCTCCGTTAGAACTTAGTAGATGGTCAGTTTGCTGTATGATAAGTGCATTACAGTCACTGCACATAACGGTGGATTGGACATATGCTACGTTGTCACGGACTACCCTTGTTTCACATTCATCCGTTCATAGTTTATGATGTTACCTTTTGAAAATTTCCAGCATTTTGCCTTAGTTTCAAAGGTAGATATGCTTGCTCAGCTCGAGGAATGGGCTTCACGGCATACTCGAGCACCCCCAACTTGCATCCACAAACTGGAAGGAGTTGGATTTAGCATAGTGAGTGCACTAAAGGTGCATGAAAGACATGTCTTCCTGAGCCTCATGTGGCTGTCATGGAAGTCATTAGTATAGGTTCACTGGGCATGAGTTCGGTAACGTTCTGGAAGAAGGAGGTGGAGACTTGACAGGTGGTAGAATATAGTCAAAGTCATTATGTCTTGTGGCATATGAATGTGATGGGCCCTTGCATGGCGGCAGTATGTTTGTGTGAGTGCAAGTGATATGGTTGTTTGGGCCCGTGGCTGGCGGTACGGAAGTCTTGTGTGTGGTGTGTGAATGGCGTGTGAATGGACCATAAAGTGGTTGGTGCCGTGATGTGGCTTTATGGCTCCCCTTCAGAAGGCTTGGCTTCAATATTTATATACTTTGATAAGTATTTGTGCTTTGAAGCCAGCGTTTCTGGAGGTGCTAAAACCAACCTGTGTAAGTGGTGGATTAGCTTTATCAAATGAGTGTTAGATTTATATTTGTGTCTGTTTAATGGCCTTTTGTAAGATATTATTTTTTTTTCCACAATGGGTAGCAGGGGACTTTCTGCCCTAGCTCAGTCGTCACCTAGGCAAACCATTACATTTTTGAGTAGTAGACAAAGGGGGAAGTACAAGGGTGAATGACTTGCGTGGTTCTCACTGTTTTTTTTACCCAACATGCCCTGCTAGCCTCATATTTTGTTGAAAAAAATCACTATTTCCACACATTTTTGTGTGGGAAAGTTGTGGCATCGCCGGGCAGACATGCATTTCCTACCACCCAGTGTTCCCCAAGGTCTCCCGATAAAAATGGTACCTCACTCGTGTGGGAGGCCCAAGTACCCACGACAGGCTAGGGCCCAAAAGGTATTGAGGCGACATTAAAATTGCCTATCACAAAACAACCTGGTTTTGCAAGGGGGTCACCTCGGTTTTTGGCCCCGTGCTCGGTGGCCAGCTAGGGAAACCTATCAAACCCACACATTTCTGAAAACTAGACACCCGGGGGTTCCAGGGAGGTATGGCTTGCGTGGATCCCCCAACGTTTTCTTACCCAGAATCCCCTGCAAACCTCGAATTTAGGTGGAAAAATCACTTTTCCACACATTTTTGGGTGGGAAAGTTGTGGCATCGCCGGGCAGACATGCATTTCCTACCACCCAGTGTTCCCCAAGGTCTCCCGATAAAAATGGTACCTCACTCGTGTGGGAGGCCCAAGTACCCACGACAGGCTAGGGCCCAAAGGTATTGAGGCGACATTAAAATTGCCTATCACAAAACAACCTGGTTTTGCAAGGGGGTCACCTCGGTTTTGGCTCCGTGCTCGGTGGCCAGCTAGGGAAACCTATCAAACCCACACATTTCTGAAAACTAGACACCCGGGGGTTCCAGGAGGTATGGCTTGCGTGGATCCCCCAACGTTTTCTTACCCAGAATCCCCTGCAAACCTCGAATTTAGGTGGAAAAATCACTTTTTCCACACATTTTTGGGTGGGAAAGTTGTGGCATCGCCGGGCAGACATGCATTTCCTACCACCCAGTGTTCCCCAAAGTCTCCCGATAAAAATGGTACCTCACTCGTGTGGGAGGCCTAAGTACCCACGACAGGCTAGGGCCCAAAAGGTATTGAGGCGACATTAAAATTGCCTATCACAAAACAACCTGGTTTTGCAAGGGGGTCACCTCGGTTTTGGCCCGTGCTCGGTGGCCAGCTAGGGAAACCTATCAAACCCACACATTTCTGAAAACTAGACACCCGGGGTTCCAGGGAGGTATGGCTTGCGTGGATCCCCCAACGTTTTCTTACCCAGAATCCCCTGCAAACCTCGAATTTAGGTGGAAAAATCACTTTTTCCACACATTTTTGGGTGGGAAAGTTGTGGCATCGCCGGGCAGACATGCATTTCTACCACCCAGTGTTCCCAAGGTCTCCCGATAAAAATGGTACCTCACTCGTGTGGGAGGCCCAAGTACCCACGACAGGCTAGGGCCCAAAGGTATTGAGGCGACATTAAAATTGCCTATCACAAAACAACCTGGTTTTGCAAGGGTGGTCACCTCGGTTTTGGCCCCGTGCTCGGTGGCCAGCTAGGGAAACCTATCAAACCCACACATTTCTGAAAACTAGACACCCGGGGGTTCCAGGGAGGTATGGCTTGCGTGGATCCCCCAACGTTTTCTTACCCAGAATCCCCTGCAAACCTCGAATTTAGGTGGAAAAATCACTTTTTCCACACATTTTTGGTGGGAAAGTTGTGGCATCGCCGGGCAGACATGCATTTCCTACCACCCAGTGTTCCCCAAGGTCTCCCGATAAAAATGGTACCTCACTCGTGTGGGAGGCCCAAGTACCCACGACAGGCTAGGGCCCAAAAGGTATTGAGGCGACATTAAAATTGCCTATCACAAAACAACCTGGTTTTGCAAGGGGTCACCACGGTTTTGGCCCGTGCTCGGTGGCCAGCTAGGAAACCTATCAAACCCACACATTTCTGAAAACTAGACACCTGGGGTTCCAGGAGGTATGGCTTGCGTGGATCCCCCAACGTTTCTTACCCAGAATCCCCTGCAAACCTCGAATTTAGGTGGAAAAATCACTTTTTCCACACATTTTTGGGTGGGAAAGTTGTGGCATCGCCGGGCAGACATGCATTTCCTACCACCCAGTGTTCCCCAAGGTCTCCCGATAAAATGGTACCTCACTCGTGTGGGAGGCCTAAGTACTCACGACAGGCTAGGGCCCAAAAGGTATTGAGGCGACATTAAAATTGCCTATCACAAAACAACCTGGTTTTGCAAGGGGGTCAACTCGGTTTTGGCCCGTGCTCGGTGGCCAGCTAGGAAACCTATCAAACCCACACATTTCTGAAAACTAGACACCCGGGGTTCCAGGGAGGTATGGCTTGCATGGATCCCCAACGTTTTCTTACCCAGAATCCCCTGCAAACCTCGAATTTAGGTGGAAAAATCACTTTTTCCACACATTTTTGGGTGGGAAAGTTGTGGCATCGCCGGGCAGACATGCATTTCCTACCACCCAGTGTTCCCCAGGTCTCCCGATAAAAATGGTACCTCACTCGTGTGGGAGGCCTAAGTACCCACGACAGGCTAGGGCCCAAAGGTATTGAGGCTGACATTAAAATTGCCTATCACAAAACAACCTGGTTTTGCAAGGGGGTCACCACGGTTTTGGCCCCGTGCTCGGTGGCCAGCTAGGAAACCTATCAAACCCACACATTTCTGAAAACTAGACACCGAGGGTTCCAGGGAGGTATGGCTTGCATGGATCCCCAACGTTTTCTACTAGAATCCCCTGCAAACCTCGAATTTAGGTGGAAAAATCACTTTTTCCACACATTTTTGGGAGGAAAGTTGTGGCATCGCCGGGCAGACATGCATTTCCTACCACCCAGTGTTCCCCAGGTCTCCCGATAAAATGGTACCTCACTCGTGTGGGAGGCCCAAGTACTCACGACAGGCTAGGGCCCAAAGGTATTGAGGCTGACATTGAAATTGCCTATCACAAAACAACCTGGTTTTGCAAGGGGTCACCTCGGTTTTGGCCCCGTGCTCGGTGGCCAGCTAGGAAACCTATCAAACCCACACATTTCTGAAAACTAGACACCCGGGGGTTCCAGGGAGGTATGGCTTACGTGGATCTCCCAACGTTTTCTTACCAGAATCCCCTGCAAACCTCGAATTTAGTTGGAAAATCACTTTTCCACACATTTTAGTGGGAAGTTGTGGCATCGCCGGGCAGACATGCATTCCTACCACCCAGTGTCTCAGGTCTCCCGATAAAATGGTACCTCACTCGTGTGGGAGGCCCAAGTATCCACGACAGGCTAGGGCCTAAAAGGTATTGAGGCGACATTAAATTGCCTATCACAAAACAACCTGGATTTGCAGGGGTCACCTCGGTTTGGCCCAGTGCTCGGTGGCCAGCTAGGAAACCTATCAAACCCACACATTTCTGAAAACTAGACACTCGGGGTTCCAGGAGGTATGGTTGCGTGGATCCTCAACGTCTTACCCAGAATCCCCTACAAACCTCGAATTTAGGTGGAAAAATCACTTTTTCCACACATTTTTGAGTGGGAAGTTGTGGCATCGCCGGGCAGACATGCATTTCTACCACCCGTGTTCCCCAAGGTCTCCCGATAAAATGGTACCTCACTGTGTGGGAGGCCCAAGTACCCACGACAGGCTAGGGCCCAAAAGGTATTGAGGCGACATTAAAATTGCCTATCACAAACAACCTGGTTTTGCAAGGTCACCTCGGTTTTGGCCCCGTGCTCGGTGGCCAGCTAGGAAACCTATCAAACCCACACATTTCTGAAAACTAGACACCCGGGGTTCCACGGAGGTATGGCTTGCGTGGATCCTCCAACGTTTTCACCCAGAATCACCTGCAAACCTCGAATTTAGGTGGAAAATCACTTTTTCCACACATTTTGGGTGGGAAAGTTGTGGCATCGCTGGCAGACACGCATTTCCTACCACCCAGCGTTCTCAAGGTCTCCCGATAAAAATGGTACCTCACTCGTGTGGGAGGCCCAAGTACCCGCGACAGGCTAGGGCCCAAAACATTTTGTGATAGGCAATTTTGATGTTGCCTCAATACGTTTTTGGCCCTTGCCTGTCGCTGGGTACTTGGGCCTCCCACACGAGTGAGGCACCATTTTTATCGGGAGACCTTGGGGAACACTGGGTGGTAGGAAATGCGTGTCTGCCCGGCGATGCCACAACTTTCCCACACAAAAATGTGTGTAAAAAGGTATTTTTTCAGCTAAATTTGAGGTTTGCAGGGGATTCTGGGTAAGAAAACGTTGGGGATCCATGCAAGCCATACCTCCCTGGAACCCCCGGGTGTCTAGTTTTCAGAAATGTGTGGGTTTGCTAGGTTTCCCTAGCTGGCCGCTGAGCACGGGGCCAAAAACCGAGGTGACCTCCTTGCAAAACCAGGTTGTTTTGTGATAGGCAATTTTAATGTCACCTCAATACGTTTTGGGCCCTAGCCTGTCGCGGGTACTTGGGCCTCCCACACGAGTGAGGCACCATTTTTATCGGGAGACCTTGGGGAACACTGGGTGGTAGGAAATGTGTGTCTGCCCGGCGATGCCACAACTTTCCCACACAAAAATGTGTGGAAAAAGTGATTTTTTCAGCTAAATTTGAGGTTTGCAGGGGATTCTGGGTAAGAAAACGTTGGGGGATCCACGCAAGCCATACCTCCCTGGAACCCCCCGGGTGTCTAGTTTTCAGAAATGTGTGGGTTTGCTAGGTTTCCCTAGCTGGCCGCCGAGCACGGGGCCAAAAACCGAGGTGACCCCCCTTGCAAAACCAGGTTGTTTTGTGATAGGCAATTTTAATGTCACCTCAATACGTTTTGGGCCCTAGCCTGTCGTGGTACTTGGGCCTCCCACACGAGTGAGGCACCATTTTTATCGGGAGACCTTGGGGAACACTGGGTGGTAGGAAATGCGTGTCTGCCCGGCGATGCCACAACTTTCCCACACAAAAATGTGTGAAAAAAGTGATTTTTTCAGCTAAATTTGAGGTTTGCAGGGGATTCTGGGTAAGAAAACGTTGGGGATCCACGCAAGCCATACCTCCCTGGAACCCCCGGGTGTCTAGTTTTCAGAAATGTGTGGGTTTGCTAGGTTTCCTAGCTGGCCGCCGAGCACGGGGCCAAAACCGAGGTGACCCCCTTGCAAAACCAGGTTGTTTTGTGATAGGCAATTTTAATGTCACCTCAATACGTTTTGGGCCCTAGCCTGTCGCGGGTACTTGGGCCTCCCACACGAGTGAGGCACCATTTTTATCGGGAGACCTTGGGGAACACTGGGTGGTAGGAAATGCGTGTCTGCCCGGCGATGCCACAACTTTCCCACACAAAAATGTGTGGAAAAAGTGATTTTTCTGCTAAATTTGAGGTTTGCAGGGGATTCTGGTAAGAAAACGTTGGGGGATCCACGCAAGCCATACCTCCCTGGAACCCCCGGGTGTCTAGTTTTCAGAAATGTGTGGGTTTGCTAGGTTTCCTAGCTGGCCGCCGAGCACGGGGCCAAAAACCGAGGTGACCTCCTTGCAAAACCAGGTTGTTTTGTGATAGGCAATTTTAATGTCACCTCAATACGTTTTGGGCCCTAGCTTGTCGCGGGTACTTGGGCCTCCCACACGAGTGAGGCACCATTTTTATCGGGAGACCTTGGGGAACACTGGGTGGTAGGAAATACGTGTCTGCCCGGCGATGCCACAACTTTCCCACACAAAAATGTGTGGAAAAAGTGATTTTTTCAGCTAAATTTGAGGTTTGCAGGGGATTCTGGGTAAGAAAACGTTGGGGGATCCACGCAAGCCATACCTCCCTGGAACCACCCGGGTGTCTAGTTTTCAGAAATGTGTGGGTTTGCTAGGTTTCCTAGCTGGCCGCCGAGCACGGGGCCAAAACCGAGGTGACCCCTTGCAAAACCAGGTTGTTTTGTGATAGGCAATTTTAATGTCACCTCAATACGTTTTGGGCCCTAGCCTGTCGCGGGTACTTGGGCCTCCCACACGAGTGAGGCACCATTTTTATCGGGAGACCTTGGGGAACACTGGGTGGTAGGAAATGCGTGTCTGCCCAGCGATGCCACAACTTTCCCACACAAAAATGTGTGGAAAAAGTGATTTTTTCAGCTAAATTTGAGGTTTGCAGGGGATTCTGGGTAAGAAAACGTTGGGGGATCCACGCAAGCCATACCTCCCTGGAACCCCCGGGTGTCTAGTTTTCAGAAATGTGTGGGTTTGCTAGGTTTCCCTAGCTGGCCGCCGAGCACGGGGCCAAAAACCGAGGTGACCCCCTTGCAAAACCAGGTTGTTTTGTGATAGGCAATTTTAATGTCACCTCAATACGTTTTGGGCCCTAGCCTGTCGTGGGTACTTGGGCCTCCCACACGAGTGAGGCACCATTTTTATCGGGAGACCTTGGGGAACACTGGGTGGTAGGAAATGCGTGTCTGCCCGGCGATGCCACAACTTTCCCACACAAAAATGTGTGGAAAAAGTGATTTTTTCAGCTAAATTTGAGGTTTGCAGGGGATTCTGGGTAAGAAAACGTTGGGGGATCCACGCAAGCCATACCTCCCTGGAACCCCCGGGTGTCTAGTTTTCAGAAATGTGTGGGTTTGCTAGGTTTCCCTAGCTGGCCGCCGAGCACGGGGCCAAAACCGAGGTGACCCCCTTGCAAAACCAGGTTGTTTTGTGATAGGCAATTTTAATGTCACCTCAATACGTTTTGGGCCCTAGCCTGTCGCGGGTACTTGGGCCTCCCACACGAGTGAGGCACCATTTTTATCGGGAGACCTTGGGGAACACTGGGTGGTAGGAAATGCGTGTCTGCCCGGCGATGCCACAACTTTCCCACACAAAAATGTGTGGAAAAAGTGATTTTTTCAGCTAAATTTGAGGTTTGCAGGGGATTCTGGGTAAGAAAACGTTGGGGGATCCACGCAAGCCATACCTCCCTGGAACCCCCGGGTGTCTAGTTTTCAGAAATGTGTGGGTTTGCTAGGTTTCCCTAGCTGGCCGCCGAGCACGGGGCCAAAACCGAGGTGACCTCCCTTGCAAAACCAGGTTGTTTTGTGATAGGCAATTTTAATGTCACCTCAATACGTTTTGGGCCCTAGCCTGTCGCGGGTACTTGGGCCTCCCACACGAGTGAGGCACCATTTTTATCGGGAGACCTTGGGGAACACTGGGTGGTAGGAAATGCGTGTCTGCCCGGCGATGCCACAACTTTCCCACACAAAAATGTGTGGAAAAAGTGATTTTTTCAGCTAAATTTGAGGTTTGCAGGGGATTCTGGGTAAGAAAACGTTGGGGGATCCATGCAAGCCATACCTCCCTGGAACCCCCGGGTGTCTAGTTTTCAGAAATGTGTGGGTTTGCTAGGTTTCCCTAGCTGGCCACCGAGCACGGGGCCAAAACCGAGGTGACTCCCCTTGCAAAACCAGGTTGTTTTGTGATAGGCAATTTTAATGTCACCTCAATACGTTTTGGGCCCTAGCCTGTCGCGGGTACTTGGGCCTCCCACACGAGTGAGGCACCATTTTTATCGGGAGACCTTGGGGAACACTGGGAGGTAGGAAATGCGTGTCTGCCCGGCGATGCCACAACTTTCCCACACAAAAATGTGTGGAAAAAGTGATTTTTTCAGCTAAATTTGAGGTTTGCAGGGGATTCTGGGTAAGAAAACGTTGGGGGATCCACGCAAGCCATACCTCCCTGGAACCACCCGGGTGTCTAGTTTTCAGAAATGTGTGGGTTTGCTAGGTTTCCCTAGCTGGCCGCCGAGCACGGGGCCAAAACCGAGGTGACCCCCTTGCAAAACCAGGTTGTTTTGTGATAGGCAATTTTAATGTCACCTCAAAACGTTTTGGGCCCTAGCCTGTCGCGGGTACTTGGGCCTCCCACACGAGTGAGGCACCATTTTTATCGGGAGACCTTGGGGAACACTGGGTGGTAGGAAATGCGTGTCTGCCCGGCAATGCCACAACTTTCCCACACAAAAATGTGTGGAAAAAGTGATTTTTTCAGCTAAATTTGAGGTTTGCAGGGGATTCTGGGTAAGAAAACGTTGGGGGATCCACGCAAGCCATACCTCCCTGGAACCACCCGGGTGTCTAGTTTTCAGAAATGTATGGGTTTGCTAGGTTTCCCTTGCTGGCCGCCGAGCACGGGGCCAAAAACCGAGGTGACCCCCCTTGCAAAACCAGGTTGTTTTGTGATAGGCAATTTTAATGTCACCTCAATATGTTTTGGGCCCTAGCCTGTCGCGGGTACTTAGGCCTCCCACACCAGTGAGGTACCATTTTTATCGGAAGACTTTGGGGAACGCGGGGTGGGTGGAATTTTGTGGATCCACGCAGATTCCAGAACTTTCCACCACAGAAATGTGAGGAAAATGTGGTTTTTTTACAATATTTTAGGTTTGCAAGGGATTCTGGGTAGCATAACCTGGTGAGAGCAAGCCAAGTCACCCCATCCTGGAGTCCCCTGGGTGTCTAGTTTTCAAAAATGTATAGGTTTCCTAGGTTTCCCTAGGTGCCGGCAGAGCTATGGTTCAAAATCTACAGCTAGGCACTTTGTTGAAAAAGGGTCCGTTTTCACTGTGAAAATGTGGTGTGTCCACGTTGCGTTTTGGGCCATTTCCTGTCGCGGGTACTTGGGCCTCCCACACAAGTGAGGTACCATTTTTCTCGGAAGACTTTGGGGAACGCGGGGTGGGTAGAAATTTGTGGATCCACGCAGATTTCAGGACTTTCCACCACAGAAATGTGAGGAAAATGTGTTTTGTTTGACAATTTTTTAGGTTTGCAAGGGATTCTGGGTAACAGAACCTGGTGAGAGGCAGTAAAGTCACCCCATCCTAGATTCCCCTCGGTGTCTAGTTTTCAAAAATGTATAGGTTTGCTAGGTTTCCCTAGATGCAGGCAGAGCTAGGATTCAAAAACTACAGCTAGGCACTTTGCCAAAAAAGGGTCATTTTTCACTGTGAAATTGGGGTGTGTCCACGTTGCGTTCTGCGTGATTTCCTGTCGCGGGCTCTAGGCCTACCCACACAAGTGAGGTACCATTTTTCTCGGAAGACTTTGGGGAACGCGGGGTGGGTAGAAATTTGTGGATCCATGCAGATTCCAGGACTTTCCACCACAGAAATGTGAGGAAAATGTGTTTTTTTTGACAATATTTTAGGTTTGCAAGGGATTCTGGGTAACAGAACCTGGTGAGAGGCAGTAAAGTCACCCCATCCTAGATTCCCCTGGGTGTCTAGTTTTCAAAAATGTATAGGTTTGCTAGGTTTCCCTAGATGCAGGCAGAGCTAGGATTCAAAAACTACAGCTAGGCACTTTGCCCAAAAAGGGTCATTTTTCACTGTGAAATTGGGGTGTGTCCACGTTGCGTTTTGCGTGATTTCCTGTCGCGAGCTCTAGGCCTACCCACACAAGTGAGGTACCATTTTTCTCGGAAGACTTTGGGGAACGCGGGGTGGGTAGAAATTTGTGGATCCACGCAGATTCCAGGACTCTCCACCACAGAAATGTGAGGAAAATGTGTTTTTTTGGACAATTTTTAGGTTTGCAAGGGATTCTGGGTAACAGAACCTGGTGAGAGGCAGTAGAGTCACCCCATCCTGGATTCCCCTGGGTGTCTAGTTTTCAAAAATATATAGGTTTGCTAGGTTTCCCTAGATGCAGGCAGAGCTAGGATTCAAAAACTACAGCTAGGCACTTTGCCAAAAAAGGGTCATTTTTCACTGTGAAATTGGGGTGTGTCCACGTTGCGTTTTGCGCGATTTCCTGTCGCGGGCTCTAGGCCTACCCACACAAGTGAGGTACCATTTTTCTCGGAAGACTTTGGGGAACGCGGGGTGGGTAGAAAATTGTGGATCCACGCAGATTTCAGGACTTTCCACCACAGAAATGTGAGGAAAATGTGTTTTTTTGGACAATTTTTTAGGTTTGCAAGGGATTCTGGGTAACAGAACCTGGTGAGAGGCAGTAAAGTCACCCCATCCTAGATTCCCCTCGGTGTCTAGTTTTCAAAAATGTATAGGTTTGCTAGGTTTCCCTAGATGCAGGCAGAGCTAGGATTCAAAAACTACAGCTAGGCACTTTGCCAAAAAAGGGTCATTTTTCACTGTGAAATTGGGGTGTGTCCACGTTGCGTTTTGCGTGATTTCCTGTCGCGGGCTCTAGGCCTACCCACACAAGTGAGGTACCATTTTTCTCGGAAGACTTTGGGGAACGCGGGGTGGGTAGAAATTTGTGGATCCACGCAGATTCCAGGACTTTCCACCACAGAAATGTGAGGAAAATGTGTTTTGTTTGACAATTTTTTAGGTTTGCAAGGGATTCTGGGTAACAGAACCTGGTGAGAGGCAGTAAAGTCACCCCATCCTAGATTCCCCTGGGTGTCTAGTTTTCAAAAATGTATAGGTTTGCTAGGTTTCCCTAGATGCAGGCAGAGCTAGGATTCAAAAACTACAGCTAGGCACTTTGCCCAAAAAGGGTCATTTTTCACTGTGAAATTGGGGTGTGTCCACGTTGCGTTTTGCGTGATTTCCTGTCGCGGGCTCTAGGCCTACCCACACAAGTGAGGTACCATTTTTCTCGGAAGACTTTGGGGAACGCGGGGTGGGTAGAAATTTGTGGATCCACGCAGATTCCAGGACTTTCCACCACAGAAATGTGAGGAAAATGTGTTTTTTGGACAATTTTTTAGGTTTGCAAGGGATTCTGGGTAACAGAACCTGGTGAGAGGCAGTAGAGTCACCCCATCCTGGATTCCCCTGGGTGTCTAGTTTTCAAAAATATATAGGTTTGCTAGGTTTCCCTAGATGCAGGCAGAGCTAGGATTCAAAAACTACAGCTAGGCACTTTGCCAAAAAAGGGTCATTTTTCACTGTGAAATTGGGGTGTGTCCACGTTGCGTTTTGCGCGATTTCGTGTCGCGGGCTCTAGGCCTACCCACACAAGTGAGGTACCATTTTTCTCGGAAGACTTTGGGGAACGCGGGGTGGGTAGAAATTTGTGGATCCACGCAGATTTCAGGACTTTCCACCACAGAAATGTGAGGAAAATGTGTTTTTTTTGACAATGTTTTTGGTTTGCAAGGGATTCTGGGTAACAGAACCTGGTGAGAGGCAGTAAAGTCACCCCATCCTAGATTCCCCTGGGTGTCTAGTTTTCAAAAATGTATAGGTTTGCTAGGTTTCCCTAGATACAGGCAGAGCTAGGATTCAAAAACTACAGCTAGGCACTTTGCCAAAAAAGGGTAGTTTTTCACTGTGAAATTGTGGTGTGTCCACGTTGTGTTTTGCACCGTTTCCTGTCGCGGGCACTAGGCCTACCCACACAAGTGAGGTACCATTTTTCTCGGAAGACTTTGGGGAACGCGGTGTGGGTAGAAGTTTGTGGATCCGCGCAGATTACAGACCTTTCCACCACAGAAATGTGAGGAAAATGTGTTTCTTTTGACAATTGTTTAGGTTTGTAAGGGATTCTGGGTAACAGAACCTGGTGAAAGCCAGTCAAGTCACCCCATCCTGGATTCCCCTGGGTGTCTAGTTTTCAAAAATGTATAGGTTTGCTAGGTTTCCCTGGGTGCCGGCAGAGCAAGCGTTCAAAAACTACAGCTAGACACTTTGCAAAAAAAGGGTAATTTTTCATTGTGAAAATGTTGTGTGTTCACGTTGCGTTTTGAGCCGTTTCCTGTCGTGGGCACTATGCCTACCCACACAAGTGAGGTACCATTTTTATCGAGACACTTACGGTAATTCAGATTTGTAAAGCAACTGTTATTACCTATTGACTTTCGATGCATTTCTGCCTTCCAAATGAAAGACAATGTGTAAAAAGAAGTTATTTTGAAAAATGACCTATAATTCTCATGCTAGTATGAGTATTACCAATTTCAGAAATGTGCAAATATCTACTGTTTCTAAACTCTATATTGTGTTCCCATTTCAGAAATGCATAGGAGTCTTTCATACCGAATATTCCATGTATACATTTTCCCAGAATAATTGCTATATACCCGGTACATAATAAAAAACCATTGCAAGATGCTGCTCAGTTTTTGGCTCTGGGTTCGTCGGGTTCTTAGTGAACCTACAAGTCCTATATATCCCCACAACCAGTAAGGTCCAGTGGATGTAACGGTATATTGCTTTCAAAGAGCAGTCATAATTAGAAGAAGTTACAGGTGAAAACGTTGACACAAAAGGCTGTTTTTTTCAACTAATTTTCCATTTTTCCTATATTTAACTGTTAGTTTCTATAAAGAAACCTTAATGGATTTACACAAATGACCCCTTGCTGAATTCAGCATATTGTCTACTTTTCTAAAATGTATAGATTTCCAGGATCCATTATTGCTTTCATACCCATTTCTACCATTAACTGGAAGGAGGTTGAAAGCACAAAAAATAGCAAAAATAGGCTATGTCCCAGAAAAATGCCAAAACTGTGTAAAATTTTTTGGTTTTCTGACAAAAGTCTGTCATTCCCTAAAATCTGGGAAAATGGAGATTTCAGCCCCACAAACCTTTTTTGATACCATTTGCAGGGAAAAACCCAGACGCTTTTATATGCGGGACTTTTTTCCCATTTTTCCCCAAAAAACCAAAATATAGCTGTATTTTGGCTAAAATCTGGGACCCCTCCAGGGGAATCCACAAACCCTGGGTACCTTTAGAATCCCCATGATGTTGGAAGAAAAGGACGCAAATTTGGCGTGGATACCTTATGTGGTCCAAAAGTTACAGAGGCCTAATCGTGAACTACTACAAATAGCCAAAAAAGGGCTCAGCACTGGGGGGGAAAAGGCCCAGCAGTTAAGGGGTTAATATTCTGAGCTCAGGCATACTAAATTCGTTTTTCTACCATGTTCCTGGGGTCAGTTAAGACTATAGAATGTAATAGTCAAACTGCCCATTCTAGCCTATGAGGAACAGGTAGCCTTACAGTAGTGAAAAACGAAATGGGGCATAATTCACTACCAGGACATGCTACACACACCAAGGCATGTCTCACCTTACACATACAAGGCACCCTACCATAGGGGTGACTTACAGGATGCCAAGGGAAGGTTCAGGGGCTGGGAAGTGAGTGCACTTCACAGCCAAGATGGCAGTTCTGGACTGCACACAGACACTGCAGTGGCAGGTCTGAGACACACTTTACAAGCTGCTTCTGTGGGTGGCACACATCAGTGCTGCAGGCCCACCAGCAGCATTTGGTTTACCAGCCCTGGGCACACATAGGCCACACTACTAGGGACTAACAGGTAAACCAAATAAGCCAATCAGGGATATACCAATTCACATAGACATATTTACACAGGGAGCATTCGCGCTGTGACACTGAATGGCAGTGGCACAGCGCCCAGAGCATCTAACACCAGTAAAACAGAGGAGACAACAGCGAAAAATGGAAGGGAGACCCACGCCAATGGTGCCAGGTCTAACACCGTATCAAAAGTTTATGCCACACTGCATTACTTTGTATGACTTTGCGACAGCGCACATTATTGCTAAATCTTTCTGTGTGTTCCTGAGCTTTGGGCCATTGCTTGCTGCTCCGCGCCATGTGGTGGAATCATAAAAACGACCCTAGATCATGTATTGAATCCCTGACCAGGAAAGGGGAATCCCTGTTTCGAGGATATGATTCAAGACATTGAATAGATTTAACACATGTGCAGTCAGATGGTGTACAAGGGTATGGTTTTATTATGAAGACAGAAACAAAACATAAGTTACATTACTGTATTCAAAGGTGTACAAGTGTGTTCTGCAGGGCTATAATGGATGCCGCTGCAGTCCCCACGGTGCTGGGAGCCCCAGGGTTTCTTGTTTTGGAGGGAGCCCCCTAAGCCATGCCACGGGCGGACTGGAAACTGAAACCAGCCCTGCCAATCAGCTCGACTGGCCCCCAAGATGCGGGGGGGCGGGTGGGGGGGTGCGAGTGGGGAGCACCACTCCTGCTTCCGCTTTTGTTGCAGGCGGCCGATATTGCAGCACTGCTGCAAAACCAGCCACCTGTAACAAAACCGGCCCCCAGGGGTCCAAAACCAGCCCCCACCCTTCCGGCCCACCAGGGTAACACCCGGTGCCCACTACAGCCAGTCCGGCCCTGATGCCATGGAATAGGAAATAGTTAAACGCTCGAGAGCAGACCTCTGCCGCTTGGGGGGGGAGGGCAACCGTTAAGGGGGCCCCCATTGAGCCCAAGACCAATGAGTGTCTGTGCGATGTGGGAGAACCTGGGATCCCTCATCATATTCAAGCGGGGGGGCATCATTTTGCGTTGCACCACTGGTGTTCTGAGCTCTCTTGTTGCTGCTCTATGTGACACGAAATAGTTAGTAATTGCCCCAAGGAAAGTTGCTTTCCAACTTAATACTTATGCACTGTGGCTATGGCCTATGAATGCTGATGTGCGCTATTGTGGCTATTTTATTTTCATGTATGTCGAGTCATCAAGCACTGTTTCGGTTATTTTGTAAGATAAACCTTGTAGCCGTTTTACAGGCCGTGGTTACACTGATAATGAAATTAATGAAATTATATAAATTTGTAAAGTGCAACAATGCCCAAAGGCGTCAAGAATCAAGGTGCGTCACCCTCACCCTGCAGCCCTTATCTTAAAAAAAATAAAAATAAAATAAAAACGTTACAAAAGTGAGAAATCTAAAATTCCAGAAAAGCACAGCAAAATATTTTGATATACTGACCCCAGATGGGCATTTTGATTTTTGGGCAACAGAGTGGTATGTGCTGATTTTAGTTTATCATTGGCAGCGTAAAACCAATACAGCTCTTAAGTACATATCCACTTAGCATGTTGAGTTGCAACACGTTTGCTTACATGTAACAGCAAATGAAAATGTGGTTCTTGTAGGATATGTTCCTCTTGCTCCCTGAAGTGGCAACTGTGTGTGTTTCTCTGGCGCCAGACTTTTCACAGCGAAAACCTCAGGCTGATAGCCACTGTAGGTTAAATATTTTTTGTTAATTTACGCGGCTTGTGTGCCATTGTCAGTAGGGTAGTATCACATCTTGCAATGTCGGTAGAAAATGTTACCTGAGCGTACCTGCAGCACTGCCTAACCCGTAATCCCTTCCATGCCACTACCCGGCTTATATAACTAGTAGAAACGTATTGTACTTAATTTACAAAACAAGGAATTTGATTATAAAACAAGGCTATTTTCAGAAAGTGAAAAGATGATGTTTGGGGCTAAAATGTGAGTACTTCTAAAATGTATTTCTTTAAGATATTTGAATGGTTAATTGATGTTGAGCAAGTGATACGTGATGTTATTATTGAAGTTCTGCTGACATTTCGTTAGTAACACAGAGTAATTGCTACTATGGCAGCTCTTATTCTGCATCCTTGGGGGAGATTGTCAGTATTGTTATATGTCTACATGGAAAGTGCAGAATGGGAAAATGAAAAGAGGTAGAAATAAAGGAAGATGCTTCTTACCTCTTGAAAAAAATAGATTTACACAGCATTTAAAAAATACAGATTTTGTTGTCAATGTATTTGATAATTGCTCATAAAATGCCCTATTTGGAGCTACAGTTTAAAAAACTTTCTGTCTACATCACCATCCCCTTTACGCCCCTATGGAAAACTTGGGTCCATGATTTTTGCTTCACTAGTTCAGTTCAAAAGTGCCCAGCAGTTTACGCCTCACCACTTTCTAAATTCATCAGCCGCCACTGGTAGGAATGCTGGGTACGAGGACTTTTATTGATCCCCACTGATCCTGGAACTTTCCTTTACAGATTTTGAGTATATTAAGTGATTTTATCAAAAGTAAGACGTTTGCAGAATAGTGTGATCCATGAAAGCAACACCACCGTGTATTCCTCCGGGTGTGAAATTTTCAGAAACATCTGGAGTCGGTCTGTTTCAATGTGTGCCTTGTGCCTTCAGCCCAAATACAGCAACTATCACATCCCAAAAGAATACCTTTTATAATGGAAAATTGGAGCCCTTTTTTGGATTTATCCAGTCCCAGGCAATAGGCCCACCTACACATGTGGGCTACCATTTTTATTGGGAGAAGTGTACAAACATTGAGCAGTAATGTGTTTGCCATCGTCCCCTACAACGTTTGGAACTTTCTTTCACCGACATTTAAGGAAATTCTTAGTTTTGAAGCATAGTTTATGTATGCAGCACTTTCTCTATGAGAAAAAGTGGGGAATCCATGCGAGCTGCACTGCCTCAAAAGTAGGCTCACTAGTTTCTAGAAATGTCTGGGTTTGATTGGTTTAATTGTGTGCAGCCTGACCCCGCCCATAATTACGGCACGCAACCACCACAACAAAAGTCTGTTATGCAACCTTTTTTCCTGGCTTCAGATGATTGCATGTTTGGGCCTTTCCTACCCGCACGATAGGCACATTAACACATGTGGCAAACCATTAAGAGAACTAAGTGGGGTAGAACATTCAATATTATTTATTGAATTTCTCTATATTTTTCACTTCCAATTGTCACTCAGTCTGTCCTAAAAAAGCGCACTTAAAATCGCTTGCATTGTAGGCAATTCATAAATAAGAGAGGGGTACAAATAATACCTATACAAAGATTCTAGGGTACATTTCAAAAATTCAAAGCTTTCCTTCATACCATTTTCATTCTTTAGATTTTCCCTTCAGAAGTGAGAGATGGTCTGTACACAATGATGCAGGAGCTATTTGCATTGTCAATGTCTTTTAGCCATGTTGTGCAGCAGCGCTGAAAGAATAAAAGCACCATGACACAGCCAGCACTGTTGTGGTGCTCTTATTTTTTCGGGATGGGAGGGGACAAGCTACAGCACAAGAGGGGGGCATGGCAAGCAACAATGCAGGATAGGTTAGGAGGGTGGACAAGCTACAACAATGGGTCAATCAGCAATGCAAAAGGCGGGTGGCAGGGATCGGGAAAGCTACAACTCGGGAGGTTATGCTGCATGAAGAGGCCAAGCAACGACAGGCCAAGCAACAAAAAAAAAAGTTAATTACCTTTGGCTCCTTCATGTAAAGTTTGGCACTGATAGGTCAACTGGGGGCCCAGAAAAAGGGTGATCCCAAAAAATCAGTTTCCCATTTTAATTCCCATAGAAAAGTTTGCTTTCCCATACAGAAGAAACAGCTGGAATGAATGACATCAGCTTTGCCACAAAGTTAGAGCATTACTCATAAACAATATTTTTGCTATTTGGCGTAAATCCATTCAGTAGGTTTCAGGAAATTTGTGTTTAAAGAGGTTGGGCATGAAGGGGTTAAACTCAATAAAAAGTATTTTTTATTGGGGAGGATTTACAGTGAGAAAGAATGAAAGAATATATGATTACATTAGATTCATTTTTTGCAGCTCTTGTAATGTCAAATTCAATATTTATATCATACATTACAAACAGCAAGAAAAAAAGGCCTTCTTCGGATAGATGGCCTGATTCAAAAGGTAGCTTACACTTTTGTGTAAATTTACAATTGTTTGCTATTCACAAAGGTATTTTGCTTATGATGACTTTACGACTACAGAGTCTCTGCACATAAAAATAAACGAGAGTCCTATCTTTATATATGAGGAGACTCCGAATTCGTAAACATACAACTAGTGAAATACAATTGGAAATAGCAAACAATTGTAATCTTACACAAAAGTGTAAGTTTACCATTGTGAATCAGGACCAGAGTCTTTACAATGTCAACATTCACTAATAGTGTGAAATTTACTTCCATCCAAGAAGCATCAAATATAAACAGATTCTGTGTGATTATACATTAAGGGCCTGGCTACCAGTTTTGCTGTGCAGGACCGCCGTTCCGCCGCCCCGCTCCTACACCACCAAATCCGTGTGCACACCGCATCCCAGAATATGACTTTTTGAGTCACTGGTGGGCGGTTCTTTGGTGTTCCTACGGCAGTGCCTATGAAATAGGCACTCCAATGGGAACGTCAAAGACAGCACCTGCACAGCATAGACTAGTGCAGTCCATTCGGGGCAGGTAATGGGGTGCATGCACACAGGGGGCACAACATGTGCCCCCCTGCATGCTCTACCATGGCCCAGAGGCAACATGGGGCTCTGTAGGGCCCCCTTTGTTTCCTCTCTGCCACGGTTTTCATGGAAGAGGAACCGCCATGAAAACCGTGGCAGAGAGGAAACTCGAAATATGCTTGGCGGGACCGCAGCGGTCCCGCCAAGCATATTGCAGCCTCAAGACCACCGTGCTACCACCAGGGTTCTCTGATCCATGGCGGTTGCGGCAGTGCAATGGTAATCCGACCGCCCAACTTGCGATGGACTGCCACCCCCGCGCCATCGTGAGTCTGGCGGTCCGTAGACCACCAGACCTGATTATGACTCTGCCGGTTTATGGCCCTAAGTCATTAATGTCCTCTAACATGATTTTTAAAAAATCCTTCTTAAAAAACATTCATTGCACTGATTAAGCCTGGCTGAAGCATCTACTACACAGCATGACAAAACAAAAAGGACCATAAATCATTCAATGATTGACCATTATTATCAGTGCCTCGGTTTTATCACTCATACATGATACAACTTGCCTCAAACTAAGCCAAGCTTGAAGAGGAGCTAATATCTGGACTCCTTTTTCAGTGCTCTTTTCGCCTTGCAATTATATAGGAAGTTCTTCAGACAATAGCTGAAAAGATATCATGACAGCCATTGCTGGACAGTCGGGTGATCTGGTCTCAACCATTCTGCTGCAATACAGAGTCTATCAATGACCATCGCCACAAAAATTGAGTGGTGCATACGTGGGTGTAAAATACTCCTTTTTTAAGTTTGAAAGATTCATTTAGTAGAAAATAGCATAGTTAAGTGGCATCAAGAACAAATAAATAACAATATCATTTATAAAATACAATTAGAATAAGTACAAAAAGATAACGTTGAAGCTAAGGTTCATAATAGAAAACTGTGAACAACTGGTTTGAGATGGAGATAGTGGCAATACAACTGGGAGTTAATATTACATTAAACCTATAGAAATAGTCAGGTTATCTGACCCAAATAATATGAGTTACATAGCAAGGACACCTGAGCATGCAATAGTTTACAAAGAATATCAGTAAAATCCACTGAGCGTCACACAGGTAAAGCACATGTGTACAATATCGGTGTCCATGGTCCCACAATGGGAACAATAAAAATTCAGGCTCCTGCCACAGGCCAACAGTTTATATGGGGTATAATATAAGCTAGATTTCCACATTGACGACATCAACAACAAAAACACAGCACACCTCCTTGACAGTATAAGCAGCCTCAGATTGACCCAGATCATCCACGACCCTAAACACACCACAGGACACACGCTGGCCCCAATTTTCACCGCCAGCATCCGCTTAAAATACACCCATGTCACAGAACTCACATGGACTGATCACTCCATCGCCCACTTCAGCATCTCCAGCCCCTGCACCTCCACCCCGAAGATAACCCCCCCCCCATCGGAGGTGGAACAAAATCCCCGAGGCCAGCTGGGCGAATGCCCTCAACATCTCCAACCCCGCTACCGGGAGTGAAAAACTTCAACGCCTGGATCACCAATTGTGCAGACAGCATTGTCCCCATCAAGAGCAACATCCAGAGAAAATCCTCCAAAAAGCCCAGCTGGTACACCCAAGTACTCAGAACAGCGAAATGAGACAGCAAACAGTTGGAGAGGAGATGGCAAACCAGCAAGGACATCTCCAACAAGGCAGCCTTCAAGACCTCCCTCAACCTCTACCACCGCCTGCTGAGGGCAATAAGAAGGCAGCCCTTGCCGCACACATCAAAACCAGTGCCAACAGCACCAAGGAACTTTTCAACATCGTTAAGGAATTCTCCAACCGGGCTGCCAGTGAAAACAACATCACACCCTCACAGGAGCTGTGCGACATCCTTGCCCACTTCTTCCATGACAAGATTGCAACCATATTCAGAAACTTCGAACCCCAACCCACACCTACGGACTTCCTCGACAGATACGCTACCACCATAACCTACGCAAACCACACACTGACCACCAGGCACCTCCTCTCCATCCAGGACACCACCTCCACCATGAAATCCATCCACTCAGAAGCTCCCACAGACCCATGCCCGCACCACATCTTCACCCTTGGAAACCAAAGGATCGGCCAGGAACTCACCACCGCCCTGATCGCAGCCACCGACGACATCCGAACCCTCCTTGACCGAGGAGAAACCACAGCTTTGATCGTCCTCAACCTCTTGCCAGCCTTCAACGCCGTATCCCACCATACACTGATCGAAAGACTCCACCACATTGGCATTCAAGGGGACGTGCTCAGATGGATCACCTCCTTTCTCACCAGAAGAACCCGGAGGATCCACCGCCCACCTTTCACCTCTGAACCCAAGGAGATCACCTGGGGTGTCCCCTTAGGCTCATCCCTCAGCTCCACGCTCTTCAACGCATATATGACCCCGCTGGCCAACATCATCAGATCCCACGTTCTCAACAAATTTCCTGCGCAGACGTTACCCAACTCATCCTCTCACTCACCGATGCCCTCCCCCGCCACCACAACCAACTTTCAAAGATGCATGACAAACATCGCAGACTGGATGAAGAACAAATGCCTGCAGCTGCAGCAACACATGGAATGACTCTTGGTGGCCATCAGACCTAGGACCCGCACCTACTCCCTCCAACAAAGCCAGAAACCTCATAATCATCATTGACAACAAGCTCACCATGAAATCATAGATCAACACTGTCTCCTCCGCATGCTTCCTCACTCTGTGCATGCTACCTAAGATCTTCAAATGTCTACCCCTACATACAAAACACACCGTGACACAAGCCCTCATCGCCAGCTGACTGGACTATGGCAATATCCTTTACATAGGAATTGCTGCACACCTTCTACAAAGACTTCAGGCCATACAGAGCGCCACTGCCAGACTCATCCTCGGCCTTCCCCGACGAACCCACATTGCACCCAACCTCAGGAAGTTCCTCTGGCTCCCCGTACAGTACAGATGCCAATTCAAGCTGCTGACCCATGCACACAAGGCTCTTCACAACCAAGGAACTGCCTATATTAACCACCGCCTGAACTTATACCAACCACCGAGTAGACTACGCTCCTTCTCCCTTTCACTTGCCCATGCTCCCCGCATCTACTGAAGCAGAAGTGGAGAATGCTCCTTCTTCCACATCGCAGCAAAGACCTGCAACCGCCTCCTCATGCACCTTCGAGCCATCACCTTACTTCCGGAATTCACAATGGCTCTGAAGACCAGGCTGTTCCAAAACACCTCCGGGGCCTCCACGCGCCTGGATACCCTATAAAGTGATTAGCTGTGCTTTATAAATCCTGATTGATTGATTGATGATTGAAGTTATAAATGGTTTTAAAGTGCTGTGCCTTTAGTTTTGCTTTGCTGAGAGAAGAGCAGTAATATGTCTCTTTTGAGGCCTTTCAAATTGAACTTCTTGCTCCCTTAAATTTATTCTGATGCTCCAGTTTGTTATCTGAAGATTTATTCCATCCTGATCAAGGTTAAAAAGATATCATACAGTTGTCTAATCCTTGTTTCTTTCTGTCTAGACAGCCACCCTATAAAATGTAATTTTGTTAATGAGATCTGTTGTGCCTCAAGTCTTTTTAAGAAATCGCTCATATTCAAATACTTGAAGAAGTTCTTAATGAGATTGAATCTCTCCTGTACATGGAATAATGTGTACATGTGATCATTGCTAAAGACATCACTGATCGTTTTGACTCCAGCATGTTCCCAGATTTTACAATGACTATCGTGAAAAATCACTGGGAAGAGTATTGATTGCCAGAGAGGTGTATAGTGATTATATTTGGTGATAGACATTTTTGCCGACCTTCTCCGGAGTTTTACAAAAGCTAACACTACCTTGAACCTTACTTTTTTTAAATAATTTTTTGTTCAGTGAGTTTTGGTAAGAAGCATAAGGCCTCTTTTCCCTGGCTCAGCTCATATATTGAAGAAGCCTCCTTTACTTTCAAGTTGGCCCCATTCCTACCTATGATCTGACAGCAAAAATGTTGTCACATGGCAGAATAATTATAATATCTGAAATTTGGGTAAGCCCATTCATCTCCTTCTGGAGAAAGCCAGATGAATTTAGGAGCTTTTCTATTCCCATGAAAGACTTTTCCAGGCCGAGTCTAGTTTTGTGAACCATTTTGTGCTAACTTCCACAGGAATGGCTCTGATTGGATATACTACTTTTGGGAATATCAGCATTTTGATTATATTACAACGTCCGATTAATGTTAGATCAAGATTATCCATAGATTTCATATTGCTCTTGATCTTGCCAAACAGTATTTCATGATTCAAGGAGATGATTCAATCCACATCAACTATCAAACTCACGCCCATTCAAGCTACAGTATCGATTTCACGAGGATCTTGCATTTTAATGAACCTTTTTAATATTATTTGTGTTTTCCCACTATTTAAGAGGTACACAGATAATTCACCAAAATATATGGTTTATATCTCAGTTTCTTTTAGGGAATTTTTAATATTTGTTGTTATTATTGCATTGTCCTCAGCGTATGTCATTAGCTTAGAAGCATGCCCTTTAAATATTATAGGTTTGATCAATTTCCATATGCATTGTTCTATATAGATATGTATATATAAATATATATATATATATATATATATATATATGAAAAAGCCACAATCCTGATTCACCAACGGCGATACACAGGTACGGACCACAACGTAGTTTTCCAAAGTGCAGTGCTTTATTGCAGAAATCCTTGGCATCAATCAAATGTAGCAACAAGTGCCCAGCATGACGCGTTTCAACCGCGTTACCACGGTCTTGATCACATATATATATATATATATTCCAGCTCCAAAAAGCAGGCACGAAGCACTACCCTAAAGACTGCAAAAAGTACACTTGAAAGCTTTGGAAAAATGGACTTTGAAATTTCCCTTTGAAGTCCCAAGGCATCCAGCCTTCCCCGTCCTGGCTCCAGACTAACTACAGGGTGTATGCAGTCTTTTCTGTGAAGGCAGGACACAGTCTATTCAGGTATAAGTGGGGCTCTGCCCAGCTCCTCCCTCTCACTCTGCTAGTGATGGCCCATCCAGGCACACCTAAGCTCCCATTTGTGTGTGGCGGTCTAGGAGGAATTCACAAAGCTCAACTGTCAGCTACAACCAGTCATGTGACCCAGGTACATGTTACAGGCACTAAATGGCTAAGGTAGGAAAATGCCAACTTTCTAAAAGTGGCATTTTCAAAATTGTAATTTAAAATCTGACTTCACCATAAGTTAAGAATTTTTATTACAATTACAATTACAATTTCAAAGACACCAAACATGAATTGGTTACCTAAACCCATTTGGAAATTACAGCTTATTAAATTTAATAAGGTAACTCCAATGTTAGTCTATGGGGGCAGTAGACCTTGCAGTAGTGAAAAACTAATTTAAAAGTTTTTCACTACCAGAACATGTAAAACTTAAAATTACACGTCCTACTTTTTAAATACATGGAACCCTGCCCTCTGGACTGTCCAGAGCCTACCCTTGGGGTGACTTATATGTATTAAAAATGAAAGTTTGGGCGTGGTAAAAGGTTTATTTCACCAGGTTGATAGGCGGCAATGGCAGGCCAGAGACATGTTTAAAGGGCTACTTAAGTGGGTTGCGCAATCAGTGCTGATGGCCTACTAGTAGCGTTTAATTTACAGGCCCTAAGTACCAATAGTACCACTTTACTGGGGACTTATAAGTAAATTAAATATGCCAATTGGGGATGAGCCAATGTTACCATGTTTTGAGGAGAGAGCAAATCCCCTATAGCACTGGTTAGCAGCGGTAAGGTGTGCAGAGTCCTAAGGCCTGCAAAAACGAGATCAGCAAAAATGGCAGAAGAAGGCAAACAGTTTGGGGGAAGACTACCCTAAGGCTGACAGGTCTAACAACAATGTTTTGGAGAAAATGTTTTTCTTTCAAGATGTAAGGTGTTCCAGTGGCTAAAATGAGAACACATTTTCTATAAACTTTCTTATAAGCTCATACTACCTTCATCAGCAATCTGAGAAAAACGTCTGATAATCTGAGTAACGTGTATTTCCAACATCAGTAGTAGCCTGTCAGTTTATTCCCCATTGTTTTACTCCAGCTTCACCACAGTGTTCTAATGAACAACTACAGTGACAACATTCTGTATCTATAACAAAAGTGTGGCACACCCCACCTTGAAGTTGTAAAACTCAAAACATTTCCTTTAGAAAGTAACAAAAGTAAGGGGTTAATTTTGTCAGAAATTATGGTTAGTGATCTAGAGGGTTAAAATGAGGTCACATTTTCTATAAATTTTCAAATACCTTCATTATCAATGCCAGAAAAAAGTCTGGCATGCTGAGTGAAACATACTTTCAACACCAGCAGAAGCCTATCAATTGATTCTCCAGTGTTCTACTGCAGCTTCACAACAATGACCTAATACACTACTAGAGGTCTAGCATTGTATATTTATGACAAACATGTGGTACACCCAAAAGCCATCTTGATGGAATCAAAGCTGTAAAAATGAAAGTGTTTCCTTTAGAAATGAACAAAATTAGGGGTTTCTTTTAGTCATAGAAATTATGGTAAGTGCTCTAGAAAGCTGAAATCAGGACACATTTTCTGAGAGTTCTCAATTATCTTCATCATTCATGTCAATAAAACATTTTGACATGGAGGAAGATATTTTTATATTTATAATTTATTTATTAGATTTTATTGTTTGTACTTTTATGGTTTTAGTTAACTGAATAAAGGGGCATATTTACAAGCCCCTATCGCCACAGAAAACGTAACTTTTAGTGACGTTCCTGTGGCAATATAGGCTTTTCCTTATTTACAAGGCAGCGTTAAGACACTAAGGGGCTTATTAGGATGGCGGGCGGACTGAAGTCCGCCCGCCACCCTAGCGGTGCTGGGACTGACCGCCAGCAGTGCGGCGGTCCCGGACCGCCAATTAGGATGCGACCGCCACCCTGGCGGTCGCATTCCGCATCTTCAACATTGCGGCGGGTGCTGCTTACAGCAGCACCAGCCCCAATGCCAAAGAGGCATGCTGTGCATTGCCATGCACAATGTGACAGCACAGCGCGGTGCCTGCCACCTTGTGCATGGCAATGAAGGGGGGTACCATAGGTACCCCCCCAAGTGCAGCCTCCCACCCCCCCACCCCTCCACCCCCCGGGAGCCCGCAAAGGACCCCCAAAGCAATTCCCGCCAGCCTTTCCATGGCGGCATTGCCACCATGGAAAGGCCTTGTCAACCCGTCAACATAATATGGTTGGCGGTGCCTTCCAGGCACCGCCAACATTTTATGCCCCAGCTCTGCCACGGTAAATCATGTTGTGATGGCGGGCGGATCGCCACCGCCGGCCGGGCGGTGGCGATCCGCCCGCCATCATAATGACCCCCTTAACGTGGCTTAATGCTGCCTTGTAAATAAGGGCCCCTTTCACACTATACTTAGCGTGAAAGGGGTGAGCAATGGGTGTTACGGTGGGCGTTCCACCATAACACCCATTGATTTCGACACTGCCCCATATTTACAAGGGCGGCATAAATATGGGGCAGCGCCAAAATTAAGACCAGGGAAAACCTGTTCTTAAACAGATGCAACAAGGAGAAATGTTTAATTTCTCCTCGTTTTGCTGTTTCCATGTGTGTTGCGTTTTGCAGCAGACATAGAAACAGCAAAAGGCCTTTCATTGTTTATCTGCAAGAAGGTGTCCCTTCCAGCATATAAACAATCAATAAAAAAAATGACGTTTTGCAACTTCTATGTGTGCCGCATTAAACAGCACACATAGAAGTTTCAAAATGCCCTTTAAAGATTGTTTATGTGCAGGAAGGGACACCGTCCTGCACATAAACAATCTTCCCCTCAACGCAGACACCCTTGCACTATGGTGCAAGGGTGCCTGCGTTGGCGCCAAGCTGCTAAATTTAGGGCCAGCGCAGGGGGAAACGCAGGGCTGCACCATATTGTTGTAAATATGGTGCAGCCCTGCTTTTCAGAAGTGGCGGAGCGTGGTGTTAAGCCAAGGAGGCTAACTCCACACTCCGCCACTTCTCTAGTAAATATGCCCCAAAGTATTTTGACTGAATGACTGGCATGGAGAGTGAAACATGTACTTCCAACACCAGTAGTAGTCTGTCAGTTAATTCCTATTACAGCTTCTCCACAGAGTTCTAATATATAACTGGAGCGCTAACATTTTGTATTCAGGACAAAAGTGAGGTACACCTAAACACCATTTTGCTGGAATAGGAGTTGTTGAATGTAAAGCCTTTCCTGAGGAGCAGGCTGAAGTAAATGATCATTGATGTTAATGCAGGTGTGAAACTACCAGGTTAAAAAGGTGAGGGGAGGTATGGGTTTTTAGTAAGTTGAGGCATAATGTAGTGTTAAAGGGGCTAAAATAGTGCAGCATACTCTTTCGACGTCTGTTTACTCACCCTACCCATCTTCTCAGTGGCTTAAAAGACCACTAATTTTAAATTAGTAACATTTTAGTAGACAAAGTTTGTGCGCTATGGAGGTTGACCACCTGCATAGAGTTGGGTACTAGGCCAATTTAGAATAGATAAAAAAAGCCAAATATTCACTGAAAACGACAAAGGTTAAAGTCACATTATAGTTAGGTATTAAAATGAGACAAGAAATAATGTTACAAACAAAAAACACTGAAATATGCCAGTGATAGATTAGATTAGTCATCTAACTATATCCTTTGCCCCATCATGCACTGCTTATTAACTCCCATATTACATCACTCATGATGTTAAATGACATCATTGCTGACAACACTTATTAGATTTAACAAACAACATTGTTCAAATTACTAATGAATACCATGATCCCCCAAAGATATGTAAAAAAAAAACAATGGGAGGTTGGGAATGAATGCAATGGAGGGTTGGGTATGTTTGTAATGAGTGATGTTATATGTGAGGTCATAAGCAGTGCATGACGGGAGTGCAAAGCAAACACAAGGAGATGATAGACGGAGTGCTGAACCTTTTCAGACACTCATGGGAACAGTCCAGTCTGAACTGCAAGGCTAGGTCCTCCCTGGACCGGAAACAAGCATCCTGGCACTGGTTACAGGGTAACACCCCATATCAGCTAGGCTAGCTTGAATCCAGTGGCAAAGTGAGCAAGGGACCCACGTCTGGGCATACCCTGCCAACTTAGGGTGAACAAAGCAAACACAAGGAGATGATGGATGGAGTGCTGAAAACTTTTCAGACACTCACCCCCAGTCACAGATCTGGGTTGAATCCATCAGTGTTCTTTAGCTCACTTCGCCACCCCAGTTTGGACCCAGCCATATGCAAATCAGTCTTGACCCTCTGCCTCATGGGAACCGTCCAGCCCGAACTGCCAGGCCAGGTCCTCCCTGGCCCAGAAACAAGCATCCTGGGGCCAGTTTCGGGGTAACACCCTCATCAGCCAGGCTAGCTTGAATCCAGTGGCAAAGTGAGCAAGGGACCCACATCTGGGCATACCCTGCCAACTTAGGGCGAACAAAGCAAACACAAGGAGATGATGGACGGAGCGCTGAAACTTTTCAGACACTCACCTCCAGTCACAAGTTATAGATATTTGACTAAACTATAACTGGTGTATTTCAGTGTCTTTTTAACATTAGTTCTAGTCTCAATTCAATATCTAAACTTAACATCACTTAAAAAATGTGTTTTCTTAGTGAATAAACACACACACAGTGTTCATAGAACACCATTCCTCACAAAGATAGTGTTCGTATAGTTTGTCAGGGTTGATCTTCACTACGAGAACCGATCTGGTTCTCACAGTGTGGGTTGGACATACCCACATACATACACAGACACATATATACAAATAGATTTCACTGAAGAGGTGGCACTTTAAAAATTGTGGTATCAATTAATGGTTTATTGGCAGCAGGGAAAAGGGTAACACGTTTCGTCTTTCTTCTGCATCACAACCAGATTCGCTTAAACAAAAGGCATCATTTTTTGTACATCTAACTGTGACATGAAAAATAAAAAGATACTTGCTGGTCTGCTTCAATAGAAATAGAAGGCATAATTGTGATCAATATTACATATAATTTTTCCCTCTATATGTGGCAGTTTAAGGTCTCTGTGCGCTATATTCAAGGGAACATGTGCCAAGAAACTGACCCTTCCTACGAGCGCAGCACTCAGCTACCAAAATCAGTGGCATTTGCCACTCCAAACCTTTGTTTACTTTCAAACCAAAAAAGAGTCATTGTTACATACGTTGCTCCAAGTAATGAGGACTTAAGGCAGTTCTTTGATGTAGTAATACATCCTTATGACATGTTCTGTTAAGTGGCACCTACACCCCAGGTTCAGAAAACAGCAGGTTTTAGAAGACTGAACAGCAAAGCCTGAAATCAGACCAGCATATTATTTCGAGACTAAGGGGCTCATTACGATGGCGTAACGATCGCCACCGCCGGGCCGGCGGTGGTGACCGTTACGCCATCGTAACGTGAAATACCCCCGCCACATTATGATGGCGGGGGGTATCGCGGCGGACGCAAAGTCCGTCCGCCGCTTTTCCGCCGGTCGGCAATCGTTACGATTGCCGGCCGGGTGGAACTGGACCACTAATATGGTGGCGGTGCCTAGCAGGCACCGCCAGCCATATTAGGATGTGGGTGGTTGAAAGGCCTTTCCATTGCGGCGATGCCGCCATGGAAAAGCTGGCGGGGATTGGTTTTGGGGGCCCGTTACGGGCCCCCTGGGGGGGTGCACTTGGGGGGTACCCATGGTACCCCCCTGCTGTTCCCTGCACCAAGTGGCATGCACCGCGTGGTGCCTGCCACGTGGTGCAGGGAAATGCTGTGCATGCCCTTTTACCATTGCGGACGGTGCTGCAACCAGCAGCACATCCGCAACGGTAAAAGGCCAGGATGCGCCCGCCATTATGGCGGGCGCATCCTAATTGGGCCGGTGGGACCACCGCACATCTGGCGGTCGGTCCCATCGCCATTATGATGGTGGGCGGACTGATGTCCGCCCGCCATTATAATGAGCCCCTTAGAAACCACTTCCCCCCATTATAAAACTCCCCCGAATATGTTTAAAGGAACTAGTATACATCACCATTTGAATGGGTCATTTTAATTGCAAGAATAACAAAATGAAGCAACACTTTCAAAAATATACTCCAGAAATGTGTGTTGTTTCAGTATCTATAATAAAGTTACCTGTGTTGATACAACCTCACCCTAGTAATGAAGCATGGACACTGGGCTCATAATGTTTCTCAAATGGATGGCTAACTCTTATCTTTTTAGTCCGTTCATGCTTCTCATTTTTATTCTTGTTTCGTGTGCCCAGTGTGCTTGTACTACTCATTTTTATTCTTTTTGTGTGTGCCCGGTGTCCTTGTACAGGCTCATCCTCAGCAGAATGTTCCCTTGTCACCTTCTGATAACTTTAAGGTGCTGTATGTAGTGCCAACAACGGATGCAGAATAAAAGTAAACAATAGAAAGTGCTAATGGAATCCAGGAGGATGAGATGCACTGTCAGCCTGCATTCTTCAATTGTGAAGCCAAGGAGGATAATGTCAGGCAAAGGATTTTTTGAAGAGTTCACTTTCAAGAAGCATCCTGACTAACGATAGTTTGTTTCAATCCTGAGTTGGGGATCTATGGCATTCCACATTTATTCGCCCATTGCTCCTAACCATGTGCTGCCATGTTTTAGCCACTTGAATGGGTGTTGCCGGATTGCAGTTTTTGAGAAGGACAGACGTTTCCTCGTGGGAATGAGGTTTGGGACCAATACCAGCAGATATATCAATCCTTTATTCTACTCAGATTTATGGCTGAAACTGCCAATGTGAACTACTCTTGCAATCTAGATAGAACAGAAACAATGTGAGCTTCTACACTTCTCTAAACCCACCACTCTCCTTACACTAACAACACATTGATTAGAAGTATTGTGGGAAAAGGGTAATGGACAAGAGAAAGAAACAAAGACAGTGGATATTGTCACACTGCCTGGTTACACAGTTAGACTTGAACTTGGTATGTACTGCTGGAGGGTTCATATGACAAAAGAAGACTTTAACTATGGCTGTGATGTTTGCTTTGACATCTAACTTCTGTTATACATGCTATATCTACGGAAAATCTCAGTTTCATTATTTTTCCTGAGCTGAAAAGTAATTAGAGTGGGTAAAATAACTTCAAAAAATGCTTGTTGTTATACAGGTTATTATAGGTTCTTCTCTAAAGCGAACTACTAATTGACATGTAATAGGAAAAGTGTTTATTAATATTGTATAGTTCACTTAAACAAACATCAATCATATACTCGTTCAACTGACTACCTGAATATCACACTTGTTCTAAATAGCATACACGTCTGTGCCAAATGTGATTCTACTACTTATCTTCTAGAACAAATGCAAGTGCTACTTTGAGTTCTTAATCCTAATGGATGACTACTTCTGTAAACAAACAAAGCACAAACTAACAGTTCATAATCTAAATGGATGATTCCTTGTGGAAAAGAAACAAGTGCAAAATAATAGTTCACAGTCTTTAATGAAGAAGTCCTGAAATATTATTCAAGTGCAAGTTTATATCCTTATACAAGTGTTGTGCTACAATACTTAGCTGACTCTGGACATGCCTTTCACGGACTTTCAGAAATTAAAGGTTATGCTGATTCCAAACCTCTAACAGCAAGTCAGCAGCAACAACTATCTCACAATTGCCTACCATTGACGTTATAGTCCAAGACGTACTTATTCTTAACAATACAGATTGCTGCCATCATTTGCAAGTCTCGGGAGGGACCTGTCACTCCTTCTTGACTTTACTCAGGTGTTGCTTGTAGTGCATCCATGAGTGAAGCAAGGCTTCTGTTTAGTGTTGTGCTACAATACTTAGCTGACTCTGGACATGCCTTTCACGGACTTTCAGAAATTAACCCCTTTGCTGCTAGGCCTTTTCCCCTCCTGTGCTAAGCCTTTTATTGGCTATTTGGGGTAGTTCGCGCTTAGGCCCCTGTAACTTTTTGACCACATAAGGTATCCATGCCAAATTTGCGTCCTTTTTTTACAACATCATGGGGATTCTAAAGGTACCCAGGGTTTGTGGATTCCCCTGGAGGGGACCCAGAAATTAGCCAAAATACAGCTAAATTTTGTTTTTTGGGGGAAAAATGCTAAAAAGGGCTACAGATGAAAGCATCTGGTTTTTTCCCTGCAAATGGCATCAAAAAGGGGTTGTGGTGCTGAAATCACCATCTTCCCAGCTTTCAGGGACAAGCAGACTTTTGTCAGAAAACCAAAATTGTGAACACAGTTTTGGCATTTTTCTGGGACATAGCCTATTTTTGCTATTTTTTGTGCTTTCAACCTCCTTCCAGTTATTGGTAGAAATGGGTATGAAAGCAATAATGTATCCTGGAAAGCCATACATTTCTGAAAAGTAGACAAAATTCTGAATTCAGCTTGTGGTCATTTGTGTAGATCCTTCAAGTTTTCTTTATAGAAACAAACAGTTAAATATAGGAAAAATTGAAAATTAGTTGAAAAAAACAGCAATTTGTGTCAACGTTTTCACCTGTAACTTCTTCTAATTATGACAGATATTTGAAAGCAATATACCATTACATCCCCTGGACCTTTATGGTTGTGGTGATATATAGGACTTGTAGGTTCACCAAGAACCCGACGAACCCAGAGCCAATAACTGAGCAGCGTCTTGCAATGGTTTATAATTATGTCCCGGGTATATAGCAATTATTCTGGGAAATTTTATACATGGAAAAATCGGTATGAAAGACACCTATGTATTTCTGAAATGGGAACAAAATATAGAGTTTAGAAACAGTAGATATTTGCACATTTCCGAAATTGGGAGTACCCATACTAGCATGAGAATTATAGGTCATTTTTCAAAATGACTTCTTTTTTACACATTGTCTTTCATTTGGAAGGCAGAAATGCATCGAAAGTCAATAGATAATAACAGTTGCTCTACAATTTTGTGTTACCCTAAGTCTCCCGATAAAAATGGTACCTCACTTGTGTGGGTAGGCCTAGTGCCCGCGACAGGAAATGGCCCAAACGCAACGTGGACACACCACATTTTCACAATGAAAAATGACCCTTTTTTTGCAAAGTGCCTAGCTGTAGTTTTTGAACCCTAGCTCTGCCGGCACCTAGGGAAACCTACCAAACCTATACATTTTTGAAAACTAGACACCCAGGGGAATCCAGGATGGGGTGACTTGACTGGCTCTCACCTGGTTCTGTTACCCAGAATCCCTTGCAAACCTAAAAAATTGTCAAACAAAACACATTTTCCTCACTTTTCTGTGGTGGAAAGTTCTGGAATCTGCGTGGATCCACAAAATTCCACCCACCCCGCGTTCCCCAAAGTCTTTCGAGAAAAACGGTACCCCACTTGTGTGGGTAGGCCTAGTGCCCACAACAGGAAACGGCCCAAAACGCAACGTGGACACACCACATTTTCACAGTGAAAAATGACCCTTTTTTTGCAAAGTGCCTAGCTGTAGTTTTTGAACCCTAGCTCTGCCGGCACCTAGGGAAACCTAGCAAACCTATACATTTTTGAAAACTAGACACCCAGGGGAATCCAGGATGGGGTGACTTGACTGGCTCTCACCAGGTTCTGGTACCCAGAATCCCTTGCAAACCTAAAGAATTGTCAAAAAAAACAAATTTTCCTCACTTTTCTGTGGTGAAAAGTTCTGGAATCTGCGTGGATCCACAAAATTCCACCCACCCCGCGTTCCCCAAAGTCTTCCGAGAAAAATGGTACCTCACTTGTGTGGGTAGGCCTAGTGCCCGCGACAGGAAACAGCGCAAAACGCAACGTGGACACCACATTTTCACAGTGAAAAATGACCCTTTTTTTGCAAAGTGCCTAGCTGTAGTCTTTGAACCCTAGCTCTGCCGGCACCTAGGGAAACCTAGCAAACCTATACATTTTTCAAAACTAGACACCCAGGGAAATCCAGGATGGGGTGACTTGACTGGCTCTCACTAGGTTCTGGTACCCAGAATCCCTTGCAAACCTAAAGAATTGTAAAAAAAAACACATTTTCCTCACTTTTCTGTGGTGGAAAGTTCTGGAATCTGCGTGGATCCACTAAATTCCACCCACCCCGCGTTCCCCAAAGGCTTCCGAGAAAAATGGTACCTCACTTGTGTGTGTAGGCCTAGTGCCCGCGACAGGAAACAGCGCAAAATGCAACGTGGACACACCACATATTCACAGTGAAAAATGACCCTTTTTTGCAAAGTGCCTAGCTGTAGTTTTTGAACCCTAGCTCTGCCGGCACCTAGGTAAACCTAACAAACCTATACATTTTTGAAAACTAGACACCCAGGGGAATCCAGGATGGGGTGACTTGACTGGCTCTCACCAGGTTCTGGTACCCAGAATCCCTTGGAAACCAAAAAAATTGTCAAACAAAACACATTTTCCTCACTTTTCTGTGGTAGAAAGTTCTGGAATCTGCGTGGATCCACAAACTTCCACCCACCCCACATTCCCCAAAGTCTTCCGAGAAAAATGGTACCTCACTTGTGTGGGTAGGTCTAGTGCCCGCGACAGGAAACAGCGGAAAACGCAACGTGGACACACCACATTTTCACAGTGAAAAATGACCCTTTTTTTGCAAAGTGCCTAGCTGTAGTTCTTGAACCCTAGCTCTACCGGCACCTAGAGAAACCTAGCAAACCTATACATTTTTGAAAACTAGACACCCAGGGGAATCCAGGATGGGGTGACTTGACTGGCTCTCACCAGGTTCTGTTATCCAGAATCCCTTGCAAACCTAAACAATTGTCAAAAAAAACACATTTTCCTCACTTTTCTGTGGTGGAAAGTTCTGGAATCTGTGTGGATCCACAAAATTCCACCCACCCCGCGTTCCCCAAAGTCTTCTGAGAAAAATGGGACTTCACTTGTGTGGGTAGGCCTAGTGCCCGCGATAGGAAACAGCGCAAAACGCAACGTGGACACACCACATTTTCACAGTGAAAAATGACCCTTTTTTTGCAAAGTGCCTAGCTGTAGTTTTTGAACCCTAGCTCTGCCGGCACCTAAGGAAACCTACCAAACCCACACATTTCTGAAAAGTAGACACCCGGGGGATTCCAGTGAGGTATGTCTTGCGTGGATCCCCCAACGTTTTCTTACCCAGAATCCCCTGCAAACTTGAAATTTTGCTGAAAAAATCACTTTTTTCACACATTTGTGTGTGGAAAAGTTGTGGCATCACCGGGCTGACACAAATTTCCTACCACCCAGTGTTCCCCCAGGTCTCCCGATAAAAATGGTGCCTCACTCTGGTGGGAGGCCCAAGTACCCGTGACAGGCAAAGGCCCAAAACGTATTGAGGCGACATCAAAATTGCCTATCACAAAACGACCTGGTTTTGCAAGGGGGGTCCCATGACTTTTTGGCCCGGGGCTCAGCGGCCACCTAGGGAAACCTACCAAACCCACACATTTCTGAAAACTATACACCCGGGGGATTCCAGGGAGGTATGGCTTGTGTGGATCCCCCAACGTTTTCTTACCCAGAATCCCCTGCAAACCTGAAATTGTGCTGAAAAAATCACTTTTTTCACACATTTGTGTGTGGGAAAGTTGTGGCATCACTGGGCTGACACAAATTTCCTACCACCCAGCGTTCGCCCAGGTCTCCCGATAAAAATGGTGCCTCACTCGGGTGGGAGGCCCAAGTACCCGCGACAGGCAAGGGCCCAAATCGTATTGAGGCGACATCAAAATTGCCTATCACAAAACAACCTGGTTTTGCAAGGGGGGTCCCATGACTTTTTGGCCTGGGGCTCGGGGGCCACCTAGGTAAACCTACCAAACCCACACATTTCTGAAAAGTAGACACCCGGGGGATTCCAGGGAGGTATGGCTTGCGTGGATCCCCCAACGTTTTCTTACCCAGAATCCCCTGCAAACCTGATATTTTGCTGAAAAAATCACTTTTTTCACACATTTGTGTGTGGGAAAGTTGTGGCATCACCGGGCTGACACAAATTTCCTACCACCCAGCGTTCCCCCAGGCCTCCCGATAAAAATGGTGCCTCACTCGGGTGGGAGGCCCAAGTACCCTGCACCTTTGTAGCTGGCCCCTGGCCCAATACTGCCCTTGCACTTTGCCTGTAGTCCCTGGAGGGACTTGAAAACCAGCGCGGCGGTCCCGCAGGGCGGGAGACCGTAAATTGACGCCTGCACCTTTGTAGCTGGCCCCTGGCCCAATACTGCACTTGCACTTTGCCTGTAGTCCCTGGAGGGACTTGAAAACCAGTGCAGCGGTCCCGCAGGGCGGGAGACCGCAAATTGACGCCTGCACCTTTGTAGCTGGCCCCTGGCCCAATACTGCACTTGCACTTTGCCTATAGTCCCTGGAGGGACTTGAAAACCAGTGCGGCGGTCCCGCAGGGTGGGAGACCGCAAACTGATGCCTGCACCTTTGTAGCTGGCCCCTGGCCCAATACTGCACTTGCACTTTGCCTGTAGTCCCTGGAGGGACTTGAAAACCAGCGCGGCGGTCCCACAGGGCGGGAGACCACAAACTGACGCCTGCACCTTTGTAGCTGGCCCCTGGCCCAATACTGCACTTGCACTTTGCCTGTAGTCCCTGGAGGGACTTGAAAACCAGCGCGGCGGTCACGCAGCGCGGGGCGTGGCCGGGATCGTCCCGGGCGAAGATCGGGCGAAGACGGGCCCGTCTTAGCCCGTCATAGACTGGATTAGACTGGGCTGGGCCACGCCTCTTGATTCCTCGCTAAAAGGTACTGTGACAGAGGGAAAATGTTTACGATCTCTTATGTGCACATTGACATGGATATTGAGACTTGTTATCCTTCAAAACAGGGATCATCCTCGCTGATGACAGATAACATTATATGTATTGACAGCTTAACATCACTTCTAACTGGGCCAAACATTGGCTGCTACAGGCTCTTGTGTTTGAACTGTGCTGGGTTTAATATAATTTTTGTTCACTTCTCTTAACATTTATAAGTTTAAAAATGGGGAAAAGAAAAGCACCAAGTGTCAAGAATATTAAGCAGCCCAAATCTGGGGTGCGCTCACTTCAATCTCTACTTAACTACTTAACTGGAGCTATGGGTGCTATTGAGCAACAGATTATGACCGTAGAAGAGTCGCTGAGTTCGGGTAATCCAAACTTGGGTGGTGACATGGCAGGGGATAATACATCACAGGGGTGCCTTATCACACCTATAGAAGTACCCCAGCTAAGCACTAATGGTTGTATTGTAAATACATCAGGGCATATATCAGGAAGTGACCAAGAATATGAGTGTCAACCACCTTCTAAGCGTGCAAGAAATCCTGATAAGCTTCCTAAAGTAACGGGGTACACAGGCTCTCCGGCTAGGGGAACCCCTTTAAAAACCCGAAAAAAGGCCCCTAAAAAGGGTACGCCCCTAGCGACACAAAAACTAGAGAGCAGGGAAAAATCTATAGGTAGCTTCAATGTACGTACGCAGAACGAGGTGGTTAAGATAAAAGCCAAACTGGACTCTTTAGATATCTTTCTTAGAGCTACATTAGATAACTTATTAAGCAGAATTGGAAGAAAGGAAGACGCATTATCTAACTGTTTATGTAAAGTACAGAATCCGGCACAGAAGTTGTTAGATGTGTATAGGGGTAATCAAGTCCAATCAGTTAACAGCGAGAGATGTCAAGCTACACACCCTGCCACTGGTAGCAATAGGGAACCTGGGTGTGTACTATATCAAAGAAATGAGAAATCCCCTATTATTAATCATGAGGCTCACCTTAATATGATTCCCTCAGCCACAATTATATCGACTCATCCCTCAAATCCCACAAATTCCAATTCCAACACCACTAGCGACATGAATGACAATGAAGGTGAAGGGCATAAAATACATCTGGATTTACCGCCTACTGCCACTCCTTACGTAGTGGTGTTAGCTAATGTCCCGATGGTACAGATGGGGATGTCGGAATCATGGGAGCTCCTAAGGAATAGATCGTTACACTGGCTTGGCACTAGGATGGGATTAACTGAGAGATTATTTGAAGAATTTAAAATGGCAAGGAGAGTATCATGGGTTGGTAGAGGCCGAAAGAATTTGAGTGGAGATTGTGTGGTACTGACATTTAAAACACCGCAATTAGTGCAACTAATTCTGAATAGAGCCGGAAGCCACACAATCACAAGCCAGGGTGTCAATTTAGTACCATTGGGTTATTTTTATCACCCAAAGAATAATAGCAATCTTTCTAACTTGAGGGAACCACAGTTGCTGGGCTTGAGAAATCAGTTTAATGTGCCTGTCTTTAATCGGTTTGAGACATTCACTAACCTCGAATCAGTTGACTGACTACAAACAGGGGAACAACATTATATAGTAACACCGACCACAACGGGCACTTCACATAGTGTGGGATCTACGGTACTGTTATCTACCAACACAAAAACCACCAAACATGGTCCCTCTGAGAAAGAAAGCACAGAGAAAGTATATGACCCGCTGTGCAATATTACGATAGAATCGATCTTACTCCCATCACAACAAATTAATTCCATACCAACTAATGTTACTAATGAGAGGGTTAATGAACGTGGTAAAGAATTGGAGGATAACTGTCAACTTTTATTTTGGAATGTTGCCGGACTAAAATCTAAGGTGTCAAATATTATATGGGTCGCATTTGTGAAAACTTTTAATATTGTTAGCCTACAAGAAACTTGGGCAATAGACCCTATACATATAAGTGGCTATAAAACATTCCACACTCCAGCCATTACTTCATTATCTGGCAGAGCTAAAGGGGGGCTGTGTACGTATATTTCAAATTATTTGATTTTAGGGAAAATAAAATTTATTGCTACTGAACCCTACTATCACATAATTAGTTTACACATAGATCGCACTCTTTGTATGGTGGTACTGAACTTTTACAATAATGCGACACCTGAGACGATTAAAGAAATATTGAAATCTTTGTGCAGACATTTACATAATTTGCATACTCGTCTAAACAAGGAGGTATTTGTGATATGGGGTGGGGATTTTAATTCCCCCATATGCAAATATGCTGATAAAGAGGTTTGTGGTCTAACATATGAGAAAGGCGATAGTTTTGCACATTTTCCACATACTACTTATGGTGATTCTTTGAATGATATTATGTTTATGTTTGATTTGGGATTCATTAATAATCTGTGTTCACCCATGGTTCCTTTTTGCCCTACTTTTAATGGCCGTGGCATATTCTCTACCATAGATTTTATACTGTCCTCGAGCAGATACTCTTCACATATTAAAAACTTTAAGACACATGAGATTGCTTTAAGCGATCATTTCCCTCTAAGTGTAGACGTGATAGTGCTTAACCAGAGCACTAATGCCAGAACCATCTCCGCTGATAATGTTAATAATATTGCCTTGATCAGGCAAAATGGTTATGCACTTAGATGGGCTACTGTGGATACTGAGGAATTTACTTCAAAAGTTGTGTCAAACTGTAAAAGTATGTTTTTGTAATGCTTGGATGAAAGGTCGCCCAGTCAAGAGATTATGGAAAACTTCTTGGCTATTTCAAGTTATATTAAAAAAATCACTTTTTGTTGAAACTAAGAGGAAACCTACTAATAAACAAGGGTGGTTTGACACTGATTGCACAAAGGCATACACTAAACTTAAACATTGTGTCCATGCCACATTGAAAAATAAGGACCATATTAGGGAGGCAAGAAGAAATTATAAAACTGCACTCAAAGTTAGACAGACTACTTTAAAAAAGGAAGCTTGGCGTGCTTTACACGATGCTTCTAATAGTCGTGATTTTTCAGCCTTCTGGAAAGCAGTGAATGCGCCCTTTTTAGTTGATAAGGAGAGGGCTTCCATGGAGATTGCCATTTCCGAACCAGAGTGGATACAGCATTACTCAAACCTGTATAACAACACGGTAACAGACGCACAGGGAACCATGCTGAACATGGATGTCACAGCACAAGAATTAAGATTGGATTTTACACTTAATGAGGTCACTGCGGCAATTACCTCAAGTTTGGGTGGCAAGGACCCAGGGCCCGATGGCATCCCTGTGGACCTTTTTAAAACAAACTTAGCTTTATGGGGTCCGCTCTTAACTCAGGTTCTTAACGCATGCAGCGAAAGCGGTTTTCTACCAACTTGGTATGAATCTATTATCGTGCCAATTTTTAAAAAGGGAGACAGGATGAAGCCTGCTTGCTACCGCCCGATTTCACTGCTGGATTCAACTGTTAAGATCATCGGGCGGGTTTTACTAGAAAGAATGCAGGCATGGGCAGAAGAACAAGATGTCATAAGCGACCTGCAGTATGGGTTCCGCATGGGCCTAGGCACAGTTGAGCAGGGTCTTAACTTGCATATTTTATTGGACAAGTACACAAGGGCTAAAAAGGGAAGATTATTTGTCGACTTAACAGCAGCTTTTGACTGTGTTATTCATGAAAAACTGTGGTCAATTTTAGAAGGCTTAGGTGTGGATGTTTTAATAATTGTATTTTTAAGGGAGCTTTATTCAGAGGCAAAGGCTAAGGTCAGATATGGGTTGGGTGGAGAATGCACTAGTCACTTTAAGGTTGGGAGAGGAGTGAGGCAAGGCTGTGTCCTTGCCCCATTTCTTTTCACATTATATATAAATAATTTAGAAACAATTTTAGTTAAGGAGTGCAGGGATTTACCTAAGGTGGCAAAGCGCCCCATCCCTGCACTCTTGTATGCAGATGATGCAGTTTTAATGGCCCTTACACTACTTGGTCTCCAACGAGTTGTTAATTCATTCTCTAATTCTATGTCGAATTTGGGACTTACTATAAATTGTTCCAAAACATACACAATGAACTGCGGGGCCGGGTCAAATAAGAGGATTAAAAGATTACATATAGATGGAAGACCGATAGAGTGCACCAAAACATTTTCATACTTGGGGATACTATCTGATAGGACAGGATTATGGTCTGAGGCAGTTAAAACTAGACGTCTGCTGTTTACCAAGGCGTTAATGGCCCTATCAAATTTCAGCCGTAAACTAGGAAGGTGCCCACCGGCGGAATTGTTACATATTTATAGGGCTAAATGTGTGGCTATAGCTACCTATGGAGCAGGTATATGGGGTTACGCAGACGTGAAAACTCTGCAGACTGCGGAAAATATTTTTTTCAAATTTCTCCTGACCCTACCAGAAAGTACCTCAAACTATATTTGTCACCAGGAATTGGGTATGCCATACTTGGAGGACACGATTAAGATTCAGCCTGTCCTTCTCTGGCATAGAATTTGGACGTCAGATGAAACCGGATTTAATCGCTACATATTAGCGGACGTTCTGGGGTCTGATGGTGTCAAACATATAAGATGGTTGGAATACGTGAAAATGTTGCTTTCAAAATTAGGACATCAGGAATATTTCACAGAGCCCTGCTCCATGCGCAGTGTACCTAGAAAAGCCCTTAAAACCAGTTGTATGGTTCTCTTGGGCGAAATTAGAGCCACTAATGAAATGAGAAAGCCTACGGTACAAGCCCATTATTTAACCTTGTTGACTCCAACAATCCAGCCGTATATATTATTAATAGATGGAGACTTTGACCGTTTTCTGCTGTTACGTTTTAGACTGGATATTTTATATAGATCCCTAAGTTTTCCTGCATTAAATGATTGGTCAAGAGATTTGTGTAAATGCCCATGTGACGATGTCTCAGTACAATCAACTATACATATCATGTTTTTTTGTAAATTTTATGACACACCAAGAAAGAGATGGATTATTCCTGTTTTAAAGAATCTCGGTCTGAGACATTGCCGACCCGCATTTTTAGTATTGCAACTTTTAGAAAATGAATTTGTCATTGCATCTGTTATTGCGTTTCTTAAAAATGTTTTTAACTTCCGGAAATCTATGATAATGTGATATGTAATTGTGTACCTTGTTGGCTCAGAAACTATTTTTAACTATGTATTTTAATGTGCTTTTATGGTTATTGTTATTATAACCGAATAAAGATATTTGAATTGAATTGGCGTATAAAATATAATATATATACTTACTTAATAATATTTATAAACAATTAATTTAACTTATAAATTGTTAAAAAACATTAAAAAAATTATAAATACATATATACAAAAACCAATAATATAAATAAAAATATAAAAAATATATATAACAAATTAAAAACTACAATATTTTTAATCTTTTTAAAATGAATTATACACTACATTAACTAAATCAGTAGAGAAAATATTGGATAGCGGAGGGGATAAAATTACTATTCCCACTCCAGAGAGTGTAACAGTAGGGAAAGTGTTGGATAGCGTAGGGGTAAAAATTGCTATTCCCACTCCAGTGAGTGCAACAGTAGGGAAAGTGTTGGATAGCGTAGGGGTAAAAATTACTATTCCCACTCCAGAGAGTGCAACAGTAGGAAAAGGTTTGGATAGCGTAGAGGTAAAAATTACTATTCCCGCTCCAGTGAGTGCAACAGTAGGGAAAGTGTTGGATAGCGTAGGGGTAAAAATGACTATTCCCACTCCAGAGAGTGCAACAATAGGGAAAATGTTGGATAGCGTAGGGGTAAAAATTACTACTCCCACTCCAATAAGTGCAACAGTAGGGAAAGTGTTGGATAGCGTAGGGGTACAAATTACTATTCCCACTCCAGAGAGTGCAACAGTAGGGAAAGTGTTAGATAGCGCAGGGGTTAAAATGACTATTCCCACTACAGAGAGTGCAACAGTAGGGAAAGTGTTAGATAGCTTAGGGGTAAAATTACAATTCCCACTCCAATAAGTGCAACAGTAGGGAAAGTGTTGGATAGCGTAGGGGTAAAAATTACTATTCCCACTCCAGAGAGTGCAACAGTAGGGAAAGTGTTGGATAGCGAAGGGGTTAAAATTACTATTCCCACTCCAGAGAATCCAACAGTAGGGAAAGTTTTGGATAGCGTAGGGGTAAAAATGACTGTTCCAACTCCAGAGAGTGCAACAGTAGGGAAAGTGTTGGATAGCGTAGGGGTAAAAATTACTATTCCCACTCCAGAGAGTGCAACAGTAGGGAAAGTGTTGGATAGCGTAAGGGTAAAAATTACTATTCCCACTCCAGATAGTGCAACAATAGGGAAAGTGTTGGATAGCGAAGGGGTTAAAATTACTATTCCCACTCCAGAGAGTGCAACAGTAGGGAAAGTGTTGGATAGCGTAGGGGTAAAAATTACTATTCCCACTCCAGAGAGTGCAACAGTAGGGTAAGTGTTGGATGGCGAAGGGGTTAAAATTACTATTCCAACTCCAGAGAGTGCAACAGTAGGGAAAGTGTTGGATAGCGTAGGGGTAAAAATTACTATTCCCACTCCAGAGACTGTAACTGTAGGGAAAGTGTTGGATAGCAGAGGGTTAAAATTAACATGCTTATCAATTTAATATTTTTTTAAATTAAATAACCAATTAATAATTAATTAACAATAAATTAATTATGAATACCAATCAATTAACATTAATAATTACTTTAATAAAATTACATTATTTCCCACCCTATTCCCCTATAAACCCACAACCCGCTCCTAAAATAAATTAACACAATTAATATAATTATCAATTAATCAATTAATAAAAATTCATTACCAATTAATAATTGATTAACAATAAATTAATTATCAATACCAATAAATAAAAATTAATAATTACTTTATTATAATTAAATTACTTCCCACCCTATTCCCCTATTAACCCACAACCCGCTCCTAAAATAAATTAACACAATTAATATAATAATCAATTAATCAATTAATAAAAATTAATTACCAATTAATAATTAATCAACAATAAATTGTCATGTGGTTTGTGGCCTCATGGTCTGCCTTGCTAAGTTGGCTTAGGCCTGGCTGCCATGATGCTTTGTTGCGCACGTTACTTTGTGACTTTGTTTTTCCAGCCTCTGCTTCTGCCCGGCTATATTAGGACTGTCTGCATTTCTGCCTTTCACCTTTTCTCCTGTTCCCTGTGGGTTAAGTCTGCACAACATGTACAAGGTCGAAAAACAACGTCCCTTGTTCTTGCTGATCTGGCCAGTCCCTCGCACTTTGACATAACACTAAGTACAGCTGCACTGGAGAAATTCGTGTGCTTTTAATATTGTGATTGCACTGCTAGAGGCACTTGGAGAAAAACCTTTCCAGGGAGAAGAGCTGTGCTTGTCTGATGATGTAAACCTTGCATCTAGATATTGAGGTATGAGGGTCCGCCTGACAATGCCCAGAGGTCTTCTGTTTTTATAATAAACTAGCTAATAGCACGGGGAGGGTGGTATGGTCATTTAGCCCTATATCCACTGCTTTATGAAATGCTTTCCCCGTTTGTATTCTATGGAATTGTAACTATGCGTATTATTTTATCTTTATGCATTATGCTGATTGTACTGGCATGTGTACTGTATCTTAGAGCACGGTAGTTGAAATAAACATTTTAAACTATACAGTGTCTCTTATTACGCACATTGTGGACAGGTATGAGTGAGTTATGAAAGGGTGTCCTTGCTCCCGCGAGTCCTGAGAGAGAGAGACCGTGTTCTGGGTTGTCTAATCATTGGTAGCATCGTTGCTAATGAGACGCTAAAGCTAGTCGGATTGGGATTGTGGGTACCAAGGTGCACGGTTGGTTCACCACTATACTCCGAGGTCCTATTATCCTGTGCATAGCTCTGTGTATGTGCAGAATCCCTACAACATGGCGCCACCAACGAGTGGGCTGCTTATCTGCGAGACGCTTGAGTAGTACTTGTGCTTGTCCACAACCCCCTTCGCAGACGCTTCCGGAAGCGTGTGTGAGGGTGATACCTCCTATATTGACATTTTTATAGGTTCTTTGAAGCTTGAAGTTGTTAAAAGGTGTTTAAATAAAACCCTATATTGTGCTGCCTCATACTAGGTTGTCGAATATTGTTAGCCTTAAATGGCTGTCCAAATTGCGGCACATAGCCGCGCAGCGCTCCGGGCACACTTGACAGTGTATGGAGTGCCTGACGCGGGTGTCGATCTGATCTTTGTGGTACAAGCGGATCCTGCTTACCACTTTGAGGTGTTTTACTCTTGGGTCACCTTCCCGGCGGTGGATGGGACTGATAATGTGTTCCATGAATATACAGCCACCGCTCTTCCTATAATTTATAGGCCTTATCGAAATCTTGAAGTACCGCTCACGGCGTGGCAACACCGTGTTTGGTTTAATGGCGCCCTCCCCCAACCGGTTACCCCGATTCGTTTAGGCCCCTTATCGATTGACGGGGCCACTTGGCCAGTTTTGGCCGGGTATACCCCACATTCGCGTTATATGACGCTAGCAGTTGCTGAACTGCATGAATTGCATACGTCTTTGATACGTGTGCACAGAGCTTTAGTACAGTATGTTACAGGCAATATCCAGGGAGCCCCGCCTGGAGTTGCAGCGCATCCAGCTGGACCGGGCGGTGTAACCATAAGTCCCGTCATGGTTAATTCGGTATTGGGCAAGCGCCCACAAAATAATGACGATTTGCCTTATTGGCTTGCAGAAAAATTTGACCAGCTGGAGGCAGTTTTTCCAAATACTTCTCCTGTGGAAAAACACAGGATTTTGATGATTAGTTTGCCAAAAGACTTGATCCCCGAGTTGGCAGAATGCAACAACTGGGGTAAGGTATTCGCAGCAGTATATGCGAAGTGTTTCGGCACTCCTTCCATGACGGTCCTCCCCTCTGTCATTAAACAAGTGCAGGATGAGCATGGCCCTGAAGCGGCTGTGGAATTAGGGATGAGACTGGTGGGAGTGTTCGATGTAGTAGCTGATTTGATCCTTGCGAATGTCAAGGGCGATGCAGTTAACTTTCAAGTAGCTAATGCTTTGGCTTTGATCCCAGAACCGGACAAGCCGCGCGAATTATCGAAAATTATTGCACAGGCTTACAAAACCATTGGCCGCAATAACCTGGGAGTTAAGCCTTTTGCTAAAACGCAAACACAATCGCAACCACAACCGAAAACTCAATCTGAGAAAGATGAGAAACCGTTCTTTACTAAAAAGAGCTGGAGGTTGAAAAAACAGGGTAAACAACAGAAGAAGCCAGGGTCGCGAGGCGCATCCCCGGTTTCCGTCTCTTCTGAACGCACTTATGATTTGCGCGATAGGGCGAGAATTAAATCTCCAGAGAGATTTCAAGTCCCTGATTCGTGTTCTCCTCGTTCTTCACAGGCACCAACTACAACACAGGCTGGTGGAGGAGAACGCCAGGATAGAGGCAGGGGTCATGAGGCTCCTCAGGGACGAGACCAACCTCGACAGCAAGTCAGAGGGAAACCAGAAGAATTTCAACGTTCTCGCCCACAGTTTCAGAAGAAAAAAGTTGCAGCTGTAACAGCAAGGTATGCCACAAACGGTGAGAACGAGACTCCTGAATTGGACGTGGGCAGTGGTGCTCCTAGACAGCACCGCGGAAGTTACCATAGTGCGGGAGGCACTACGTCCTCATGTGGAGGCGACAGCAACTGATACATTCATTACTGTCGAGACAGCAGACACCAGAGTGGCACCCCCTGACAGACTATATAATATTGTCATTCAAATTGAAGGTGACATACAGCGTGTTATTAAAGGGATTTTTTGGGAGAATCTGACCTCTTCTTACGACATTCTGTTGGCAGAGGCGGATTGGCCGCCCCCATTCGTACTTGCTGCGCGTAGAGGGGAGGAGGTAATCCTTCCGAGCTTTTCTCGTCATGTCCCCAAGGACAAAGCGGAGGCTCTCGCAGCTGAATGGGATATGTCCCTGGCTCCAGCGTTATACCGCAACCACGTGGGCTGGGATGAAGACTCTCCACCCCATGATATTCCTTTGCGGTCGCTGCCACAGCCACATCCCCAATATCCCATCAAGCGGGAAGCTAAAGGTCCCGTTTCCGAAATTCTGACACAGTTAGAATATCAAGGGGTGATTGAAACCTGCGTGTCACCCATGAATAATCCCCTATTCGCGGTATCTAAACCCGACGGATCATACCGCTTAGTTTTGGATTACCGACATTTGAACTCCCATTGTCGGACCTTTGCGGTACAAAATACACACAGTTCTGCGCTTGTAGACAGTCTTGTTCGTAAAAAATATAAAACAACACTTGACCTATCCAATGGATTTTACACGCACAACTTGTCCCCAGAGTGCAGCCAATGGAGCGCTTTTACCTCCGGTGGTAAACAATTCAAATTCCGGCGGTTACCCATGGGCTACAAGAACAGTCCGGGTGTATTCGCCGCCCGTGTTGTCTCTCTGTTGGACAGCATAGACCCAGATGCGTGTTCGTACGTAGACGATATCTATCTGATGGATGACGAATTATGGCCGCATCTTTCCCGAGTGGACCGCATTATTCTTGAATTTGCGGTCTTAGGATATAAATTTAACTTTGCCAAATCTCACATTGCTGAATTTACCGTTTTGTTTTTGGGCTATAAGCTCAACAATGAAGGTAAGGGCTTAGCTCCCCATTTTTTGGAGAAATGCGCACTCTTGTGCCCTCCAACCACTCTGAAGAAGCTTCAGTCTTTACTGGGCTTTCTAAACTTCGGGCGTACTTACATTCCCGAATATGCCCAGCGTATCAAGCCACTTTATGCCTTGATACAACCTAGCTTTTCGAAGTCATGCTGGCTCCCTGAGCATTCCTCTATACTGCAGTCTTTGCAGTCAGATCTACTTGAATCTAAATTCTTGTTGACTCGTGACAACCACACAAACCTGGTGATTAGAATCATTCCAAGGGCAGTGGGTTTCACGTACTTAACCTTTAACGAAGGGGACACAGTACCGATTGCATACAAGTCACATCTTTACACTTCCGCGGAAATGCGCTTCTCCTCTGTTGAGAAAGTTTTGACTGCAGTGCAAATGGCGATTCTAAAGGAACGCGCACTGGCACAGGGAAAACGCATTTTGGTGGTAACACCATATCCTGCCCTTGAGGCAGTGACGAAAGCAAGTGTACTGAACTCTAAGGCTTTGCACCCCCATTGGATACAATGGGCAACATCTTTGACGTCCCCGGATGTCACTTTTATCTTTGATTCTTCTCTTCAGACACAGGAGTTCTTACAGTATGAATTCGTTCATCCTCCTCCTCTGTCCTTGCTACCGCTTGAGGAGTACGAATGTATTATCTATACCGATGGTTCGGCACAACCGGCCACGGGTTCCAAGCATGCTTATTCAGCAGCATGTGCTATTGTTGCAGGTACCATGGTGAACGGTGAGTTCAAATCGACTGTAGTGCACACTCAGGCACTAGGAGACAGTACTGCACAATTGGCCGAGCTGCGCGCTTTGGTGCTCGCGCTTGAGTTCGCAAATCCAGATGTGACAACCCTTATTGTATGCGATTCTTACTACTGTGTTCAGTCTTTCAATGACAATCTCTTCTTTTGGTCGCAAAACGACTATAGAGATGCAAAAGGCAGCACAATTAAGCATAAAATGCTTTGGGTTCGAGTGGCAGATCTGAAACAACGTCTGCCTCTCACACAGGTGATTCACACTCTTGGCCACCAGCGTGTGGGCGCACACGCTGTCGGTAACGGTTTGGCAGATGAAGCTGCCAAATCAGCAGTAGCCACTTGTACAGTGCAGCAGTTACAAGATCCATGACTAAAATAGATAATGGTATTTTGGCAGCTATTGCTGCAACAAAGGAAGGTGCTAATTACCCACGGGGTTTCCCTTCCAAATACTCTTATCAAGTAGGTCCCGATCAGGTTCCTTACGTGAACATTCCGGACGTTGGTGATCGGCTGATTCCCAAAGCGGACCGCAGACTTTCCTTGATAACGGCCGCACACGAAGGCATGGCTTCGGCTCATGCTGGCATGTCTGCGACGGTTTCCATCTTGCAGCAGCGTTACTGGTGGCGTGGTTTATATAAACAGACCCATACTTATGTGCTTTCTTGTGACGTTTGTCAGCAAATTAAGCCTTCCACGGTTACACGGCCACTACAGACACCGCTCTGCATTTCTAACAGACCTTTTGGGTGTGTTTACCTGGATCACTGCGGTCCATTTTCTTCTGACACTGCATATAAGTACATATTGGTTGCAGTGGATTCGTGCACACGTTTCATCTGGGTTTGGCCACAACGGAGTGCTGACGCTCGAAATGTCATAAGGGATTTGCGTGTCTTTGTGGGAATTTTTGCCTGTGGCACCTTCCATTCTGACCAAGGTCCGGCGTTCGCCTCTAAGACATACAAGGACGCAATGGGGTCACTGGGGGTGCGGGTGAAATTTTCGTCTCCATATCGGCCTGAGGGCAATTCGATTGTTGAACAAATGAACCGTGACTTAAAGCAATCCTTGACAGCTAGAGTCTTAGGTACTGGCAGGAACTGGCTGGCCCACTTGTATACGTACAACGTGCACTTAATAATCTCCCTAGAAGACCTCTGGGTGGGCGGACCCCATACGAAATGCTCTTTGGCATACGAATGTTTGTGCCCGACCTTGATGGTCTAGACATGGTGGCGCAATCCGCAATCTTTGATGTAGATAACCATTCTACTATGTTACTGGACTTACAAGAAGCCCGAGACAAACTTGCAAACAAACATTTACCTTCAGCCACAGACGCTGCGCTGCAGATTCCGGTTGCCGGCTGGCTTCCGAAGGTTGGAGACCTGGTCCGAGAGAAGGTGGAGAACAAAAAAGAATTTGGCCCCTCTTATCGTGCACCGGTTCCAGTCCTTGGCTTGAAGGGTACTCGTACAGTCATCTTACCACCGCTTCCTGGTCGCAAAGAGAACAGATACATCTCAGTGGAAAATGTCAAGCTACAACATCTGGCCGATCCTGAATAGTGTAACACCAGTGGTCTCTTGTCCAGTCATTTCCCGGACAAATGTTTGTGGTCCTCCAGCCCGAACGGTCACTGATGTTGCTATCGAGATGGTAGATTTGCCTGATCACTTACTCGACTACCCGGATTCCCCCTGCAACGAGGAGACTGAGTATACCTACCCCGCCACCGAGTCAGTGGCTCACCTACCAACAATGCCACTGAGCCCAACACGTTATTCCTTTGACTCGGATTCCACCTCAGCACTTATCCCGTCCAGATTCAGTATTTTTGTATCCTGGTTCAGAGACAATTTTTTGATCCCTCCATGGACATACATTTGGTTGGTACTATTTCTGATTTTTCTGTTCATGTCCATTGGCTTTGTGACAGTTTTTTTCTTACTCATCAATGGTCACTATTTACCAGAACGCTCTGCAGTGAACTGTGTTGCTGGAACTTTGGCTCCGCATTCTTCATCTCACATTATGAAGCGTGACCACACATTTGTGAACATTTCAGCTTTCCCGGTCGCTGATGGCATCGTATGGGATGCGGTAAATTTCCAAATTCATGAACCAACTGAGATTATTAATGTACCAAATGTCCTCCGTGTTTCAATGGGTGATGTCGTTAAAAGTAATATTCATTCTGACGATTGGGATGTGCATGCAGTTGAATCGTTATTTACTGATTTGAAATATTATGCTGCTTTTAATGCTGAAGATTTGTACATGAATTCTGCAAGTTATGCCGATTTATATTGTTACCAGCATTGGGGCAACCACTTTCTCCATAAACCAAGTACCCTTCGGGGTCCTTTTAATTACACCCAATGGGAGCATTGTCCGACCCCTTTACCAGGTAGCTCCCAGACTCTTAGAAATAAGTTTACTTATTTTACAGACTTTGATAGATTGAACCCTGGGTCCTATTATTTTAAATTAAACACTTCATCCACTCAGAAAATCATGTTGACCCACACCACATTGCTATATTCGAATTCCTTTTTGAACACCTTAGCTGTGGGTGGTTATGAGTACTGGAAGGACACCATTGACTTGAAATCTATTTGGGGCTCCAAACCATGGCAGGTGCAAGGCATGGAAGCCTTGCACCGTGCTTGCCTCATTCCGGCCCAAATTTTATTTTTAAATCGTACAATCTATCAAACAACGTGTTGGGGTTTGGCTACTTCCAAACAATTGAATGCACCTGCCATTCCTGTGTTGTCTTCCACTCCTAACGAAAGCTTGCATTTCAATATCTCCCTTACATCTGTGCAAGCTTTGTTTCAGAACAATTCGTTTAATATCTCTACATTTGTTCAGTCACCCTGGTTGGCTTGGCCGACGGCAGCAGATGCCTGCCAACTGCGTTTTCATGACTCAGCTCCTGGGTACAAACAGGATAGGCCAGACCCGAGGTTTTCTGACTCTCGTACTGTTACAACATATTCTGTTGGTAAATTATGTAAACAGTGGTTGCAGCACTCTTCATTGGATTCTGTGAAACAGCATTTATCCCTGCTATCAGGCAACATTGATCTGTCCGATTTTGTTCTCGGTCCTCGTGGCCCTCGACCTAAGAGGTTCATTTATGAGACTTACAATGAACTCTGGAAGCTTTCGCAAATTGAAGCTGCTTCCCGTCTACGGGAAATAGATCAAGCAAATTTAGAAAAGGTGCTTGCTGTTGTTGACAATAGTATTAATACCCTGTCTTCCCGCATTTACACATTAGAGAATATTGTTTCCTCTGTTGTTGATATTGTACAAGATGATGTTTCTGTGTTATATCATGGTCAAAATCAATTGCGTTCAGTAATGCAGTTTGCATGGACTTTGCAAACACTTAAAATGGGTAAAGTTCCTTGGCACTTTTTGAACACCTCTGCCTTATTCCTGCCTTTTAATTTAACTGAAAAACAGCAATTCATGTCCATGAAAGATGCGACATACACTCTATTACATATCGAAAAAATAGAGCCCTTACCATTCTCTGTGGCGGAATTGGATTCTGCCGTGTGGCTAGTTCACGGGGTTATCGCCTTGCCTTTTTCTTTATTTGAATTTAGTTCGTGCATGAAACATTATCCTGTGGGCCGTTTTCAGCCCTTGGGCAGTGCCTTCCTGCATGAACTTTGGTCCCTGCCTTTCATGTATAAATGCCTTAGGGACGGTAAGGAAGTTTTTCTCACAGGGGAGTCATGCGATTCTACTGTGGTTCATTCCCTTATTTGCAAAAACATTAAATTGCACGGAGCTTGTAATGTTTCGGCTCCGAATCTTGCTTGTGTTTTAAAGGGCATTCCTGCTCCGGCTATCTCTCCTACTTTCACTGTGCTTGCAAACGGCAGCTATCTCCTTCTGAATAATCAGGACTGCTGTGGCATGCTAGCCGGCATACCCTATGTTGTAACAGTTTCACACATGGTTGTCTGCTGCAAAAATGTGCTTTTTCCTCCCCCGCATGACATCATAGATAGTTCCATTTGGCCTTCCATTCCGATTTTGAAGGCAGATTTCAATAAATTGAGCAGAATAAAGGCGCTGTTATTGAACCAGGAGGTTATGCTCACATCTGCACGGGAGACATTCATCCTCCAGGTGGCTAGTACCCACAGTGAAATACAGGCCCTTTTGAACACAAACCTCCCACAGCATTTCGGTGAACTGATTCACCGTGTTTTCAATGCATCACGCACCGAAGGTCTGGTGCACTTTTTTAAAGTTGTGGGCTCTGGCCTTGTTACCTCCTTTCAAACAATCTTTGGTATAATACCGGCTTTTATTCATTCCATTTTTTCCAGCGTCTTTGGCGGCTTTCCGTTGATCCTCGCCTTGGCGGCTGGTATATTGCTTTTGGTCTGTTTGCTCCGCAATGGCTGCACTTGCTGGGGGCCTCCTCGACCACGGTCGACTACGGATGCACCGTGAACGCATCCTCGCTGGCTTCGGCATCCTGCCATTGGCGACACTCAGTGTGTCCTATAGACTTTCTTTTCGCTTTGCGTATTTCACTTGCGTGCAACCTGTGATGTCTTGCATCCGATGTCCTTTCTCATGGTCCTTGGATTATTGCCTATCCAATACGTCTCTGTCTGACCCGGATTTTGTCCAGTTGGTGGGTCGCTTAGAGGCCCATGAACGAGACTGTTCCGGGGATGGCTTCATGGCGCGTGCGGCTGCACTTGGGATTTTGGCACAATGGGATATATGGGCGGCTGCTCAGAATCTCCTCCAACAAAGTTATATTGAGTATCACGCAAGTTGTCCCGCATGGCTGATCACTGCTCCCTCTTGCGATGACCATGTATGCAGTTTTGATTTGTTGAGCTGGATGGCCTCTCTTTTTTCTGACGATTCCAACGATGTCCTCTTGGAAGGTGTGGCGTTTTTCTGCGCTTACACACTATTGGATTAGGGGGCCTCCGCGTTCACAGTCCTGCCTCACTGGATTTTTTTTTTCTCTCAACGTTTTTTTTTTTTTTCTTTCCCGTCATTGTCCTTCACGGGGGATTGTTCCTCAATTGACGTTTCCATTCTGCTCCATTGATTGAACTCTGTCTTCGTCCTATGTCTTCGCCAATGGACTGACCAGGGGAGGGTGTCATGTGGTTTGTGGCCTCATGGTCTGCCTTGCTAAGTTGGCTTAGGCCTGGCTGCCATGATGCTTTGTTGCACACGTTACTTTGTGACTTTGTTTTTCCAGCCTCTGCTTCTGCCCGGCTATATTAGGACTGTCTGCATTTCTGCCTTTCACCTTTTCTCCTGTTCCCTGTGGGTTAAGTCTGCACAACATGTACAAGGTCGAAAAACAATGTCCCTTGTTCTTGCTGATCTGGCCAGTCCCTCGCATTTAGACATAACACTAAGGGCCCGATTCTGATGCGGGTTGGAAAAGCTTCCCGACCGAATCGGTTGGGAAATGGTTTCCGACCCACTCGGATCGGGAAAGTCCGACCGGCGGAGTAGGATGCATCCGGATGCTTCCAGATACGATTGGGTTGAACTCCCATTGACTTCAATGGGAACATTTGTTCCTAACCGCATCAGAATTGGGCCCTCGGTCGGGAAGACACGTTCCCGATCCGATTTGGAAGGAGCAAATGCCGTTGGGAGGCCTTCCTAACCGCATCAGAATCAGGCCCTCGGTCGGGAAGCTTTTCCAACCCGCATCAGAGTCGGGCCCTCAGTAGTGCTGCACTGGAGAAATTCGTGTGCTTTTAATATTGTGATTGCACTGTTAGAGGCACTTGGAGAAAAACCTTTCCAGGGAGAAGAGCTGTGCTTGTCTGATGATGTAAACCTTGCATCTAGATATTGAGGTATGAGGGTCCGCCTGACAATGTCCAGAGGTCTTCTGTTTTTATAATAAACTAGCTAATAGCACGGGGAGGGTGGTATGGTCATTTAGCCCTATATCCACTGCTTTATGAAATTCTTTCCCCGTTTGTATTCTATGGAATTGTAACTATGCTTATTATTTTATCTTTATGCATTATGCTGATAGTACTGGCATGTGTACTGTATGTTAGAGCACGGTAGTTGAAATACACATTTTAAACTATACAGTGTCTCTTATTACGCACGTTGTGGACAGGTATGAGTGAGTTATGAAAGGGTGTCCTTGCTCCCGCGAGTCCTGAGAGAGAGAGCCGTGTTCTGGGTTGTCTAATCATTGGTAGCATGGTTGCTAATGAGACACTAAAGCTAGTCGGATTGGGATTGTGGGTACTAAGGTGCATGGTTGGTTCACCACTATACTCCGAGGTCCTATTATCCTGTGCATAGCTCTGTGTATGTGCAGAATCCCTACAACAAAATTAATTATCAATACCAATCAATACAAATTAATAATTACTTTATTATAATAAATTACTTCCCACCCTATTCCCCTATAAACCCACAACCCGCTCCTAAAATTAATTAACACAATTAATATAATTATCAATTAATAAAAATGAATTACCAATTAATAATTAATTAACAATAAATTAATTATCAATACCAAAAAATAAAAATTAATAATTACTTTAATATAATTAAATTACTTCCCACCCTATTCCCCTATAAACCCACAACCCGCTACGGAACTAAAATGCAAAATTTAATTAAAAATAATTAATAATTTCTAAAAATTATTATTTAATTTACTATAATTAAATTACTTCTCACCCTATTCCCCTATAAACCCACAACCCGCTACGGAACTAAAACGCAAAATTTACTTTAAAAAAAATTACTAACTTCTAAAAATGTAATACATATATTTAAAAAAATACAATACTTAAAAAATATAGAACACATACATACTAAAATACATAACACTAATATAAACATCGATATTATTAACAACGATATTTTTGCAAACGATATTACTGACTTCGATATTAACAAAAATGATATTTCTTACCTTCAGATCGATATTCTGGTCACCGATATTCTTGATGTCGATATTCTGTCCCTTCGATATTTCCAACTCGATATTTCTGTAGTTCGAAAAAAAAACCTCGATATTATGTCTGTGCACCATTCTTAACAATACAGATTGCTGCCGTCATTTGCAAGTCTCAGGAGGGACCTGTCACTCCTTCTTGACTTTACTGGTGTTGCTTGTAGTGCATCCATGAGTGAAGCAAGGCTTCTGTTTAGTGGTACCTTCACTTTGTGCACCACACCAACCTCTTCAGATCCTGAAGATACTCATGTTCAGGTGATTCAAAATAAAGCATCTCAATGAGGGATTGGCACACAAAAGTAAGCGCGTCCCACAAAACCTGACAGAAAGAAAGTGTTCTGAATTCTGTGCTAAACTCTGCTGTGAGCTACCACTTCCAGGGTACACTTTCTCAAGTTCATGCACATCTTGCGGCTCAATTTTAGAAAACGAAGTTGAATTTTTTGGGGAAGCCTACATAGCTAATGTTGCAATAGTCTGAGCATCACATTATGAAACATCTTGTGAGTTCACTATGAGCTCAATATGAACAGTTTTTGAAGGAGACAGAGAATTTTTGGGAGCACGGAGAGTTGCATGTCAGTGCTACTGACAACAGTGTTAATTTGGGGGATGAAACAAAGGTTTGAGACAATGATGGTTCCCAAATGTTTCAGATTGGTAGATGTAGTGAGTTTTAGGCTACCAGGCCAGGTAAAGGGGAGAAAATTGAAATGGTGCTGTCCCAGGACTAGAATATCTATTCTTTCACCATGTATGTACCTAGGAAGTCTAGGCAATTGGTGATATAGAACAGCATTCTGACTTACTTTTTATAAAGGTTTTGTTATGCAGGCTTGTGGTGCACAGTCTCATGTTTTAATTAGTCAGCATGTCGAGAATATATCTTGGCTCTAGTCTGCGTAGTCTCTTCTCCCTGTCACCTTCTCTTATGTTCCGTGGCACATGATCGACACAAAAGTATCTCAGCAAGTTCCTATTACTTTGATGATGACTTTCAAAATGTCTCATGACTGGGTAACTAGGATATATTCTCAACATGCTGACTAAGTCACCTATGGGGCTGAACAGTGGGATGTAAGAGGAAATGCAGCAAGCTAACGAAGGATTTAGAGTAGGAAAAAACTAAGTAGTGGGATGAAGAAATGAAAGGTAACTGCAATTAACATGTGAGGGGGGTAACCAGTAGCATAACTGAAGTAATTGGAACACTGTTGCCCATACAGAGCTTAATTACAGATATGTAAACAATGAAATAGTTCTTAAATATAAATTAATGAATTGTGGTTGTTCCATGAATTGAGGAACCTGATGGAGGACAATGTGGTAGAAATGAATGAAATGTATATCATTACGCCATGATGGTTAAAAGATAAGTTTTGCTCTCTTCTGCTTTATGAATTGCTGAAATTAAGCAGAATTTGTTTTGATTAACTCCATTACAAGATGGCGGTATATTAGCACTGCACTAGCAATGTGTTTAACGGTTGATTTACCAGTGAATAAAAGAGGCATGCAATGCAGTGGTCACCGACACTGGCGAAGGCGACCTGCCGAAACGTGTTTGCTTTGAATATGAAGCAGTACGAATAAAAATCCAGAAGCGGATTTAAAACTCCCTCGTGAGTGCTGGTCTGATTGAATTAGTAGCAGAAATATATATATATATATATGTGAAGACACAAAGTCCTGGATTACCACTCCTGGTAACGAACGACAGGTACGGACCACAAATGTGAAGATTCAAATAAAGTGCTTTATTGCAGTTTCAGCATGACGCGTTTCAGCCGTCTTGCCACAGCCTTGATCACATGACGCACTGGAACCAGAACTGACATTTTATAGTGTTACACATCTCATTCCGGTTACATCCCCCTGGGCTTTTAATGAAGCTAGTAAACATACTACAATGTCGTAATCAGCACACTAGGCTCCCTCTGTCATAATGAAATTGTGTGAAACTGAAAGTATAAACACATCATTAACAGTGATACGGTCAAATAGATTTAAAATATCATCAAAATCACATAATTGCTAACGACGTAAAACCAAGTGGTTTAAAAACCTATCTCATGACCTATCAACACGGGGACCAAAGCTGACAATCAAATGTACCCAAGTCTGGATGCACACAGGAACAACTGTATAAAGTGCAAGTGCAAAAATCTATAAATACAGTGTCATCTGATCTTGATTGATATTACCATCATATCAGTCACCAGATGAATCATTAAAAAAGGGGGAAGGCAAGTGGCTAATGCAATTCATTTCATTCATAATAAAGTGCAAGTGCAAGTTCACAAACTCAAATGAAGACCACATAGCGGTCAACTTAGCTAGAATGTATGGATAAATCCATCTAGTAATTTACTCGAAGCAGATCAAATAAATAAATTAATCGTTGTGACCCACCCGGATCATAGTAATTGCATAAATTATCAATATAGTACGCACAAGCAACGATATTGTACAGATCCATAATATAGCATTAAATACAATATTTAAAATGAATAAGGTTGATAAAAAAACTGTTTAAAACCCGTCATAAAAACTAGTAAAAAGTACCCGCCATCACCAAGACCAAACCAACGGTTAAAATCCAGGTAAAAACGAGACCCAAACCAGTCCTAAAAACAGGCTAAAAACCGCTTCTCTAAAAAGCATACTCAAATCACAAGTTACAGGCAGAAAGAAACCAATAATACTAGTCATTCCATTTGTTCACAAAAATTATGGAGGTCTTCCCCTGTGTTAAGACCCTTAGGAATCCTAGTATCGAGTAATACAATGTATTGAGATTCTAGTTGTCTAAGTTTCCTCTCCCTGTTTCCACCTCTAGGATCTTTGGGCAACTTTCATCCTCCCCAATGGCAAAACAGGGAAGATTCATGATTTCATAAATTGTAATACTGATTTTGTAGTCTATGTTCTGACTTGCATTTGTGGCTTACGTTATGTGGGGAGCACAATCTTCCCTGTGAAGAAGCGTGTTTTGGAGCATTTGCGCGCTATCAAGAATGGCGACATGTCATACGCCATAGCCAAACACTGTGAATTGGTACATTCAAACGTTAAAGATATCAGTTCTAAAATTTCGTTTTTTGGCATTGACAGGGTCCCTGCATCACCAAGAGGAGGAGATCGGGAACGTCATCTGCGACGCCTGGAATCTGAATATATAGTGAGACTCCAAAGCAAGATCCCGGGAGGCCTCAACCATGAGGAGGACCTCCATGTCCACTTAGGCTGAGTTCACTAGGGCACCTCTCTATGCTAACAACATAGAAACTAGGTGAACCATAAGCTTTTTGAGTCCTTGCATCCCCAATCCTCATTTTCTGGCCAAGTATTTGCCTTCCAGCTTATGGCCTCCTAGAAGACAGACTAAGGGTCTGTAACCATCCACCCTTCTTTTTTGTTTTGTTTTATTCATTATTTTTTACACCTTTTTGTCCACTTCATTGCCTCTCCGCAACACCGTTATTTATTTTTCTAGTTCTAGAATAGGACCGGAAGTGGGCGTAACCCAGGGTCTCACACCAGTGGACATCATGTGGCACTTAATTTGCTAAACAGGGTTGTCAAGCTCTAAAGTCAGCGCCCCAACCCCTTCACGGAACATATAATTACCACTACATCAGTGCTTTCTGCCACTTGGCAGTTTGTTCCACACACTTTTGTTTTTACTTTTTGCCACGTGATTATCGTTTTAAGGATTTAAATATTCTTATTTCACATCACTTTGCATAGGTTTGAATAAACTGTCATATTCATGAATTGTATGCATTGTCTATAATGTTGATTGAATGAATTGATAAAGTTTTTGCAAGTCTGCTTTCTTTTAATTTACATGGCAGACGATCATCCTATGTGTTGTTTGTTTTCTATGTCCATGTTTTGAAAAAACAGGAAATGCTTAAAAGACACTGCCACTTCCGGTTTTCTTTGTATTGACTTTCTGACAAAGACCTGTGCTGTCGAAACGCGTCGAGTCATTAAATTTTCAACTCCTTAACCCAGAAACCCTGAGTGCGGCTCTTCTTTCTTCTGTTCTTTGAGCGTGGAAATTTTCAATATATATATATATATTCCTGTAATCCTTCGTGTCTTCTTTCCAGCGAAAGTCACGGCACCACAGCAAGGTGATTATTTCAAAATTATTTTATATATATCACCTACTGAGGGTCGCCAGTAGGTAGTTATAGTTAGGACCTAGTTTCCATAGGAAAAGTGTTTTTTGATTTGCCAATATCTTTGGCACCGTTTGATGAATCTTCGTGAAATTTTCAAAACTAATGGGGCACTCCAGTCAGCTCCTGTCCTGAAAGTTTCAGGGTGATTTGTCAAGCGGGGGTCAAAAAAAAAGGGGGGTCCCAAAACGCTTTTTCTCCATGTTAATTTCCATAGGAAATTCTGGAAGAGGCTACAGCCCGAACTGCTGAACGGAATTACACCAAATTTGGCAAAAAGGTATCTCTTGGTTCAGAAAGCGACCTTTTTTAAATGGTGTAAATCCGTTCAGTAGTTCCTGAAATATTCATATTTAAAATATTTATATATCTGGTGACCGCGGTGGATCCGCGAACCCTTCCGAGCATGACCTTGATTCTGATTGGCTGCCAACACTCTAAACCAAAAAGTGTTGGTAGCCATTTTGTGACTCGGTTGAACCGAATCACAAGAAAAAAGGTCATAAAACAAGAAAAGGGGGCAGGGTAGAAACACCCTGACCCCCTAGGCCTGGTCCCAGGGCCAAAAAAAAGCACTTTTGTAAAAATAATTCAGCCAGCAGCACCGTCCGCAATGGTAAAAGGCCAGGATGCGCCCGCCAGTATGGCAGGCGCATCCTAATTGCACTGGTGGGACCGCCGCACATCTGGCGGTCGGTCCCATCACCATTATGATGGCGGGCGGACTAATGTCTGCCCGCCATCATAATGAGCCCCAAAGTGTGGGGGGCTCGAGCCCCCCCACAATGCCCCGGGGACCACCACCTCCCCGGCGCATTCAATATTAAAGATACGGAGGTCCGTTGCGGACCCCCGGCCCCTGGGACCACCACCTCCCCAGGTCTTTAAACACCAAGGGAGGGGGCCGTGCGGCCCCCTTCCAGGAGCCTTCGATGGCCCTGGGGACCTCCACCCACCAGGGCCGGCTCCAGCAATGTCCCGGGGTGCCTACCCCTGGGACATTGCAGTTTGCAATGGCAGGGCGGGAGCACTGCTCCAGCCCTGTCATTGCAAACTTCTGCTTCGCTTCATGAAAGCGAGAGCAGAAAGACTGCTCTCTCTTCCATGAAGCGAAGCAGATTTGCTTTTGGACAAGGGGAACTGCATGTTTGCAGCTCCCCTTGTCCAAAAATAATGCCGGCTCCTGCATGAGGCGGGGAGCCGGCAGGGTCCGCGGGGGCATTGGGGCTTCCCCGCGGTCCCCAACGTGAGAGCATGCCCCAGGGGATGGGGTCCCTGGGGCGGATACCGAGTAATGGAAGTGGGGTGTTTTTTTCTCTCTCGATTTTGGAGTCGCAACCCTATCGCGGCTCTCAGCGCGGTCCCCCGCGATCCACCTCAAATAAATCATTTAATGGTATACAATTTAGAAGGTAGTGTTGCATTTGTGACCTTTCTTTATAGAGGTAGTGAGATTGAAGTTAATAATAAGATTACATTTGATAGTTAGTAAAAATATATAAAACTACAAATTTAAAGTTAAACCTGAAAAGTGTATTGTGTTGTAGTACATTGAATTCGTGCTTTTGCAGATTCGTGACGGGTTCACAAATCCACCAAAAAGTAAAAAAGAGTATGTATGTTTAAAAAAAATCAGATTCACTATTGTGTTATAGGGTGGCTCTAAAAAGAGCCCTTGTTTTCATTATGAGTTTGTTGTAGCTACATGTATGTGCGGATGCACAGCTTTAGGTTGTTGAGAAAGACTCTCTTTCCTTGATCTGTGAAGTGTACTCCATCAATTCTGTAGATGTCATCCATATCAAAACGTAGATTGTTGTTATAGATGGAACACATCCTATGGTCTCTGAGGTAAGCAGAAACAGCTTTATTGACATTCTTTCTAGCTTTCTCAATCTGTGGACAGAATTGATTTGACCACTTCCATTTCTGTCTTTGGCATATCTTAGAGTATACAAACACAGTTTGAGGAAAAGCAACATCAATTGTGCAAAGGTATTCTTCATGAGCATTTCCAGTCCTACTCCAGTCAATGTGCCTAGGTCATTGCCACCACAGTGCACAATCATGAGGTCAGGGAGTTGGAGATGCAAAAACGCTTTAACCAAAGGCATCAATTGGTGCCAATTTAATCCTCTCTGTGCAATCCATTTAATATCCACATTTTGCAAAGCTAGGTCTTTGTCAATACCTCTGTGTTCAGCATACCTTTTGCACCAGAAAACATAGCTGTGCCCTACAATCTATACTGAAAGCATCTTGAAAGGATGTCTGGAAGTAATGTGAAGATGTCTGTAGCTGAGGTAGTCAGTTGGTAGAATGAGAGGTATCTAAAATGGTGGACAAGATGCTGTTTTTGAAAAAGCAGATAACTGATTGGCTGTTCATGAACATTGTACACTCAAAATTAGGATGCATGTTACTTTCCTAAAGAAGCATGTTTCTTATTGGTTATTAAAAAATGTTTGAAAGGTATAGTAGATAGGATTAGGTAATGTTTTGCAAAAGTCAACCACACGTGCTATTTGCATTTGTAAGCTACTGGCCTGAACTTGAAAATATGGTAAATTGTGACCTGCCAGTATAGTAGAATGTTGCAGAAACTGTTACTATGGAAACTGGGATTAATCGGAATGGGGGAAGGGTTGAAACCTAACTGTGGTTTTAAAATATTAAATTGTAATTTATATATAAGTGATATGTTATTAAAGTAAGATTTCCCTAATCAGTACTATGTTTAGAAGTGGTGTGTACTTAAAAAATAATACTAGTATTATTAGTCATAGGTTTTTGAACTCACATATTGATTTGCGGCTCCATCGCGACGCTACACTGCGGCACCGTAGTGGAGTCGCGACTCCAGAAAATTACATAACCAGTTTGGGCACTTTTAGAAGACAGTTAGAAAGGGTTAATATGTGTAACCAATAGAAATGTGTTTCACAATTTGAAATGATGTAGGAAGCAATTTGATTTGTTACTTACATTTATTTGTGTGCAGAAAGTGAGGGAAAGTTTGCCATTACTGGTTTTACTTTGTTGGGCATTACATTTATTGTGTGCAAAAGAAAATCTTTTATGAATATAAAATATGATATTTCATATTCTGTAATACTATTTGAAAGGTCAGTGAGAAATTTGTCGTGATATTTTTAGATTTGAAAAGCTTTGTTTTCAAACTTTTGAAATTATTTGAGAACTGTGATGTTTGAAATATGTTATGAAATGTACAGATATGTATTGTAGTTTGTTTTTTGTAGTGAAATGATGTTTGAAATAGTTTGTACATATTAATATGTGTACATTAATAGATGGATTAGTGGCTATGGTAGTTTGCATAAGTGTATGGAAAGGTACAGTTCAAGTACGCCACATAAATTTAGGTGTCTCTTTCAAATTGGAAGTGCAGTCTGTTAAGTTTTAAGGTCTGCCTGGACTTGTGACTGAGATATGCGTGTACTTGCACATGTATTCTCATATGTAAAAACAACAGTTGATGGACAGAATGCAGAACAATGTCATACATTCACCCCAGTACAGAGATCTGGGCCTAAATCCATCCTTTTTTGCTCACCATGCCATTCCAGTTTGAACCCAGCCATATGCAAATCAGTCTTGACCCTGTGCCTCATGGGAACAGTCCAGCCCGAACTGCCAAGCCAGGTCCTCCCTGGACTGGAAACAAGCATCCTAGGACCGGTTTCGGGGTTTCACCCTCTTCAGCCAGGATAGCTTGATTCCAGTGGCATGGAGAGCACGGGACCCACGTCTGGGCATACCCGTCCCACTCGGGGTGACAAATGCAAAAACAACAGTTGATGGACAGAATGCAGAACAATGTCATACATTCACCCCAGTACAGAGATCTGGGCCTAAATCCATCATTTTTTTGCTCACCATGCCATTCCAGTTTGAACCCAGCCATATGCAAATCAGTCTTGACCCTGTGCCTCATGGGAACAGTCCAGCCCGAACTGCCAAGCCAGGTCCTCCCTGGACTGGAAACAAGCATCCTAGGACCGGTTATGGATCTGAAGATGCCAGATGTATAAAACACAGATATACGTCTATTTGTATGTTTCTTTTATGTATGATAGTAATAGGAAAATGTATAGACGCATGCATGTTTTCAGGAATATGGTGAGACATACAACAGAGACATGGAAATGGTTACTGCTTTGTATTTGGCTAGGTCCAACAGTCTGAGTATTAGTAGAATGGTGAAGTTGCAGCATGAAAGTGAGGTTTAACACATGTTGGCAGAGGGATTAGTGATTAGGCTACTTTGTATGAGTGTGTGGAAAGGTACACTTGAAATATACCGCATAATTTTTGGTGTCTGTTTGAAATGGAAATGCACTGTCTGAAGTTTTAAGGTCTGCATGGGCTTGTGATTGAGGTATGTCTCTACTTGCTCATGTATTCTGATATGTGTTATCCATCTGAAGATGCTATCTGTGTAAAACACAGGTATACATCTATGTGTATGCTTCTTTTATATATGGTGTCACTAGCAAAAGGTACAGACACATGTATGCATGCTTTCAGGAATATGGTGAGACTTACAGTAGAGCTATGCGAAGGGTTGCTGCTTTATATTTGGCTAGGCCCAACATCCTGAGTAGTCGCAGAATGGTGAAGCTGCAGCACAAAAGTGAGGTTTAAGACATGTTGGCAGAGGGATTAGTGATTAGGCTACTTTGTCTGAGTCTGGGGAAAGGTACACTTGAAGTACGCCGCATAAATGTAGGTGTCTGCTTGAAATGTAAAGTGCAGTCTGTCAAGTCTGCATGGTCTTGTGATTGATGTATGTTTCTACTTGCACATGTATTCTCATATGTGTTACGCATCTGAAGATGCTAGATGTATAAAACACAGGTATACCTCTATTTGTATGTTTCTTTTATATATGATAGTACTAGTAAAAGTGACACATGCATACATGCTTTCAGGAATATGGTGAGACTTACACAGACTCATGCAAAGGTTTGCTGCTTTATATTTGGGTAGACCTAACACCCTGAGTAGTCACAGAATGGTGAAGCTGCAGCACAAAAGTGAGGTTTAAGATATTTTGGCAGAGGGATTAGTGATTAGGCTACTTTGTATGAGTCTGTGGAAAAACACAGGTATGGAACTATTTGTATGTTTCTTTTATATATGGTGTCACTAGCAAAAGGTACAGAGACATGCATGGATGCTTTCAGGAATATGGTGAGACTTACAACAGAGACATGTGAAGGGCTGCTGCTTTATATTTGGGTAAGCTCAACACTTTAGGTGTTATTTTGAAATGGGAAGCCAGGTCCTCCCTGGACTGGAAACAAGCATCCTAGGACCGGTTATGGATCTGAAGATGCCAGATGTATAAAACACAGATATACGTCTATTTGTATGTTTCTTTTATGTATGATAGTAATAGAAAATGTATAGACGCATGCATGTTTTCAGGAATATGGTGAGACATACAACAGAGACATGGAAATGGTTACTGCTTTGTATTTGGCTAGGTCCAACAGTCTGAGTATTAGTAGAATGGTGAAGTTGCAGCATGAAAGTGAGGTTTAACACATGTTGGCAGAGGGATTAGTGATTAGGCTACTTTGTATGAGTGTGTGGAAAGGTACACTTGAAATATACCGCATAATTTTTGGTGTCTGTTTGAAATGGAAATGCACTGTCTGAAGTTTTAAGGTCTGCATGGGCTTGTGATTGAGGTATGTCTCTACTTGCTCATGTATTCTGATATGTGTTATCCATCTGAAGATGCTATCTGTGTAAAACACAGGTATACATCTATGTGTATGCTTCTTTTATATATGGTGTCACTAGCAAAAGGTACAGACACATGTATGCATGCTTTCAGGAATATGGTGAGACTTACAGTAGAGCTATGCGAAGGGTTGCTGCTTTATATTTGGCTAGGCCCAACATCCTGAGTAGTCGCAGAATGGTGAAGCTGCAGCACAAAAGTGAGGTTTAAGACATGTTGGCAGAGGGATTAGTGATTAGGCTACTTTGTCTGAGTCTGGGGAAAGGTACACTTGAAGTACGCCGCATAAATGTAGGTGTCTGCTTGAAATGTAAAGTGCAGTCTGTCAAGTCTGCATGGTCTTGTGATTGATGTATGTTTCTACTTGCACATGTATTCTCATATGTGTTACGCATCTGAAGATGCTAGATGTATAAAACACAGGTATACCTCTATTTGTATGTTTCTTTTATATATGATAGTACTAGTAAAAGTGACACATGCATACATGCTTTCAGGAATATGGTGAGACTTACACAGACTCATGCAAAGGTTTGCTGCTTTATATTTGGGTAGACCTAACACCCTGAGTAGTCACAGAATGGTGAAGCTGCAGCACAAAAGTGAGGTTTAAGATATTTTGGCAGAGGGATTAGTGATTAGGCTACTTTGTATGAGTCTGTGGAAAAACACAGGTATGGAACTATTTGTATGTTTCTTTTATATATGGTGTCACTAGCAAAAGGTACAGAGACATGCATGGATGCTTTCAGGAATATGGTGAGACTTACAACAGAGACATGTGAAGGGCTGCTGCTTTATATTTGGGTAAGCTCCACACTTTAGGTGTTATTTTGAAATGGGAACGCCAGTCTGTGAAGTTTAAGGGACTTTATGGTGTTGTGAATGACGTATGTGTCTACTTATACATCTATTGTCTGATGTATTATACATCTGAACCTGGTTGGTTTGGGTAGTAGTAGACAAAATCCTTTCGTTCTGCTCTGTCATTCTGTTGCAGAGGTTGTGATGTCTTCTAAATGAAGGAATTGTGCACTGTCTGACGTAGCTTGTTCAATACTCAGTTTCCATATTTTATTAGTAGAAATGAATACATACACTTTTTTACTCAAATTTAGATAGTATGTGCTCTGAGATGTTACTGTTTAAACATTTGTTCTTATTTTAGGTTTGATAATATGTAAAGTATAATATTCTAAATATTTAACGGTTATGGAGACATTTGCAATGCAATTGAAAGTATTTGTTTATTTATAGATGAGAATATTTGCATATAATTATTTTAATAATATAAAATTACTTTTAGAAACTATTTAATCTTTTCTTTTTTTAGATATTCACCATTATTAGTAAGAAAGATTGAGTATGACAAGTAAAGATCAAAAGAAAAGACAAGAAAGAAAAGAGTACCATTTAAAAGAAAGAGAAAAACAGAAATTAGATGAAGTTCAAAATGTTACACTGAAGAAAAAGACTTCTGGTAAGAGAACTAAAGAGTTTGTTAAAAGACTTTTAAAGAATGTAAAGAATTTTCAAAACGTGGAAAAGAGAAAGGAAAGTTCCACAACCAATCGGAAGGAAACGAAAAAAGGACATAATAATAGAAAATCATGTTATGGGAAAACCATCCATGTTGAAAGAAGGCTGAAAGAATATAAAGACATAAGGAAGAGAATGTATAGAAGTAGAGTACTACAAAATGTATTAAAAGATTGTAAAAAATATAAAAAAAAGATCAGCAGCTTATAAGAAAAAGCAACAGATTGAAAGTGTAGTAGAAAAAGCTTTTGAATTGAAACGAAAATTATTTATATTGGTATTGAAGAGAATGAAAACATTGGATAAAACAATGCTGTTTATGAAGGAGAAAAGCAAAAGAAAAAGAGTGGTTAATCGAAGTAACTTTTGCTAAACGTTTACTGGTGAATGGAAGCACACTTCTGGTACTGAGCCTTTCTTTAATGAAGAAAGCTATTTTCAACAAAACACATTAGTTCATGCAGTTGATACCAGTGGTCGATGTTTTGAGAAGAAAGATGGTTGTCCAAATGAAAAAGAAAAGATGGTTCCTTGAAATGTGGAAGAAGTAATAGCTGAAGAAGTTCAAGGGAGACGTACACAAGCTCCAGTGTATAAGTGGGATTGTAGTAGCATTTGTAGTATTCAACAGGAATCTATTGATATATTACGAGTTTTCTTACGAGAATATGCCAAAAAAAGTGTTAAACAGAAGATTAAGATGTTGCAAGGACTAGGTCCATGTAAAGTAAGAAAATATACTAACTTGCAGGGTCATTCTCTGGCTTGTCTTTCGAGAAAAGTGTGTCAAAGTACTTTCTATCATTTAAGAATGTTAGCAGTACACCACTCAGAAATGCGGACATTAGTAAGTAGACTCTACTATGTAAAAAGTCCTGCATTATGTTTAAGTGAAATGAACACAGCTCTTTTGCATGGTTCAGTATCAGATGTAAAAAAAGTTTGTGATGATATACAGTTTAGTTTCTTTAGTTCACAAGAGGAGTGTAGATAAAGTGAGAGCTTGATAAGTGTAGGTGTTGAAGACAGGTGGAAGATATTAGTACTGACAAGTTTGCAGAAGAAATTACAAAGTTTAACATAGTTTCATCTGAAAAACCAAACTATGTTTGTATTTGTTGTCAACGTACTCACTATAGAAGTCAAAGTACGAATGTTGATCTATATTTAAAAAGTGAAAAAGAAAACAATAATAAGTGGGAGCAATTTGGTGCTTATTTGTTGGTGGAAGGTCGTTTTGAGTTGGCTACTGAACAACGTATTTGTAAATATTTTTATAACAAATGAGAAGAGAACAAAATGCCAGCTAGTGCTGTACATAGCAACTTAGAGTTGGTAGGTATTCCTCCGGAACTGGCAGATTTAAATACATATCAGTCCATTCTTATTCAATCTGTGCACCTGTTTCAGGCTATAGTTCGTATGGAGCCTAAAACAGGTAAGCTGCCTCCAACAGATTTACAAAGAGGTCTGAAAGGAAGATTTGTGTACTTACCTTTAGATTTTAAAAAAATATTGAAACTGTTGGTATAGACAGGGAGGAAAGTGAGCCTGTAGTTATTCTAGTTAATGGTGTACCAACAAAGAGTCGAAAAATATGGCAAGAGTTTGTAGATGTTAACAAACTTCAAAAGGCTACATTGTATCTGGTGCAGAATAATATTTATTATAAGAATGTAAGCGTTGATGAACAGGAAATATGTTTAGAAGATAAAACAAAAATTTCAAGTGTCCAAATAGAAAAAGTGGACAAGTCTAGGAGTGAAGAGATTTATGAACATTACAGTATACATCCTCTACATTCAAAAGAAGTGATAGGAAACAATATTGAATTATTTCAAATGAAGAAAACGAAGGGAACTACCATGAGCGTATGGGAAAAAAGTTAAGAAGCACGTTGTTTTCCACAGCTGTTCCCCACTGGAGAATGTGGACGATATGATGAACGAGCAGTACAGATTCCAGCTTCACAATACCGCTCGACAAGATTGTACTCAGAAGATCCAAGATTTCAACAGTGTATTCAATATATATTTCATCTTCTCTTTGAAAGTGATTTGTCTGAACTTCCATATGCAGTGAACCATATATTTAAAACAGGAGTTCATCTTCCACATGTTTCTGCAAAGGAATTCATGGACAAAGTTCAACAAAGAAATGAACAGTTAGAATCTCAGTTAATAAATTTGATGGCGTGTCAACGTGGTACCAATGAGTATTGGAATCGTCGTCATGGAGAACTTAAATGTATGTTAAGAAACTTCGGTACCTCTACATGGTTTGTGACACTTAGCTGCGCTGAATATGTGTGGGGCGATTTACTTGAATTTCTACGAGAAGCAAATTCAAATTAAAAAAATATTGAATTGAAGACACCTGGAGAACTATGGGGCTGATTACGATGGCGGGCGGACTTGGTCCGCCCGCCATCGTAGCAGTGATTGGGTCCGACCGCCATGCGTGCGGCGGTCCCGCATATACAATTATGATGGAACCGCCACCGCTGCGGTCGGATTCCGCACCTTTAACATTGCGGCAGTGGCTGCTGACAGCAGCACCGCTGCGATGTTAAAAAGAGCATGTTGTGCATTTCACTGCACTACGTGGCAGGCACTACACTGTGCCTGCCACTTGGTGCAGTGAAATGTAGGGGGGTACCATGAGTACCCCCCCAGTGCACCCACACCACCCCCCAACACAAGTGGGGCCCGCAACGGGCCCCTGAAGACATTCTCCGCCAGCCTTTCAATGGCAGTTCAACCACCACGGAAAGGCTGGCTTCCGCCGACATCATGATTGTGCCGGCGGAGTCTGCTAGGCTCCGCCGCCATTGTGAGCATGCTGACCGCTCTGCCAGGCAATCGTGACGATTGCTACCAGCGGAAAAGCGGCGGACGGACTTTCCGTCTGCCGCGATACCCACCGCCATCATAATGTGACGGGGGTAATTCTCATGACGATGGCAGAATGATAGCCACCGCCGGCCCGGCGGTGGCTATTTTTCCGCCATCGTAGTGAGCCCCTTGGTTCCTTGGATCCTGTAAATGTCTGCAGATATTTTAACCATAGGTTTCAAAGTATGATGTCATTTATCTGCAATAAAAATATTCCTCCTCTTGGAGAAGTAACTGATTTCTTTTGGTGAAAAGAGTACCAAGTCAGAGGTGCTACTCATATGCACATGCTATTGTGGATCAAGAATGCTCCAAAATGTGGAACTGATACTCATGAAAGTGTTTTGTCTTTCATTGAACAGTATGTTACCTGTGCCATTCCAAGAGAAGCAGGAGAAAACACCTTGAGACAACAAGTTTTACGGTTTCAAAGTCATCGATGTGGCAAATACTGCTGATGAAAATACAAGTCTAAGGGAAAACTTTATACAAAGTGCTGTTTTTGATTCCCACGTCCAATAATTTCAAAAGGAAGAGTAAACAGTTTTATGTCAGTAGTAGGGCATACAATAACTTGGAAATCTCCAAAGAATACATACAACTTAAAAAGACCTGAAGATTCAAAGTATATTAATGACTACAATCCAGTGAGTTTGACAATGTGGAATGCAAACATGGATATTCAATATGTTGCAGATAATTCAATTGCTGTTGCTCGCTATATTACATCATATATAACTAAATCTGAAAAAAAAGAGATGAAAGAAATGTGGGAAGAAATTTCACAGGAAAAGAGACTTAGCAAGAAATTGTACAGCTTTAGCTTGAAAATGCTTTCCCACCGAGAGATTGGATCCTATGAATGTTCCGATCGGTTGAGCTCTGCCAGTTTATATTCAAAGTCAAGAGGAATCATTTGGATAAGTTTAGGTCTTGCCTGCACACGAAATAGAGTATTGAAAACATTACAAGAAACCGAATACTTAGCACTGAATGAACCAGAAAGTACAGATATGTTAAAACTAATATGTTGGATATATACTATCCCAAAAGGAGTCCATATCTGGAAAATTTATTTTATATTTAAGAATTTTGTACAGCCTGGCCAGACCCGAAGTTATCGGAGCGCTTTACAACATTAGCAGCGGAGAGGTTACATAGTATGGCAGTAGTATAAGCATTGATTCATGACAAGTCGAAAGTATCGGCGCGCTTTACAAAAATTGGTAGCATAGAAATCACAACAATATAACGGAGGAATATACATTGACTCATGAACGACGTCTGTTCGGGGAGGGGGGAGAAGTCCAGGGAACGAGACGGGGGTGGGCGAGGTAGGAGACTTAGATTTAAAGTGGCGGCGAGTCGTAGTGGTCATGATTCTGAGCTTGGGCGACAGCTATCCATTTGGGAGAGATCCGTTGAGGAAGAAGTCTTTGAGCTGCCTTTTGAATTTTAAGAAGGAGGGGGTAGTCCTGATAGGGACTGGGATGGAGTTCCATATTCTGGGCGCATTTCCTGAGAAGGATCGAGATAGGGTTTTTTGTTTGCGAGTTTTCGGAGGAATGAGGAGCAGAGTGTTTGTGCTCCTAAGGGACCTTGTTTGGCTTGCCTTCTTGAGTTTGGAAGCCAGGTATGCAGGTTTTCCAGTGTGCAGGGCTTTGTGCGTGAGACAGGCAGTTCTGAAATTGGCACGCATTTTGATTGGGAGCCATTTTAGGTCTCTGAGAGCCGGGGAGATGTGTTCGTATTTCTTGCCTCCAGTGACCAATTTAGCTGCCGCATTCAGAGTTGATCTGAGGGGAACAAGGTGAGACTTTGCTGTTCCTGTGAGTGTTGCGTTCCCGTAGTCTAGTCTGGAAAATGTATGTCTCTATGAAATACTTCAACATTATGCCTTTAAAAGAAACATTACTGAAAATATAAATGAAGAAAAATATGCAGTAATTGGATGTGGCGGACGTTTGGTAAAACATGTAAAAGGAAATCTTATTAACCACCGAAAACTGAGTTGCAAAAGTCCAGATAAGAGGACATTTTTCTATTTAGCACTTCTGCAACTGTTCAACCCTTGGCGTAGTGAAGCGGAATTACTTGGAGATTTTGGCTGCTATGAAGATTCTTTTAATGCATGTAAAGATAGCATTCAAGGCACAATCTTCCCAACTTTTCTACAAATGTTAAATGATGAGATTGAACAAGAAACTACTATTGCAGCTGAAATAGCTAGAGACAGTTCTTAAGATAGTCAAAGTTCTGGTCCACTAAGTCAAGATCCACTAGGACAACAAATTATTGAAAATGAAGCAGCAATAGCCATGAATGAAGTAGAAACTGCAATGCAACAAGCACAACAGGATATTATTCAGTTGGAAAAGTTAAAAGAACAACGAAATATTGAACAAAAAGAAATATATCTACAAGTCAAACAACAGATACAACATGGTTTGCTGCACTAAAAAAAAGAATGCCAATGTTCATCATTTAAACCTATTCCAATGTACATCAGTGGTCAAGCTGGAACAGGAAAAAGTTTCTTAATTAAAGTTTTGACCAGTTATCTATACAAAACTACAGAATCACATGTATCTTGTGTTGTAACAGCTCCAACTGGATTAGTAGCAACACAACATTGAAGGGATTACTTTACATCGATTACTTATGCTACCAGTTGAACATGAAAATAAATTGGAATATCACAAGCTATCAGGAGAAGCTTGTTATGAAGTCTCAAGAGTACTGAAGAAAATGAAACTTCTAATCATGATGAGGTGAGCATGGTCTCAAACGTAATGCTTGCCTTTGTACACTTGAGAATACAACAGATTTTAAAAACAGATTACGATGTTCTATTTGGAGGAAAACATGTAATTGTATTCAGCGATCTACTACAACTTACTCCTGTAATAGGGCAACCTGTTTTTAAAACACTTGTCCATGAAGATACTAGAAAATCTTTGGGAAGTATTGGAAATGTGAACATTTGGTCACATTTTGAATATAAAGAACTTATTAAGAATATGTGACAAGCAAGTGATGAACATTATGGAAATATTCTTCAAGAAATAAGAATTGGTGTATTGACAAAACATGGTAAACAAGCTTTAGAAAGTCGACTAATAAGGAACTTGTTTACAACTGGAAATACAGCGGCTGAAATAATGTACAATAATCTTGAAGAAAATAAATCTATAGTTTGCCTAATGCCTACACTGCAAGACTGTTCTACATTTAATCAAGAACTTTTAAAACTGGAAAAACAACAAATAGTGGAAATTGAAGCTATTGATAAAATTGAACATCAAGGAGTGACTATTCTTCTCACAGAGAAACTACAGTCAAAATTGGATTGTTTGGAAAAGTCTGTATCTAAGACTGCAGGCTTAGAAAAGACTTTACAGGTATGTATAAACTGTCGGGTAATTTTACGCCGTAATTTGAATGTAGAAGAAGGTTTAGTAAATGGAGCAATGGGAAAAGTTGTTGATTTTGTAAATTTTCAGAACAGAGATGGAATAGAATTTTTGAAGATAAAATTTGATCAGATTAAAGAGGTAAGACAGATTGGGCGTTGTGTTGTACGTTTTTTGCTTGTAAAAGATATGTATGTTTGCAGAAAACAGTTTCCTTTGTATTTAGCATATGCAGTACCTATTCATAAATCTCAAGTTTTAAGTATAGAAAGTGCTTTGGTACATACTGGAAGTACAGTGTTCAAAGAGGGAATGGCATACGTTGCATTGTCTCGAGTAAGAACATTATCTGGTTTGTCTTTGATTGATTTTGATGAGAAAAAGGTTAGTGCTGATGCAAATTGTGTTAGAGAGTACAATCGTTTAAAAAGACTTAATACTCCTCATTTAGGTGAATATCCCATATATGAGAAACGTGTAGTATGTCCAAAACAGAAAAATGTCAAACATTCAATTGAGGTTCAAAAAAGAAACAATTGAAGAGAATCATGAAGGTGTAAAGAAAATGAAAATGGAAACTGTTGATGAGATTGTAGGATACCAGTTGGAAAACAGTTCAGGTATCAACTGCTATGCTAATGTGATTTTCAATGTTGTCTTTTATCTAGAAGAGCTTCATTGTGAAATTATGGGAAATCATGAAAAAAGATTTTGTTCTTTATTATGTCATGTATTTCAACAGTTGGTAACTGACAGAAGTAAAATCCAAACTGCTTCTGGTGTTCAACATCTTTTGGATATATGTACTGGTTCTTTGATTTTTACTCTTAGTGTACAACAAGATGCACAAGAACTTCTAATGCTTATGCTTGGAGTATTGGAACATGAAGGAATACAGATTGAAAACTTATTTGGAGTAAGTTACAGATGGGATCATAAATGTGAAGAGTGTTCATTTACTTCCAATACTGAAATAGACGCAGAACGATTCATATACTTGACGATACCAGATTGCAAATCAGTACCTTTTAACAAATTAGTAAAAACAGATAATCAGGATATGAAATGTTTGCATTGTAAATCAGAGATTTTGTCTACATTACATACAGAAAGATCTGGAAAATATCTCATTTTAATGTTTCAACGTTGTAGAGCAAATGGAAGAAAATTGGAAACCAAAATATTTTTTTTTTTGCAAGTCAAATATCTATTTCAGGAAGAACTTTTATAGCAGTGACTATTATTTTCCATGATGGACCTACTACAACATCTGGACACTATACTGTGTATTTAAAGTGTAATAAGGGATGGACACATTGCAATGATGCCCACTTGCAATTCAAATCTAGGTTGCCTTTCGAATTACGAAATTCATATTTGATATTTTTTAAGCCAAAATTTTGAATACATCATTCGGCCTATTGGGAAGATGTGAACACAAATTAACAAAATTATATTGTATTTTTTCGAAGCGAAAGTTTTGAATACATTATTCGGCCTATTGGGAAGATGTGAACAGAAAGTGGACAAGATTGAAACAATTACTATTTATAATTAGTGTTTGGGTTATTATTTGTGCTAATTGATATTGCATTTGGAAAATTGTGTTGAAAAGCAATAGTTTATATATTTGTTGTCTATACTGTACTAGATGTAAATGAGAGTGTACATTTTAGCAAATGTACTTGAGAGTAATAAAAGACTTAGGGGGTCATTACGATGTAGGGCGGATCGCCACCGCCCGCATGGCGGTGGCGATCCACCCTACATTTCCCTCCGCCCGCCACCCATTTTCCCCCCACCATATTAGTATGGCGGGGGGGACCCCGGCGGACGGAGAGACCGTCCGCCGGTTTTCCGCCGGTCGACGGGGCGGAAAAGGGGCTACATATGGTGGCGGTGTCTGCTAGACACCGCCATCCATATTAGCATGGGTGCGGGAAGCAGCCTTTCCGTGGCGGCGATGCCGCCACGAAAAGGCATGCGGAGTTTGCTGTTGGGGGCCCGTTGCGGGCCCCCAGGGTATTGGGAAGGTGGGGGGTGCACATGGGGGGTACACATTGTCATGGACAAGGTGGCAGGCACCGCGCAGTGCCTGTCACCTTGTGCATGACAATGCACACAGTGCATTCCTAGCATTGTGGCGGGCGGTGCTGTGTGCACCGCCCGCCACAATGCTGGGAATGGAGGATGCCACCGCCACGGTGGCATCCTAATCGCTGGTGCAGGACTGCCGCACCACTGGCGGCCGGTCCCAGCACCGCTAGGGTGTCCGCCCGCCATCCTAATAGGCCCCTTAATGTACAAGTTGGATGTAATTAAGAAACTGGAGATAGGTAAACATATAGCTACACATATTGGAAATAATGCTTTGAGGTAATTTTTTTTTTTTTTTACAATCTCGTTGATTGTTTTTTTTCCCGCTGTTCAATGATGATACTACGTTGAAATCACTGTGTATGGTGAAGTTCAGTAGAATCTGAGAACAGCAAAAAAGGGAAACTGAAAATGCTATGTAATTCTAAAATTATGTTGTGTTCTTAAAAGTGTAATATTTTAATTTCTGGAATACATTATATTATATAACATTTTTTTCTTCATCTTTACAGTAGGTAATGGTGAAGTTTGAAAAGAGTTTTAATTCAGTTTACGACAATATTGTTCTAAAATAGTTCCACAGAGTTATGTATCTAAATTACTAAAAAAGGTAAGAACACATAACATAATATGCATAACGTTCATTTATGTGTTATTTTTTATTATTTTTTTTAAATATTTTTATTAAATTTTTAAATGCACAGAATCAAAATTCATTACACGTTATGATACTTAGGGGGTCAACCCAGTTAATTAATACAACAAAATTCATTATTATAGCCATAACATAATAATATACAGCTCATTCTGTAAACTGGGACAACATTAATTGCTCATTTCATTTTTCCAGCTATAAATAGGGGCCCATATTGTCCTACCAAGCTTCCTGCCTCTTTTACCTCTCCTCTCGTATATTCCTTTCTCAAGGTTATAAATAAACAGTAGTTTGGCTAACCATTGCTGAAAAGTAGGGGCAACCCGATCCAACCATGCTGAAGAAATACATATACGTAGAACAGCCATAGCAACGAACCAGAAATACCTCGTTGGGTCTTGAAGACCAGAATTTCTCACCCCTAACAACATTAAAGCAGGCAATAGGGAACCTCTTAATTTCAGAGTTTGATTAATACATTTTTCTATCTCCTTAATCAAAGTCTCCAGTTGCGGACAGGTCGCAAACATATGTATTGCGTCCGCTGCTAAACTACCGCACCGGGAACATCTAATCCCCTCTTGTCCCCCCCATTGCGCAATTTTAGCTGGTGTAATATATAGAGAGAAGAGAGTCTTATAGTGCTGCGCCTGGAGTCCCGCTGAACACAAAATGGTGTTACCTAGCTCAAGGGAATCGAGAAAATCATCGCTATCAATATCAAGCTTCTCAGCCCACTTTCCCCCATGCTTATCTAGATCATCTGGTTTAAGCAGATTTAGTTCCGCATATATCCACCTAATAGTGCAATTCTCCCCTGATCGAATATTATCCATAATTCTGATTCTTCCAAAATGATATGGTCCCCCTTTTTCCCTTTTACAAAGCTAGCTAATTGCAAATACTTAAAAAGCTCCTCTTGCTTAAACCATGCACACTTTGTAGTTCATTAAATGATTTTAACACATCTTGCCCCAGCAGATCACCAATCATCCGTATTCCACACTCATCCCATTCCTTCATAGTTGTATCTGCAAAAATCCCCGGGAAGGAAGGGTTCTTATATAACTGAGTATAGAAATGGATTCGCCCAAGGCCCAGACTCTTCTTGAGTGCCGTCCAGATTTTAAATGCAGCATTTAACGTCTTAAACCTTGTCTTTTTAAAATAGCTAGGTTCGTTAAATTTCATAAAACAATTCTTAGCTTTTTTCCTAGCAGGTATTGGTACGGATCGGAGGACTCTGTTTTAGTCCAGCAATCAACCTTGCTTCCACCCAGCAAACTAATCATATATTGCAAAGCCACCGCCCAATAATACAATCTGAAATCAGGGACTGCCCAGCCCCCCCTGTCTCGCGGCAAGGTCATAAATCTCAAAGCTCTTCTGGTTTTGCCATGCGCCCAAATAAACCTATTCACCATATGTTCCAGGAGCCCAAACCAATGTTTCTCAAATTCTAACGGTATAGCTCTAAACACATACAATATTTTAGGCAAGAACACCATCTTAACTACGTTGCAGCGTCCCATGATCGACATATGCAGATTATTTATACGATCAAAGTCTTTCTTAGCCTTGGTAATAATTGGGCCAATATTTTCCCCAACTATTTTCCCCAAATCAGGCATTATATTGATGCCTAAGTATATTACTGAGTCAACCACCCGTGGATCATCAAATTGAACCTCCTTGTTTAAAACTATTTGGGTCTTAGCCCTGTTTAGCGTGTATCCAGCTATTAAGCCAAAAGCTTCTGCTTCACGCTCTATACCAATTAAAGCGGCTGCTGGATCTGGGGTTACCACGGCGACATCATCTGCGTATGCCATTATCTTAGCATCAAGCTCATGAAATCTAATTGGTCTAATACTGTTGTTAGTCTCTAATTTCCTAATCAGGGGATCAATATATAAAGCAAACAGGAGGGGCGAACATGGACACCCTTGCCGTGTACCACGGTTAATTCTCATAGGTAGCGTATATCCCCATTAACTCTCAATCGAGCCATTGGAGCTTTATACAGGGCCTGCACTGCCCTAATAAAGTCAGAGCCCAAACCAAACGTATTCAATACCTCCCAGAGGTAATCCCAGGAGACCCTATCAAATGCTTTTTCGGCATCTAGCAAATCAGTGCCATAGGGTCTCCTGAGATCTCAGCTGCATCAAACAGTGTAATAACCTTACGAATATGTTCCGTTGTCCCCCGGCCGGGTATGAAGCCATGCTGATTCGGATGAACTAAGTTCCCGATTATTTTATTCAGCCGGGTTGCCAATGCCTTGGAATACACTTTAACATCACTATTCATAAGTGATATCGGCCGGTAAGAACCGGGTTCTTCCAGGGGCTTCCCCTTTTTTAAAAATACTATAATATCTGCCCCTCCCCATGAATCAGGAATTGAGCTCCCCTGCTGAGCCTGACACATTGTTTCCAGTAAATCCGGCCCTATTATATCGACGAAGACTTTATAAAACTCAACTGGAATCTGATCGGGTCCTGCTGCTTTCCCGGAGGGAAGACTTCGGAGTGCCTCCAAAGTCTCATCTAGGGTTAGTGTTCTCGCCAGTACTTCTCTATCACTAACATCTGCACCTTGCAAACCTGCTGTACTCAAATAATTCTTGCTGTGCGCCTGCTTGTAAACCAATTGTTTACTCTTATCTTCGGAGTAAAGTTTTTCATAATAGAGGCGAAAAACCTCCCGAATGTCCTGCGGGTCTTCTACTATTCTCCCATTGGCATCTAAAACCCCTCTAATCTCGGCCGCTAGACTCTTTTGCCTCAATCGCACTGCCAGGGTATGCCCAATTCTTTCATTGTACTCATAGCAGTGCTCCCTTCTAGTTAAAAACCTTTCTGACGCTTTAGCCATAGCTAAATCTCCCAATTCAGCTTTCGTCAGAGCTAAGTTGAATAAAATCCCATCCAAAGAGTCATTCCTGCTAACCCCCACTGCCAAATCCTCCTCTAACTCCTTCAATCTGTTATTCAGTGCCTTCTCCCTCTGATTTTCCTTCTTACGTCTGAATAGGCTATAGCTCATTGTTTCACCCCTAACTCCAGCCTTAAAGGTGTCCCATACTACCCCGGTGCTAGCACTCGCCCTATTAATCTCCCAGAATGTCTGAATCCATTCGGTTATATGCCTTATATATTCAGGATCCTTTAATAAGCCTCTCTCAAATGTCCAAGGCCTCACTTGCTTAGGTTACACCCCTAGATTAACAGTAAGCACTAGCGGATTATGGTCTGAGAGCAATCAGGGGTATTTCTCGATTTTACACCTAGATATTAAAGAATATGTGACAAAAAAATAATCCAATCTCACCAATACCTGATGAGGCGCCGAAAAATATGTACTACCCGGATCTTTAGGGTGGAGGGATACCCATACATCCCGGAGTGCGTTATTCTGCACCAAATTAGTAAGCGCCTTATATACCCTCTTCATTCTGCCCCTATAACCTCCCCCATTTTCCCCCAGAGACCACCCATACCATTAATGTTATAGTCACCGCACATTATCACCGGGGCGGGCCAGGAGGCTAACTCCACATCCAAAAATTCAAATAGTTCTGGATCATCTCCCGTTGAACCATAGACAGAACATATTGTGAAAGCAACCCCATTTATCCAACCTTCAGCCAAAGCCCACCGGCCCCATTTATCCGCCACTTTCCTTCGAAACATAACACCTTGCCCCCGGGACATAATAGCCACCCCTCTTGTTTTGGTGCCTTGATTGGTATTAACTACTAACTCAAAACCTAGCTGTTCTAAAACCTTGCCGCGGCTGCCTTCTATATGAGTTTCCTGAAGGCAAAGCACATCGATGTGGAGTGCCCTCAAAGTTATAGCGACTCTCTGTCTCTTAGTTAAGTCGTTTAAACCACATATATTCAAAGATGCAACACGCAAATTCATCAAGTGTTATTTATGTTTGCTTATATTCATTTTGTTGTCCGAATTCCACTTTTGATATCTTTAAAGCTTTCCTTGAACTTTCCTTTGTGCAATATTGTTTATTGAGTCTGCCCCCATTTTTTGTTTCATACCAAGCTGTGCATTACTTTTACCCTCACCTTCCCAACCCCCTCCCACCTCCCACTTCCCCATCCCACTGAGCCCCCCACCACCCCCAACCCCCCCACCATCCCACACAGGCAAATAGGTCCAGCGGACCTATGTGTGGAAACCAAATCTAACACCTCGAGTGGTCCCTGATTCCCCCCCACCATCAACCCTTCTTTCAAAATAATTCTACTTAATATATTGTGGTAACCGCTAGTAGCCAAAGACATATGTTAAAGCCAAATAGAGAGAACAGCACGGTAAGCGCTGGGAAGGGATGTCCACCAGTGCAAAATCGGGAAGCATTAACTTATCCCACTCAGACCTTCCCTTTAGCCTCCTTTACCTCCCCCAAATATTCTTGTGCCTTAATTTCAGAAAAAAACATTCTAACCCGCCCATTCTTTATAACCTTAAGTCGCGAAGGAAACAGCAAATAAGCTTCACAACCAGCCTCTTGAAAGGGTGCAATTAATTGTCGGAGTCGCCACCTCCTCTCAACAGTGACATGGCAAAAATCCGGCCTAGTGAAAAAAGTATGTCCATCATAAGTCCTCTTGGAGTCTGGCTTTGCCTTGTCTATGAGCGCCTGTCTAAGAAGAAAATTGCCCACATAGATCAAGATGGCTCTTGGTTGCCCTTCTTGCCCAGCGCCCTTGTTCTTCTTCTGGGTTAAGGGGAAACGATGCGCTCTCTGAATTTCAGCCTCCAAGTTCCACTGTGCTAAGTCCGGGAACGCACCCTTTAAGAGAGCCACTACAAAAGACATAATGTTCTCCCCTTCACCTTTTTCGGCAATGCCCAGCAACCTCACATTATTGCGGCGTTGCCGATTTTCAAAGTCCTCCATCTTCCACATCATGTCTTCAGATATCTTATCATGCGCACCTTTAATGTTTTGCAGCCTTCCAACATCCTCCTCGAGAGCTTCTGTCCTTTGCTCAACATGAACAACTCTTTCCACCATCTCCGAATGTAGCTTGTTCATTCTCCGTAGACACCCTTGTAATTTTTTTGTAGACGCCTGGGCCCGCCGGCTCTCTACTCTAGCTTCTCCTTGCATCTGCTTCAAGGTAGCATATACAAGTTCTAACGAAGGTATAGGTGTAGGTGTAGGTGTAGGTGTATCCCTGACCAAACCACCAGAGCCCCCAATGCATCCCCCTAGCCTCATCTTGGTAAGTCTGACTTGTAGCTGAATAATCCCAAACTAATTTACGTGCTGTCTCTGTATCATTCGAAAGAGTACCTCTTTTGGATCTACGTTTGGGCCTGCGGGTTTTGGAGCGGAAATCCCCCTGAAATGTGAATCACCCGAGTCTGTATCTGTACCCTCCTCGGAATTCTCTCCCCTACTGAGTGACCAATCAGTATCCTCATTTAATGAATCACCCGAGTCTGTATCTGTACCCTCCTCGGAATTCTCTCCCCTACTGAGTGACCAATCAGTATCCTCATTTAATGAAAAGAACTTATCCCCTTCAGGGGAGCCTAATAGCGTTTTCAGTTGTGCAGGATTTATGACCAAACCAGCAGTACTCGCTTTCGCCGCACCCATCTCTGAATCCATTATGGACATAGTCTGTACTTTCATTATCCCTTGCAGATGAGATATATCCGTTTCTCCCAACAGTTCACCAAGATGGGCAGTCACTTGCCTATCACCTTCTCCTTTTTCATTTTCCTTCGTCAAGCTCACCTCAGGACAATCAATGATCTCCTGTGCTCCTGTTTCCACTTGCAGGTCGAGTTCAACCACCTCTGCCTCCACCAATGCCTGATACTCCGTCAGGCCATGATCGGATTGCCTCAGTGTTGCTGTTGCGGGCGGGGCCAATCCAGCATCTCCATTCCCGCGCACACCGATCTCTATCCCCCGCCTGCAGCTTTCTCCAGAGCAGCTTTCTCCGTGGCTGCTACCGCCGCAAAAGTTTCGACCAGGGTCGCTTGGCGCAGGGAACTCTCCATCCCGTCAACGCCGGCCCCACAATCCTTGATTTACCGCATCCCTCAGCGGCCCCGCTCATTCCTTTATTAACGGGATCACCATCTTTCCTCGCCGGATTCAACACCCGCCGAGACAGCCCACCATACTTTCCCGGACCAGGGAGGCTCGGGTTCTCCTTCTGTATTTCTTTCAGCGCGGCATCCTTAGCAGCACGCTGACTTTTCGGCCCCATCACAGCACTGTTTTTCCGTCTTCTCAGACGAATGCCGCACTCCCGTAATATCACCCAGGGTACCACCACCACGAGTGCGAGCTGATCGCCAATCCTGCACGGAGAGCCTCGGCAAATCGCCCGCATCAACTTCGCCACGTACTCCGCCAGGTGAACCTGGGTTCGCATAGCAGTCTTTAGCTATAAATCACCACATTATTAGCTTCGCAGGGTCTCCGGGAGAGAGGGTCTGGAGCCACTCTCACTGATGTCAGTCGGCAGCCATCTTGCCTCCATGTGTTATTTATTTCTAATAAAAATAATATTGAACCTTTACACTATTTAAAAACTTTCAGATATCATCAGACAGGTACTACCCCTGCATCATGCAATCTGCCAGGCACTACACATGCACACATCCAATCACTCAGGCACTACTATTGCACTCATCCATTCCCTCAAACACTACCCATGCACTTATCCATGCACTCAGGCACTACCCATGCACTCCTCCAATCACCCAGGCACTACCCATGCACTCATCCATGCACTCAGGCTCTACCCATGCACTCATCCAATCACTCAGGCACTATTATTGCACTCATCCATTCCCTCAAACACTACTCATACACTCATCCATACACTCAGGCACTACCCATGCATTCCTCCAATCACCCAGGCACTACCCATGCATTCATCCATGCACTCAGGCTCTACCCATGCACTGGTCCATGCACTCAGGCTCTACCCCTGCACTCATGGAATCACTCAGGCACTATTGTTGCACTCATCTATTCCCTCAAACACTACCCATGCACTCATCTATTCCCTCAAACACTACCCATGCACTCATCCATGCACTCAGGCACTACTTATGCACTCCTCCAATCACCCAGGCACTACCCATGCACTCATCCATGCACTCAGGCCCTACCCATGCACTGCTCCATACACTCAGCCTCTACCCCTGCACTCATGCAATCACTCAGGCACTTCTTTTGCACTGATCCATTCTCTTAAACACTAGTCATGCACTACTCATGCACTCATCTATTCTCTCAAATACTACCCATGCACTCCTCCAATCACCCAGACACTACCCCTGCACTCATGCAATCAGCCAGGCACTACTCATGCACTCATCCAATCACTCAGGCACTACCCCTGCACTCATGCAATCAGCCAGGCACTACCCATGCCCTCATCTATTCCCTCAAACACTACTCATGCACTCCTCCAATCACCTAGGCACTACCCATGCACTGCTCCATGCACTCAGGCTCTACCCCTGCACTCATGCAATCATTCCCTCAAACACTACTCATGCACTCCCCCAATCACCCAGGCACTACCCATGCACTCATCCATGCACTCAGGCTCTACCCATGCACTGCTCCATGCACTCAGGCTCTACCCCTGCACTCATGCAATCACTCAGGCACTTCTGTTGCACTCATCCATTCTCTCAAACACTAGTCATGCACTCATCCATTCCCTCAAACACTACCCATGCACTCATCCATGCACTCAGGCTCTCCCCATGCACTGCTCCTTGCATTCAGGCTCTACCCCTGCACTCATGCAATCACTTGGGCACTTCTGTTGCACTCATCCATTCTCTTAAACACTAGTCATGCACTACTCATGTACTCCTCTATTCCCTCAAACACTACCCATGCACTCATCCATGCACTCCGGCTCTACCCATGCACTCCTCCAATCACCCAGGCACTACCCCTGCACTCATGCAATCAGCCAGGCACTACCCATGCACTCATCTATTCCCTCAAGCACTACTCATGCACTCCTCCAATCACCCAGGCACTACCCATGTACTCATCCATGCACTCAGGCTCTACCCATGCACTGCTCCATGCACTCAGGCTCTACCCCTGCACTCATGCAATCTCTCAGGCACTTCTGTTGCACTCATCCATTCTCTTAAACACTAGTCATGCACTCATCCATGCGCTCTGGCACTACTATTGCACTCACCCATTCTCTCAAACACTACACATGCACCCATCCAATCACTCAGGCACTACTCATGCAGTCATCCATTCCCTCAAACACTACCCATGCACTCATCCATGCACTCAGGCACTACCCATGCACTCCTCCAATGACCCAGCAACTACCCCTGCACTCATGCAACCAGCCAGGCACTACCCATGCACTGATCCACTAATCCATCCACTATTCATACATTCATCCACACACGCATTTATCTAAGTAATCAGATTTACTACTACAATTTTTCTATTTTTAACCAGTATAGGTGGTTCCGTAAAAACCTTTTTTTTTTTTTTAACAATTTTGGGGGGTCTTGTATTTTCAAACAAAACATTTTTTGGTGTATTTGACTTTTTTTCTAACAAAAAATCTTGAACAGTCCAACATGACTACTTTAAAAAAAACAAAGAAAAACAAGATTGTCAGGCATAAAAAAAATTAAAACTTGTGTGTTTTTATTGTGTTAATAACACACAGGTTTGCTTGACATTTTCTGCAGTTGATGGTAGCATCTGCTAGCTCAGGAAAAATATGTGGCTGAGGTGAAGGTGGAACTGCTGCACCCGATGTAGATGGTGCATTAGCATCAGCCTGGGCAGCTTGCTCACTTTTCTCACGCACCATCAGTTCTTTGGCCAAACGATTTGGATGAATTGTCTTAAGGCGCTTCTTAATAGATGAGGTGCCGCTTGAATATTTCTTGTCAGAACCTCAAGAAAGCACTCTTTGGCACAGAGTGCAAGTAACTTTTCTTGTGTTGACTTTCTTCTCCCCTCAGGCACTGTGAAAAAGTAAGATGCAGCTCGCTTTCATATTCCCCAATTAGCATGAAGTGCCGACGCGTTTCATGGCTCAATGGCCCTTCTTCCTGGGCTGCTAAGAAATGACGCATCAAAAGCTCACCATTTGTTTTCAGCATGCTTTTATTACATTTCCGGCCCTAACTGGGGAATATGAAGGCGAGCTGCATCTTACTGCCAGATGGTGAGAACGCTGGGAGTGCTCTCTCAATGCCCTGGGCATATTGTATTACAAAATATTACACGGCAGCCCAGCCGTGGAGAAGAGCACCATCGTGATTTTAGTAGCTGTGAATTGAACTTTTCAAAACCGAACAGCGCAGCGCTCTTGATGCTTACTGAGTCCGTCAATTAAACCCTGAATCCTACTAAGGACTTGATACAAGCTTAATTTTTAATTACGCATCTACCTACTAAAGGAGAATAATGAATTGCTCACTTTTGGGACCACATGTCCCATCATGCATTTACGATGATTTACACATTACAACGCCCACTGAGGGCCGGAAATGGAATAAAAGCATGTTGAAAACAAATGGTGAGCTTTTGATGCGTTATTTCTTAGCAGCCCAGGAAGAAGGGGCATTGAGCCCTGAAACGCGTCGGCACTTCATGCTAATTGGGGAATATGAAGGCGAGCTGCATCTTACTGCCAGATGGTGAGAACGCTGGGAGTGCTCTCTCAATGCTCCGGGCATATTGTATAACATATATATATATATATATATATATATATATATATATATATATATATATATATATATATATATATATATATATATATATATTATCTACTGGCGGTCGCCAGTAGATAGTTATAGTTACAACCTATTATCCATAGGAAATCCGCGACATTCTATTTGAAATAACTCTCTTGCCGGTTGACGTATCTTCGCAAAATTTTCAAACTTTGTGGCCCGCTCCGGTCCGCTCCTACCCTGAAAGTCTCGGGGGATTCGTCAAGCGAGGGCTGAGAAAAAAGGGGGTCCCAAAACGCGTTTTCCCCATGCAATTTTCCATAGGAAACTTTAGACACGTCTACAGCCCGAACTGCTGAATGGAATTACACCAAATTTGGCAAAGAGGTAGTTCTTGGTTCAGAAAGAACCCTTTTGTTAAATGGTGTAAATCCGTTCAGTAGTTGCTGAGAAAATCAAAAGTAAAAAGATAGTGATATCTATGGCCGAGTAGGGTCCGCGTACCCTCCCGATCACGAGCTGCATGTTAATTGGCTGTCAGCTGGCTGTCAACATTCCGATTCAGGAAATGTTGGCAGCCATTTTGTCCCTCGGTAGAACCGAGGGACAGAAACAAGTGCACAAAGCGCACAAAGGGGGCAGGGTAGAAACACCCTGACCCCCTAGGTTTGCTCAGGGGTCCCACAAGGACCCCTGGGCAAAAAAAAAAAATTTTTTTAAAAATCGGCAGGATGCGCTCAGGGTGCACGAATCCTGCCGAAAAAAATCGAAGCGCGGTCTCCCGCGCTCGGTGTATTTTGCCCCGGGTGGCCCAAGTCCCGGGGGCATGGTGGGGGGATAATTTAATGTGTGGGGGCCTCAAAGGGCCCCCAAGCCCCGGGACCGCCACCCCCCGGGGCTTTTTTAGAAATGGTGCGGGAGGGCTCTGAGCCCTCCCGCAGCCCCGGGGACCACCACCTCCCCGGGGCTTTTTTAATAAATTGAAAAACCTGTGTGGGGGGCTCCAGCCCCCCACACGCCCCGGGACCGCCACCTCCCGGGGCACTAAACATTTAAATATGGGGGTCTGTTATGGACCCCCAGAGCCCTCGGGGACCACCACCTCCCCGGGGCTGTGAACTGAATGGGAGGGGGCCGCGCGGCCCCCTCCTGGAGCCCTTGATGGACCTGGGGACCACCACCCCCAGGGCCGGCTCCTGCAGTGTCCCGGGGTGCCTACCCCCGGGACACTGCTGTTTGGATATTGCTGCTTTGGATATTGGAAGAGAGAGCAGGGAAACCTGCTCTCTTCCAATATCCAAGCCGATTGCTTTTCCACACGGGGAGCTGCATCTTAGCAGCTCCCCATGTGTAAAGCAATGCCGGCTCCCGTAGGACACGGGAGCCGGCGGGACTGTGGGGGGCTTGGGGACCCCCCACAGTCCCCAACGAGAGGCCAGGCCCCGGGGGATGGGGTCCCCGGGGCAAGTAGGGTTCGGGAGGGGAGCCACGCGGCCCCCTCCCCAAAGTTAAAAAAAAAAAAGAAGTATGGCCGGCCCCGGGGGATGGGGTCCCCGGGGCCTTAAATGACCAGAGGAGGGGGCCACGCAGCCCCCTCCAAAGAATAAAACAAAAATCGAGGCCATGCCCCGGGGATGGGGTCCCCGGGGCCAATACAGGCCCAGGGAAGGGGGCCACGCGGCCCCTTTCCCGTTTTTTTAAATAAAAATTTAAAAAAGGAGTAAGGCCCTGGGGGATGGGGTCCCCAGGGCCCAAAAACAGGAAAAAGGAAGGGGGCCACACAGCCCCCTTCAGGGGACAAAAAAAAAAAAAACGATCGGGCCCGCAGGCTCCGCCCCTTCCTTCACCACTCTGCAAACGCGCCCTGGCGCGCTTGCAGAGGGGGACTAATTCCCCTTGAATACTGGGGGTCCCTGGAGGCCAACTAGCCCACCAGGAACCTCCAGTATGCGCCAGGGGCTGCCTTGCAGAGAGGTGTACAGAGGCCACGCCCCTTTTTACACCTCTCTGCAACGCAGCTCTGTGGCGCTTTGGAGGTATATGGTGGGCTAGTTGGACTCCGGGGACCCTCAGGATTCAAGGGGACTTAATCCCCAACTTCAAACGCGCCACGGAGCGCGTTTGCACAGTGGTGAAGGGAGGGGCGGGGCTCAGAGGTGTCATGTGTGCAAACAGGCCCGTGGCGCGTTTTAAGATGGGGAATTAAATCCCCTTCAATCCTGAGGGTCCCTGGGGCCAACTAGCCCAACAGGTACATCCAGAAAGCACCACAGAGCTGCGTTGCAGAGAGGTGCAAAAAGGGGTGTGGCCTCTCTACACGTCTCTGCAACGCAGCCCCTGGCGCATATTGGAGGTTCCTGGTGGGCTAGTTGGCCCCTAGGGACCCTCAGGATTCAAGGGGACTTAATCCCCCAACTTAAAACGCGCCACGGGGCGCGTTTGCACAGATGTCACCTCAGGCCCCGCCCCTCCCTTCACCATTGTGCAAATATTCTTCTAAAATCATCCGAAATACGAATTCCGATTTACTCACCTGTTATAAGGAGAGACCTCAGTGCTGCATCTTTCAGCCCAGTACTGGTCCTGAAAAGTAATTTTAACCGTACTTACCAGTAACTTGAATTTCCTTCCATAGGATATCATTGCCTGCTTTTTGCTGAAAAAGTTTCTAAGTGTTGATTTTTGAAACATACAACTATTCCTCTAAAATCAGCTGAAATACGAATTCCGATTTATTCACCTGTTATCAGGAGAGACCTCAGTGCTGTATCTTTCAGCCCAGTACTGGTCCTGAAAAGTAATTTTAACCGTACTTACCAGTAACTTGAATTTCCTTCCATAGGCTAACATTGACTGGTTTCACTTGGAAATTCTTCTAAGTGTGGAGTTTTGGAACTCTAAAATATTCCTCTAAAATCAGCCGAAATACGAATTCCGATTTACTCACCTGTTATCAGGAGAGACCTCAGTGCTGCATCTTTCAGCCCAGTACTGATCCTCAAAAGTAATTTTAACCGTACTTACCAGTAACTTGAATTTCCTTCCATAGGATATCATTGCCTGCTTTTTGCTGAAAAAGTTTCTAAGTGTTGATTTTTGAAACATACAAATATTCCTCTAAAATCAGCCGGAATCCGAATTCTGATTTACTCACCTGTTATCAGGAGAGACCTCAGTGCTGCATCTTTCAGCCCAGTACTGGTCCTGAAAAGTAATTTTAACCGTACTTACCGGTAACTTGAATTTCCTTCATAGGCTAACATTGACTGGTTTCACTTGGAAATTCTTCTAAGTGTGGAGTTTTGGAACTTTATAATATTCCTCTAAAATCAACGAAAGTACGAATTCCAATTTACTCACCCGTTATCAGGAGAGAACCCAGTGCTGCATCTTTTAGCCCAGCACTGACCCTGAAAAGTAATTTTAACCGTACTTACCAGTAACTTATATTTTCTTCCATAGGAATCCATTGTCTGGTTTTCAGCAGAAAAGTTTCAAAGTGTCGATTTTCACAAACTACAAATATTCCTAAAAATCGCATGTATGACTTAAACGCATTCTTTCAACTGTTTACAGGAGATGCACCAGTGCTGGATCCAGGATCCAACACTGAGTAAGAAAAAGTAACGATAACAGTTTTTACCTTCTAAGTGAATTTCCTTCCATAGGATAACATTGGTGATTCTATGAGAAAAAGTTTCTAAGTGTCAACTTTTAAAGTACAATAATATTCCTTAAAAATCACGACTGTAACCAAAACGCTTTTACTCAACTGTTTACAGGAGATGTCCCAGGACTGAATCTAGGATCCAGTCCTGTGGTTAGAAAAGTAATCCATAAAGTAACTAATTGCATTTAACTAGAAATTCACATTGAGCTGAATGTTGCATTGTGTTTGAAAATGTGTTGCCCATTGCAACAACTGTAACTACTGTACTTAAAAGTCTATTGCCTATGTGCAAAGTATTTAAACTAAAGTAATTCATTCTGAGAAAGTATTTTTTGTAATGTAATGTATAATGTAATTACAATGTAATTTAAAAAATAAAATATGTAAAAAAAAATTGTTTCTAAAAATGTAGTAAATCAGTATGAAAAAAATTTATATAACAATTAATACATTTAAAAATTGTCATTTACAAAACCTTTGAAATTCACTGAAAAAACCGTAGGTTTCAGACATGTTATAGTTACAAATTAGCATTTAAAAAACCTTTGAAATTCACTGAAAAAACCATAGGTTTCAGGGACGTTATAGTTACAAATTAGCATTTAAAAAACCTTTGAAATTCACTGAAAAAACCATAGGTTTTAGGGACAGTTATAGTTAGTTGGACATTGCACTCGTACAAAACCCGTGAAATTCCCCGTTATAGTTAGTCCAGCTAACTATAACTCGCGCCCCGCAATGCACTGCTGATGACGTCACATATTACATCACTCATGACATGGTCAGTGACATCACTGATGACATCACTGATGACATCTCAAATGACATCACTGATGACATCACTGATGACATCATCCATGTGATAATTTCATGCATCTTCTCACACCCTAATATAACCTTTGATACACCCACTCTAAATTACAGACTGCCATTCGCAAAACCATAGACACTCCAACACCAATAACTACATACCCACTCACTGATTCTTAGGTCTACGCACACATCCACTCACTCACCCGTACAGTCACTCATACTTACGGTCACTCAGTACAGGACTATCATATGCACTCATACTCCTATATAGACACTCAAACACCGCCACTCATCCATAGAGGTACTCACACACCTAGTCAGTCATGCAAATAATTAAACACACTACCATTTACTCACCTATACAGTTATACACACACCAGCTCACTTACTCATACAAATACTAGCACATACTTACGCTCTTATACAATCACTGATACAAGCACACACTCATCCATACAGCCACTATCACAATCACTCACTCTCGCTTATAGCTATTTATATACTCCAACACACATATATACTGCCTTTCACATATGTAGTTACTCACACATGTACCACTGGGACATACATTCACTCACTAACACACTCTTACACACACTTACCCACCCATACAGTCTATCACAGATGCACTCTTGAAACCATCCACCCAGTGAATCACCCACTCACACATCTATGCACAGAGTTGCACACACCCCTCCCACACAAACACTCAGGCACCCATACAGATACTCAGACAAGCATTCAATAACTCATATAGACACTCATGTAGCTATTCACAAACACATGCAGCCACTTACACAGCAACAGACAGACGAATACAGACATTCACCCAGTTTAGTCACTAACCCATGCATTCAGTAAGATACGTTAAATCACTCACTTATACAGTCAGTCACGCACCTACTAAATCATCCATACAGACACTTACACACCCACTCATTCTTCAATACGTCTTTTCCTATATATATTAAAAATATTTAAACTTTACAGAAACACACAGTCACTGGATGATGTCATCAGTGATGTCATCAGTGATGTCATTTGAGATGTCATCAGTGATGTCATCAGTGATGTCACTGACCATGTCATGAGTGATGTAATATGTGATGTCATCAGCAGTGCATTGCAGGAGCGCGAGTTATAAGTTAGCTGGACTAACTATAACGGGGAATTTCACGGGTTTTGTACGAGTGCAATGTCCAACTAACTATAACTGTCCCTAAAACATATGGTTTTTTCAGTGAATATATATATATATATATATATAGATCTATCTATCTATCTATCTATCTATCTATCTATCTATCTATCTATCTATCTATCTATCTATCTATCTATCTATCTATCTATCTATCTATCTATCTATCTATCTATCTATCTATCTATCTATCTATCTATCCATCCATCTATCTATCTATCTATCTATCTATATATATATATATATAGTGACCCGGACGAAGGCCTTTGGCCGAAACGCGTAGGTCGTTCTGTTTGCCTTTGATGCACTCTGCACTTTGCACGTTTGAAATGGACAAATAATGGAGAAACAATAGAAATAAAAATAAAATAAAGATCGCCTTACAACTACGATTTGCCGTGATTTTGCTGGTGTGAGTGCTGCCTTTCTGTGCCCCTCGGGAATCCTGGTGAGACGAGTCGAGGGGAGACACAGGAAATCCCTTTTCCCATATATATATATATATATATATATATATATATTATCTACTGGCGGTCGCCAGTAGATAGTTATAGTTACAACCTATTATCCATAGGAAATCCGCGACATTCTATTTGCAATAACGTTGGCGTCGGTTGACGAATCTTCGCGAAAGCTTCCAACTTGTTGGGGCGCTCCGGTCCGCTCCTACCCTGAAAGTCTCGGGGTGATACGTCAAGCGGGGCCGAGAAAAAAGGGGGTCCCAAAACACGTTTTCCCCATTCATTTTTCCATAGGAACCTTTAGTCGCAGCTACAGCTCGAACTGCTGAACGGAATTACCCCAAATTTGGCAAAGAGGTAGCCCTTGGTTCAGACTGGTGCCTTTTGCTAAAATGGTGTAAATCCGTTCAGTAGTTCCTGAGAAATTCACAATTAAAATCACATATATATCTATGGGCGCGTCGGATCCGCGTACCCTCCCGATCACGAGCTGCATGCTAATTGGCTGTCAACACTCCAAATCAAGAAGTGTTGGCAGCTATTTTGTCCCTCGGTAGAACCGAGGGACAGAAACAAGTGCGTAAAGTGCAAAAGGGGGCAGGGTAGAAACACCCTGACCCCTAGGTCTGCTCAGGGGGTCCCACAAGGACCCCTGGGCAGAAAAAAGATTTTTTTAAATCGGCGGGATGCGCTTAGGGTGCGCGTATCCCGCCGAGAAAAGAAAAGAAACAAGTGCGCAAACGCACAAAGGGGGCAGGGTAGAAACACCCTAACCCCCTAGGCCTGCTCAGGGGTCCCACAAGGACCCCTGGGCAAAAAGCATTTTTTTTTAAAATCGGCAGGATGCGCTCAGGGTGCGCGAATCCTGCCGAAAAAATCGAAGCGCGGTCTCCGCGCTTCGATGTTAATTGGCCCCGGCTTTTTTAAAAATGGTGCGGGAGGGCTCTGAGCCCTCCCGCAGCCCCGGGACCACCACCTCCCGGGGCTTCTTTCTTTTAAATGAAAACCTGTGTGGGGGGCTCCAGCCCCCCACACGCCCCGGGACCGCCACCTCCCGGGGCACTAAACATTTAAATATGGGGGTCCGTTACGGACCCCCAGAGCCCCGGGGACCACCACCTCCCCGGGGCTGTGCACACGATGGGAGGGGGGCCGCGCGGCCCCCTCCTGGAGCCTGTGGTGGCCCTGGGGACCGCCACCCCCAGGGCCGGCTCCTGCAGTGTCCCGGGGTGCCTACCCCCGGGACACTGCTGTTTGCAATGACAGGACGGAGCCTCGCGGCTCCCGTCCTGTCATTGCAAACTTGCTTTGGATATTGGAAGAGAGAGCAGGAAACCTGCTCTCTCTTCCAATATCCAAGCTGATTGCTTTCCACATGGGGAGCAGCATGTTAGCTGCTCCCCATGTGTAAAGCAATGCCGGCTCCCGTAGGACACGGGGAGCCGGCGGGACTGTGGGGGTTTGGGGACCCCCCACAGTCCCCAACGAGAGGGCCAGCCCTGGGGGATGGGTCCCCGGGGCAAGTAGTGGCCCGGGAGGGGGGCCACGCGGCCCCACTCCCCAAAGTTTTGAAAAATAATAAAAAAAAAAAAAGGGTATGGCCGGCCCGGGGATGGGGTCCCCGGGCCTTAAAATGGCCAGAGGAGGGGGGCCACGCAGCCCCCCTCAAAATATTAAAAATAAAAATAGAGGCCATGCCCCGGGAGATGGGGTCCCCGGGGCCAATACAGGCCCGGGGAAGGGGGCCACGCGCCCCCTTCCCGTTTTTTTTTTTTATTTTGAAATTTAAAAAGGGGTAAGGCCCTGGGGGATGGGGTCCTCAGGGCCCAAAACAGAAAAAGGAAGGGGGCTACACAGCCCCCTTCAGGGGACAAAAAAAAAACAAACGATCGGGCCCGCAGGCCCCGCCCCTTCCTTCACCACTCTGCAAACGCGCCCTGGCGCATTTGCAGAGGGGAACGAATTCCCTTGAATACTGGGGGTCCCTGGGGGCCAACTAGCCCACCAGGAACCTCCAGTATGCGCCATGGGGCTGACTTGCAGAGAGGTGTACAGAGGCCACGCCCTTTTACACCTCTCTGCAACGCAGCTCTGTGGCACTTTTGGAGGTATATGGTGGGCTAGTTGGACTCCGGGGACCCTCAGGATTCAAGGGGACTTAATCCCCCAACTTAAAACGCGCCACGGGCGCGTTTGCACAGTGGTGAAGGGAGGGGGCGGGGCTTCAGGTGACATGTGTGCAAACAGGCCCTGTGGCGCGTTTTAAGATGGGGAATTACATCCCCTTCAATCCTGAGGGTCCCTAGGGCCAACTAGCCCAACAGGTACATCCAGAAAGCGCCACAGAGTTGCGTTGCAGAGAGGTGTAAAAGGGGTGTGGCCTCTCTACACATCTCTGCAACGCAGCCTCTGGCGCATATTGGAGGTTCCTGGTGGGCTAGTTGGCCCCTAGGGACCCTCAGGATTCAAGGGGACTTAATCCCCCAACTTAAAACGCGCCACGGGGCGCGTTTGCACAGATGTCACCTCAGGCCCCGCCCCTCCCTTCACCATTGTGCAAATATTCTTCAAAAATCATCCGAAATACGAATTCCGATTTACTCACCTGTTATAAGGAGAGACCTCAGTGCTGCATCTTTCAGCCCAGTACTGGTCCTGAAAAGTAATTTTAACCGTACTTACCAGTAACTTGAATTTCCTTCCATAGGATATCATTGCCTGCTTTTTGCTGAAAAAGTTTCTAAGTGTTGATTTTTGAAACATACAAATATTCCTCTAAAATCAGCCGAAATACGAATTCCGATTTACTCACCTGTTATAAGGAGAGACCTCAGTGCTGCATCTTTCAGCCCAGTACTGGTCCTGAAAAGTAATTTTAACCGTACTTACCAGTAACTTGAATTTCCTTCCATAGGCTAACATTGACTAGTTTCACTTGGAAATTCTTCTAAGTGTGGAGTTTTGGAACTTTAAAATATTCCTCTAAAATCAGCCGAAATATAAATTCCGATTTTCTCACCTGTTATCAGGAGAGACCTCAGTGCTGCATCTTTCAGCCCAGTACTAATCCTGAAAAGTAATTTTAACCGTACTTACCAGTAACTTGAATTTCCTACATAGGCTAACATTGACTGGTTTCACTTGGAAATTCTTCTAAGTGTGGAGTTTTGGAACTTTATAATATTCCTCTAAAATCAACCAAAGTACGAATTCCGATTTACTCACCTGTTATCAGGAGAGACCTCAGTGCTGCATCTTTCAGCCCAGTACTGATCCTCAAAAGTAATTTTAACCGTACTTACCAGTAACTTGAATTTCCTTCCATAGGATATCATTGCCTGCTTTTTGCTGAAAAAGTTTCTAAGTGTTGATTTTTGATACATACAAATATTCCTCTAAAATCAGCCGAAATACGAATTCCGATTTACTCACCTGTTATCAGGAGAGACCTCAGTGCTGCATCTTTCAGCCCAGTACTGGTCCTGAAAAGTAATTTTAACCGTACTTACCAGTAACTTGAATTTCCTACATAGGCTAACATTGACTGGTTTCACTTGGAAATTCTTCTAAGTGTGGAGTTTTGGAACTTTATAATATTCCTCTAAAATCAACCAAAGTACGAATACCAATTTACTCACCTGTTATCAGGAGAGAACCCAGTGCTGCATCTTTTAGCCCAGCACTGACCCTGAAAAGTAATTTTAACCGTACTTACCAGTAACTTATATTTTCTTCCATAGGAATCCATTGTCTGGTTTTCAGCAGAAAAGTTTCAAAGTGTCGATTTTCACAAACTACAAATATTCCTAAAAAATCGCCTGTATGAATTAAACGCATTCTTTCAACTGTTTACAGGAGATGCACCAGTGCTTAATCCAGGATCCAACACTGAGTAAGAAAAAGTAGCGATAACAGTTTTTACCTGCTAAGTGAATTTCCTTCCATAGGATAACATTGGTGATTCTATGAGAAAAAGTTTCTAAGTGTCAACTTTTAAAATACAATAATATTCCTTAAAAATCACGACTGTAACCAAAACGCTTTTACTCAACTGTTTACAGGAGATGTATCAAGACTGAATCTAGGATCCAGTCCTTTGGTTAGAAAAGTAATCCATAAAGTAACTAATTGCATTTAACTAGAAATTCACATTGAGCTGAATGTTGCATTGTGTTTGAAAATGTGTTGCCCATTGCAACAACTGTAACTACTGTACTTAAAAGTCTATTGCCTATGTGCAAAGTATTTAAACTAAAGTAATTCATTCTGAGAAAGTATTTTTTGTAATGTAATGTATAATGTAATTACAATGTAATTTAAAAATAAAATATGTAAAAAAATTGTTTCTAAAAATGTAGTAAATCAGTATTAAAAAAATTTATATAACAATTAATACATTTAAAAATTGTCATTTACAAAACCTTTGAAATTCACTGAAAAAACGTAGGTTTCAGACATGTTATAGTTACAAATTAGCATTTAAAAAACCTTTGAAATTCACTGAAAAAACCATAGGTTTCAGGGACGTTATAGTTACAAATTAGCATTTAAAAACCTTTGAAATTCACTGAAAAAACCATAGGTTTTAGGGACAGTTATAGTTAGTTGGACATTGCACTCGTACAAAACCCGTGAAATTCCCCGTTATAGTTAGTCCAGCTAACTATAACTCGCACCCCGCAATGCACTGCTGATGACGTCACATATTACATCACTCATGACATGGTCAGTGACATCACTGATGACATCACTGATGACATCTCAAATGACATCACTGATGACATCACTGATGACATCATCCATGTGATAATTTCATGCATCTTATCAAACCCTAATATAACCTTTCATACACCCACTCTAAATTTCAGACTGTCATTCGTAAAATCATAGACACTCCAACACCAATAACTACATACCCACTAACTGATTCTTAGGTCTACGCACACATCCACTCACTCACCCGTACAGTCACTCATACTTACGGTCACTCAGTACAGGACTATCATATGCACTCATACTCCTATATAGACACTCAAGCACCGCCACTCATCCATAGAGGTACTCACACACCTAGTCAGTCATGCAAATAATTAAACACACTACCATTTACTCACCTATACAGTTATACACACACCACATCACTTATTCAAACAGAAACAAACACATACTTACTCTTATACAATCACTGATACAAGCACACACGCATCCATACAGCCGCTCTCACAATCACACACTCTCACTTATAGCCATTTAAATACTCTAACACACATATATACTGCCTTTTACATATGTTGTTACTCGCACATGTACCACTGAGATATACATTCACTCACTAACACACCCATACACACACTCACCCACCCAAGCAGTCCATCACAGATGCACTCTTGTAATCATGCACCCAGTGAATGACTCACTCTCACATCTATCTACAGAGACTCACACACCCCACCCACACAAACACTCAGGCAGCCATACAGACATTCACCCAGTTTTGTCACTAACCCATGCATTCAGTAAGATACGTTAAATCACTCACTTATACAGTCAGTCACGCACCTACTAAATCAACAATACAGACACTTACACACCCACTCATTCTTCAATACGTCTTTTCCTATATATATTAAAAATATTTAAACTTTACAGAAACACACAGTCACTGGATGATGTCATCAGTGATGTCATCAGTGATGTCATTTGAGATGTCATCAGTGATGTCATCAGTGATGTCACTGACCATGTCATGAGTGATGTAATATGTGACGTCATCAGCAGTGCATTGCGGGGCGCGAGTTATAGTTAGCTGGACTAACTATAACGGGGGAATTTCACGGGTTTTGTACGAGTGCAATGTCCAACTAACTATAACTGTCCCTAAAACCTATGGTTTTTTCAGTGAATATATATATATATATATATATATATATATATATATATATATATATATATTCACTGAAAAAACCATAGGTTTCAGGCCTGTTATAGTTAGGGTTTAGCATTTAAAAAACTTTTGAAATTCACTGAAAAAACCATAGGTTTTAGGGAAAGTTATAGTTAGTTGGACATTGCACTCGTACAAAACCCGTGAAATTCCCCCGTTATAGTTAGTTCAGCTAACTATAACTCGCGCCCCCGCAATGCACTGCTGATGACGTCACATATTACATCACTCATGACATGGTCAGTGACATCACTAATGACATCACTGACATCATCCAGTGACTGTGTGTTTCTGTAAAGTTTAAATATGTTTAATATATATAGGGAAAGGCGTATTGAAGAATGAGTGGGTGTATAAGCGTCTGAATGGATGATTTAGTAGGTGCGTGACTGAGTCTATAAGTGAGTGATTAAATGTATCTTACTGGATGCATGGGTGAGTGACTAAACTGTGTGAATGTCTGTATCCGTCTGTCTGTTGTTGTGTAAGCAGCTGCATGGGTTTCTGACTAGCTAAATGAGTGTCTATATGGGTTATGGATTGGTTCTCTGAGTATCTATATGGGTGCCTCAGTGTTTGTGTGGGTGGGGTGTGCGTGACTCTGTGCATAGATGTGTGAGTGGGTGATTCACTGGGTGCATGGTTTCAACAGTGCGTCTGTGATGGACTGTATGGGTGGGTGAGTGTGTGTATGGGTGTGTTAGTGATTGAATGTATATCTCAGTGGTACATGTGTGAGTAACTACATATGTGAAAGGCAGTATATATGTGTGTTGGAGTATATAAATGGCTATAAGTGAGAGTGTGTGATTGTGAGAGTGGCTATATGGATGAGTGTGTGCTTGCATCAGTGATTGCATAGGAGCGTAAGAATGTGCTAGTATTTTTATGAATAAGTGAGCTGGTGTGTATAACTGTATAGGTGAGTAAATTGGAGTGTGATTAATTATTTGCATGACTGACTAGGTGTGTGAGTACCTCTATGGATGAGTTGCATTGTGTGAGTGTTTATATAGGTGTATGAGTGCATATGATAGTCCTGTACTGAGTGACTGTAAGTATGAGTGACTGTACGGGTGAGTGAGTAGATGTGTGTGTGTAGACCTAAGAATCAGTGAGTGGGTATGTACTTATTGGTATTGGAGTGTGTATGGTTTTGAGAATGGCAGTCTGTAATTTAGAGTGGGTGTATCAAAAGTTATATTAGGGTGTGAGAAGATGCATTAAATTCTCACATGGATGATGTCATCAGTGATGTCATTTGAGATGTCATCAGTGATGTCATCAGTGATGTCACTGACCATGTCATGAGTGATGTAATATGTGACGTCATCAGCAGTGCATTGTGGGCGCGAGTTATAGTTAGCTGAACTAACTATAACGGGGGAATTTCACGGGTTTTGTACGAGTGCAATGTCCAACTAACTATAACTTTCCCTAAAACCTATGGTTTTTTCAGTGAATTTCAAAAGTTTTTTAAATGTTAAACCCTAACTATAACAGGCCTGAAACCTATGGTTTTTTCAGTGAATTTCAAAGGTTTTTTAAATGCTAATTCCTAACTATAACAAGCCTGAAACCTATGGTTTTTTCAGTGAATTTCAAAGGTTTTTTAAATGCTAATTCCTAACTATAACATGTCTGAAACCTATGGTTTTTTTCAGTGAATTTCAAAGGTTTTGTAAATGACAATTTTTAAATGTATTAATTGTTATATTTATTTTTTTTGATACTGATTTACTACATTTTTTTAAACTATTTATTTTTAGATATTTTATTTTTTAAATTACATTGTAATTACATTATACATTACATTACAAAATATACTTTCTCAGAATGAATTACTTTAGTTTAAATACTTTGCAAATAGGCAATAGACTTTTAAGTACAGTAGTTACAGTTGTTGCAATGGGCAACACAATTTCAAACACAATGCAACATTGAGCTCAATGTGAATTTCTAGCTAAATGCAATTAGTTACTTTATGGATTACTTTTCTAACCACAGGACTGGATCCTAGATTCAGTCCTGGGACATCTCCTGTAAACAGTTGAGTAAAAGCGTTTTGGTTACAGTAGTGATTTTTAAGGAATATTATTGTATTTTAAAAGTTGACACTTAGAAACTTTTTCACATAGAATCACCAATGTTATCCTATGGGGGAAATTCACTTAGCAGGTAAGTAGTGTTATCGTTACTTTTTCTTACTCAGTGGTGGATCCTGGATCCAGCACTGGTGCATCTCCTGTAAACAGTTGAAAGAATGCGTTTAAGTCATACAGGCGATTTTTAAGGAATATTTGTAGTTTGTGAAAATCAACACTTTGAAACTTTTCTGCTGAAAACCAGACAATGGATTCCTACGGAAGGAAATATAAGTTACTGGTAAGTACGGTTAAAATTACTTTTCAGGATCAGTACTGGGCTGAAAGATGCAGCACTGAGGTCTCTCCTGATAACAGGTGAGTAAATCGGAATTCGTATTTTGGCTGATTTTAGAGGAATATTTGTATGTTTCAAAAATCGACACTTAGAAACTTTTTCAGCAAAAAGCAGGCAATGATATCCTATGGAAGGAAATTCAAGTTACTGGTAAGTACGGTTAAAATTACTTTTCAGGATCAGTACTGGGCTGAAAGATGCAGCACTGAGGTCTCTCCTGATAACAGGTGAGTAAATCGGAATTCGTATTTCGGCTGATTTTAGAGGAATATTATAAAGTTCCAAAACTCCACACTTAGAAGAATTTCCAAGTGAAACCAGTCAATGATATCCTATGGAAGGAAATTCAAGTTACTGGTAAGTACGGTTAAAATTACTTTTCAGGATCAGTACTGGGCTGAAAGATGCAGGACTGAGGTCTCTCCTGATAACAGGTGAGTAAATCGGAATTCGTAGTTCGGCTGATTTTAGAGGAATGTTTGCACAATGGTGAAGGGAGGGGGCGGGGCCTGAGGTGACATCTGTGCAAACGCGCCCCGTGGCGCGTTTTAAGTTGGGGGATTAAGTCCCCTTGAATCATGAGGGTCCCTGGGGTCCAACTAGCCCACCCTGTACCTCCAGTATGCGCCAGGAGCTGCGTTGCAGAGAGCTGTTCAGAGGCCACGCCCCTTTTTGCACCTCTCTGCAACGCAGCTCTGTGGCGCTTTCTGGACCTACCTGGTGGGCTAGTTCGCCCCCAGGGTCCCTCAGGATTGAAGGGGATTTCATTCCCCATCTTAAAATGCGCCACGGGGCCTGTTTGCACACATGTCACCTGAAGCCCCGCCCCTCCCTTCACCACTGTGCAAACGTGCCCCGTGGCGCGTTTTAAGTTGGGGATTAAGTCCCCTTGAATACTGAGGGTCCCTGGAGTCCAACTAGCCCACCATGTACCTCCAAAAGCGCCACAGAGCTGCGTTGCAAAGAGGTGTAAAAAGGGGCGTGGCCTCTGTACACCTCTCTGCAACGCAGCCCCTGGCGCATACCGGATGTTCCTGGTGGGCTAGTTGGACCCCAGGGACCCCAGTATTCAAGGGGAATTACTTCCTTCTTAAAACGCACCAGGGGGCGCGTTTGCAGACTGCTGCAGGGAGGGGGCGGGGCCTCGGCAGATGCCGGTCTTTTTTTTGTTTTTGCTTTTTTCTGCCCAGGGGTCCTTGTGGGACCCCTGAGCAGACCTAGGGGTCAGGGTGTTTCTACCCTGCCCCCTTTGTGCGTTTTGCGCACTTGTTTCTTGTGCTTTTTTTTTTAATCGGCGTGATCCGCGCACCCTAAGCGCATCCCGCCGTTTACAAAAAAAAATGCATTTTTCTGCCCAGGGGTCTTTGTGGGACCCCTGAGCAGACCTAGGGGTCAGGGTGTTTCTACCCTGCCCCCTTTTGCGCTTTGCGCACTTGTTTCTGTCCCTCGGTTCTACCGAGGGATAAAATGGCTGCCAACACTTCCTGATTTGGAGTGTTGACAGCCACTTGACAGCCAATTAGCATGCAGCTCGTGATCGGGACGGTGCGCGCAGGGTGCGCTCAGGATACGCGGACCCTACTCGCCCATAGATATATATGTGACTTTACTTTTGATTTTCTCAGGAACTACTGAACGGATTTACACCATTTAAGCAAAAGGCACAACACTGAACCAAGGGCTACCTCTTTGCCAAATTTGGTGTAATTCCGTTCAGCAGTTCGGGCTGTAGCTGCGACTAAAGGTTCCTATGGAAAAATGAATGGGGAAAACGCGTTTTGGGACCCCCCTTTTTTCTCGGCCCCCGCTTGACAAATCAACCCGAGACTTTCAGGGTAGGAGCGGAGCAGAGCGCCCCAACAAGTTGGAAGCTTTCGCGAAGATTCGTCAACCTGCGCAAGAGTTATTTCAAATAGAATGTCGCGGATTTCCTATGGATAATAGGTCCTAACTATAACTATCTACTGGCGACCGCCAGTAGATAATATATATATTATCTACTGGCGGTCGCCAGTAGATAGTTATAGTTAGGACCTATCCGCAACATTCTATTTGAAATAACTTTGGTGCCAGTTGACGAATCTTCGCGAAATTTTCAAAACTCGTGGCCCGCTCCGGTCCGCTCCTATCCTGAAAGTCTCGGGGTGATTCGTCAAGTGGGGGCAGAGAAAAAAGGGGGGTCCCAAAACGTGTTTTCCCCATGCAATTTTCCATAGGAACCTTTCATCGCAGCTACAGCCCGAACTGCTGAACGGAATTACACCGAATTTGGCAAAAAGGTAGCCCTTGGTTCAGAGTCGTGCCTTTTGCTTAAATGGTGTAAATCCGTTCAGTAGTTCCTGAGAAATTTGAAAAAGAAAACACATATATATCTGGGCGGAGCCTAACCACATATGTCATCGTGAGATCTGATTGGCTGTCAGCACTTCATCCTGGAATTGCTGGCAGCCATCTTGGGACCAATATAAATGATAGTACCCCATTGAAATGCATTGTAGTGAATCGAAGATTTTGAGGGTTACCAAAAGGAGAACTATAAAGGGTGATAACAGATTTTAGTTACATTAGAATTCATTTGTTGATGGTACCATACTAATTTCAGGAATTGTGGTGTGTTCTAAGGTGATTTTACCCTGTGAAAAACCTTCTGCTGGGATATCATGAATCATGTTTGAGAGAAAACTATTTTCACATGCTTGTCCCATTCAGTTTTGGAAGGTGCTCCAGAAGCTAAAATGAGAGCATATTTTCTGTAAATTCACATTATCTTTCTCAGTCATGTGAGAATGAAGTCTGACATTCTCAGTAAAACATGTACATCCAACAAGGGCAGAGACTGTCAGTTGATTCCTTTGTGTTCTACTGCAGCTTCCCAGAGTGTTCTAAAGAACAACTAGAGTGGTAACAGCCTTACTTATGACAAAAGTATGGCACACCTGAAGCCATCTTGATTGGAATAAACTGGTAACACTTAAAACATTTAATTTAAAAAGGAACAAAATGATGGGGTTCATTTTGTCATAGAAATTATGGTTAGTGCTGTAAAAAGAAAAATTAGGACATGTTTCAAGTGTGATCTCAAATATCTTCCTGTTATATTTCAACAGGGGCAGCCTGTCAGTTGATGACTTTGTGTTCTACTGCAGCTTCCCAGAGTGTTCTAAAGAACAACTAGAGCGCTAACAGTCTTACTTATGACAAAATTATGGCACACCTGAAGCCATCTTGATTGGAATAAACTGGTAACTCTTAAAACATTTAATTTAAAAAGGAACAAAATGAGGGGGTTCATTTTGTTATAGAAATTATGGTTAGTGCTGTAGAAAGAAAAATTAGGACATGTTTTAATTGAGATCTCAAATATCTTCCTGTTATATTTCAACAGGAGCAGCCTGTCAGTTGATGCCTTTGTGTTCTACTGCAGCTTCCCAGAGTGTTCTAAAGAACAACTAGAGAGCTAACAGTCTTACTTATGACAAAAGTATGGCACACATGAAGCCATCTTGATTGGAATAAACTGGTAACACTTAAAACATTTAATTTAAAAAGGAACAAAATGATGGGGTTCATTTTGTCATAGAAATTATGGTTAGTGCTGTAAAAAGAAAAATTAGGACATGTTTCAAGTGTGATCTCAAATATCTTCCTGTTATATTTCAACAGGGGCAGCCTGTCAGTTGATGCCTTTGTGTTCTACTGCAGCTTCCCAGAGTGTTCTAAAGAACAACTAGAGTGCTAACAGCCTTACTTATGACAAAAGTATGGCACACCTGAAGCCATCTTGATTGGAATAAACTGGTAACACTTAAAACATTTAATTTAAAAAGGAACAAAATGATGGGGTTCATTTTGTCATAGAAATTATGGTTAGTGCTGTAAAAAGAAAAATTAGGACATGTTTCAAGTGTGATCTCAAATATCTTCCTGTTATATTTCAACAGGGGCAGCCTGTCAGTTGATGCCTTTGTGTTCTACTGCAGCTTCCCAGAGTGTTCTAAAGAACAACTAGAGCGCTAACAGTCTTACTTATGACAAAATTATGGCACACCTGAAGCCATCTTGATTGGAATAAACTGGTAACTCTTAAAACATTTAATTTAAAAAGGAACAAAATGAGGGGGTTCATTTTGTCATAGAAATTATGGTTAGTGCTGTAGAAAGAAAAATTAGGACATGTTTTAATTGAGATCTCAAATATCTTCCTGTTATATTTCAACAGGAGCAGCCTGTCAGTTGATGCCTTTGTGTTCTACTGCAGCTTCCCAGAGTGTTCTAAAGAACAACTAGAGAGCTAACAGTCTTACTTATGACAAAAGTATGGCACACATGAAGCCATCTTGATTGGAATAAACTGGTAACACTTAAAACATTTAATTTAAAAAGGAACAAAATGAGGGGGTTCATTTTGCCATAGAAATTATGGTTAGTGCTGTAGAAAGAAAAATTAGGACATGTTTTAAGTGAGATCTCAAATATCTTCCTGTTATATTTCAACAGGAGCAGCCTGTCAGTTGATGCCTTTGTGTTCTACTGCAGCTTCCCAGAGTGTTCTAAAGAACAACTAGAGTGCTAACAGCCTTACTTATGACAAAAGTATGGCACACCTGAAGCCATCTTGATTGGAATAAACTGGTAACACTTAAAACATTTAATTTAAAAAGGAACAAAGTGAGGGGGTTCATTTTGTCATAGAAATTCTGGTTAGTGCTGTAGAAAGAAAAATTAGGACATGTTTTAAGTGAGATCTCAAATATCTTCCTGTTATATTTCAACAGGAGCAGCCTGTCAGTTGATGCCTTTGTGTTCTACTGCAGCTTCCCAGAGTGTTCTAAAGAACAACTAGAGCGCTAACAGTCTTACTTATGACAAAAGTATGGCACACCTGAAGCCATCTTGATAGGAATAAACTGGTAACACTTAAAACATTTAAAAAGGAACAAAATGAGGGGGTTCATTTTGCCATAAAAATTATGGTTAGTGCTGCAGAAAGAAAATTTAGGGCATGTTTTAAGTGAGATTTCAAATCCTCTTCTATTTCATTAGAAAATTCTGACATGCAGACTGAAATAATCACTTTCAATACCAGCAGTAGACTTCCAGTTAACTCCCTGGTGAGCAGTAGCTTTACTACAGTGATCTAATGAACAACTAGAGTGCTAACATTCTGAATTTATGGCAAATGTGTGACACATCTAAATGCCTTCTTGATGGAATCAAAGTAAAAACTGAAAGCATTTCCTACTGAGGAGACTGCAGTAAATGACGAAATTAGGAAACTTCATAACAAATAAGTCTCCCAAGATGGCCACCAGAGAAAAAAGAGCCCAAATGTAGCACAAATATCACCCAGATGTAGCCCACATATAGCCCAATGACAGAAGTGTGCAAAACACTTTTTATTTGTAGTTTTTCTGCAGTTTTATATAGTGCAAACTGGTCAGGTATTGGAGCGTTACATCTTACTTGGACCCCTTATTGCGTATTTTGCACTGAAGTACATGAGATTGATATTGCGAAACATTGAACTTTACGATTCTGTTAACCTGAAGTTGCTCTGAACCGGGCTTTGTAACACCCGTTTTTACCTACTGGTTTTAATTAATTCTCACTGTATTGTATTAGGAAAGAGGATTTACTGTTTTTATGTACACTTTTATGATCTATGTTTCTAAATCAGATCAAATAAAGTTTAATGAATTCTATGGCAGGACGGAGGCGAGGATTATGCATATCTTTCCTCACTTTATGTGCATAGCAGTTCAAAGAAAACGTAACACAACAATCATTAAACAAAAGACTACACAACCCATGAACCATTAGGGGGTAGTCTCCAAGGCAAATATAGTGCAATCAAATCACAGTCCATCGTATATAATATCGTGACGTCCCTTCCTCTTCCTCTTTCTTCACTGCTCGTCAGTTAAGTGCATTCCTTACATTCTTAGCTTAATCTGACGTTGTTGCTGTTTGTATAGCGGTTTCTTGTGCACGTTATTAGCATTATTGCCTTGGTATTGTTTCATATTCCCTGCGCAGCAGGCTCTTGCCCGAGAGCGTTCTCCCCCTCGCAGTTTCTCCCGCTGTGTGCTCTGCGCGCGGTGAGATCCTGTCAGGCGCGTCTGGTCCGAGCGAGGCAGGTCCGTCGAGCGCTCCTCCTGGTCTTTACGCGCGTTTGGGAATCCGGTCACTCCTTTAGTGTCCACTTGATTCCCGACCAACCCTCCCCTAATTTTGACACCGCTACGCGGTGATTTCCCCACATGGCCACGTTAGTGACCAGCGCCACCTGGTGGTGGTAATTGGTATTGCGCCTCAGTCTATTCTTATAACAGCTTCGGGGAAAGCCCAGCTGTTGGAGCACCGGCGAGGGGGTTGTCTTAAGGATTTTAAGGGCATTTGTTCTGTGCTCACACCCTCTGCTATCATGTCTTCTCCAGAAGACCATTTTTACTCCTCCTACCAGGAAGTGGAGGAGGAATGGCCCCCCAACTTCTCCCTCCAGCAGTGGACCAAGCCCTCTCTCTGGCTATTTCTAGGGCGCTGGCTCCTCTTAGGGATCAGGTTGATAAGCTGGCGAAAAGCATCCCTGGGGTGTTCAGTGACCCAGATCTGGTGGTGCCGGGTCCAAGTAGCTCCCAGATGGGGAATAAAAGGGCCGTTAAGCATAACGCGGGGCACTTGGAAGGATTTGCTAAACTTACGGAGACCTTCCTCAAGAGTGCGCGAACGCTAAAACATGCACCCTGCCGGGAGGAGGAGGGGCCTGGAGAAAATTGCGACACTGTCACCACTATTGTAGACCCCGACGGCGGGTTTCCCTTAGAGGGAGAGGGTGTATCGGAGGACGATTTCTCCTCTGATGAGGATAAGGACTCGGGGCGTCCCTGGCGTCCAGAGTCCCACTCCTCTCAGTCCCCGGTTGGGGACGGGGTCCACTCAGACATGTTCGAGCCTACCCAAATTTACCATCCTAGGTCGGCAGAGTGGACACCTGATGCCAAAGTGGCAGAGTATGTGGTGGGGAAAATCCATCAACCCCTTGAAAGGGAGGTCAGGAATAGGATGAGGGGAGAATGCCCCAGGCCCTCACTGAAGGGGAAGGTGGCACACACGCCTGAAATTGATGAGAAACTATGTACCTTTTTCTCCAAGTATATGAGGGATCCCAAGAAAGGAATTGATAGGTCTTGGACGTGGTAGGGCCCTTGACCCAAATTATTCAATTGACGGAGCGTTCCAAAGAGTCAGGATCCCCTTTGTCCACGGATATTGTGGCTGGTTGGGCGCACTACCCTAAACCCTAAAACACTACCCCCTCCACTACCCAAACACCACTGCACTACCCTAAAACACTACCCCCAGCATGACACCCTACACTACCCAAACATAACTGCACTACCCTAAACCCTAAAACACTACCACCAGCACGACTCCCTACACTACCCAAACACCACTGCACTTCCCTAAACCCTAAAACACTACCACCAGCATGACCCCCTACACTTCTCAAACACCGCTGCACTACCCTAAACCCTAAAACACTACCCCCAGCATGACCCCCTACACTACACAAACACCACTGCACTACCCTAAACCCTAAAACACTACCACCAGCATGACCCCTACACTACTCAAACACCACTGCACTACCCTAAACCCTAAAACACTACCCCAGCACGACCCCCTACACTACCCATACACCACTGCACTACCCTAAACCCTAAAACACTACCCCCAGCACGACCCCCTACACTACTGCACTACCCTAAACCCTAAAACACTACCCCCAGCACGACCCCCTACACTACCCAAACACCACTGCACTACCCTAAACCCTAAAACACTACCCCCAGCATGACCCCCTACACCACCCAAACACCACTGCACTACCCTAAACCCTAGAAAAGAAACCCCCACCCCATGCCCAATCCACCTTACCTCTCACTCCTCATGGTTCCTCTCTCCTCGTGGTTCCTGCTTCACGTCATCTCTGAGGGGCGGTGCACGTCGTTGTGAGGAAACGGAACAGCCTCTGTTTCCTTACAACGACATGGATCGTCTACATGTTTTTTAGAACGCATGGCCATTTACCATACATACCTTTACAACAAAATTTGTTGTAAAGGTATGCGTGGTAAATGACCATGCATTCTAAAAAAATGCGTAGTAATGACTTCGTGATGTACAACGCATGCGTGGTAATGCATGCTTTGTAATGGTATCGCAAAGTAAAAAAGTCGTTGTAACGGCTGTTTACCGATCGAAGCTGGCCCCTTCTTCAGTGAGATGTTTATTTGATTAATTAGGAGGAAGGAATGTGTTTTTTTACCGAAAAGTGCATTCCCGGCTGTTGTATTGTGAAAGTGTCCGCGTGGCCTGGTTTCACTTCCGGTGAGAGAGTGGAAGAGTCTGTTTGGATCTAAAGGAGTTCTGTTGTTGGACGGGGCCGGCGCGACTTGTCATCAGAAAACATAGCTAATGGAAAGCATCCTCCCTGAAGTGTGGAGCAGTGCCATGAGAGGTCAACGAGTGTGCGTCCCACCGCAGTATGACCGTACCGCGTGACCCATGTGCCGCCTCCAGGGTACGGGAGGCAGAAGCGGCATCGCAGGTCCTCTTGAAGACCGTTGTAGCACTAATTCTACATTTTGGTACTAGGGCATTTTAACTTCGTTGTTCCTGCCAGATACAAAGAGAAGATCCTGTGTTATTCAGTGCCCTCGTTACCTTTTTTGTGGGTTGTGGTGCTTGTCACTTCGCTGCCCCGCCGGTGCACACGACTGGGCAGCCCACCTCGTGTGCCATCTGCAGGGCCTCTGCCCTCGGATCACTGGTTTCGGTTTCTGGAGTGGCAACATAAACAGTTGCTCCCAAAGGACTAGCCTGAACACTTAGGTGAATATCCCCTGCACCAGCATTACACGGAAATTCTTTCCTAGCTCTCCCACGTCAACGAGCACGGCTCCGCTCAGGACACCGTATGACGTCATCGGAGCCATAAGAGGACCTCATCGTCGTGCTGACGTCAGTTCCACCCATTTTTTCCGTGCTACCAAGGCAAACAGGGGACCGAGACATTTTCACATGTATACATAGTATAATAAACATATATATATTGACTGAAAAAACCATAGGTTTCAGGCACGTTATAGTTAGAAATTAGCATTTAAAAAACCTTAGAAATTCACTGAAAAAACCATAGGTTTCAGGCACGTCATAGTTAGAAATTAGCATTTAAAAAACCTTAGAAATTCACTGAAAAAACCATAGGTTTCAGGAGCGTTATAGTTAGTTGGACATTTCACTCGTACAAAACCATAGAAATTCCCCCGTTATAGTTAGTTCAGCTAACTATAACTTGCGCGCCCGCAATGCACTGCTGATGACATCACATATTACATCACTCATGACATGGTCAGTGACATCACTCATGACATCACTGATGACATCTCAAATGACATCACTGATGACATCATCCAGTGAATGTGTGTTTTTCTGAAAATTAAATATGTTTTATATATGTATATCTGTATATAAGTGTTTAAATGGATGATTTTTTTGGGTAAAATTGATTGTATAACTGGCTAAGTGTATCTTAGTGAATACATGGGTTAGTGAGTAATGTTTAAATATGAAAATATCTGTATCAGTCTCTCACTTTGTGTATAAGTGGCTGCATGGGTTGGTGAGTAGCTACATGAGTGTCTATATGGGTTATTAGTTGGTTTTTTGAGTATCAGTATGAGTGTCTGAGTGTCTGTATCAATCAATCAATCAATCAATCACGGCATTTATAGAGCGCGCTACTCACCCGGGAGGGTCTCAAGGCGCTGGGGGAGGGGGTAGGTTACTGCTCGAACAGCCAGGTCTTGAGCTGCTTCCTGAAGGAGAGATGGTCCTGGGTTCGCCGAAGGTGAGTGGGGAGGGAGTTCCAGGTCTTGGCTGCCAGGTAGGAGAAGGATCTTCCTCCGGCGGTGGTTCTGCGGATGCGTGGTACGGTGGCGAGGGTGTGGCTGGTTGATCGTAGCTGGCGTGTGGGCGTGTAGAAGGTCATGCGGTCGTTGAGGTACTTTGGGCCCAGGTCGTGGAGGGCCTTGTGTGCGTGGGTGAGGAGTCTGAACGTGATTCTCTTGCTGACGGGGAGCCAGTGCAGGTCTTTCAGGTGTCCGGTGATGTGGCTGTGTCGGGGGATGTCCAGGATGAGTCGTGCGGAGGCGTTCTGGATGCGCTGGAGTCTTTTTTGAAGTTTGGCTGTGGTTCCGGCGTAGAGGGTGTTCCCATAGTCCAGTCGGCTGGTGACGAGTGCCTGGGTGACGGTCTTCCTGGTTTCAGTGGGGATCCATCTGAAGATCTTGCGGAGCATGCGCAGGGTGTTGAAGCATGAAGATGAGACAGGCGTTGACTTGTCTGGTCATCGACAGGGAGGAGTCCAGGATGAAGCCCAGGTTGCGTGCGTGGTCCGTTGGCTTGGGCGCGGTGCCCAGGGCCGGGGGCCACCAGGAGTCGTCCCAGGCGGAGGGAGATGAGCCCAGGATGAGGACTTCCGTCTTGTCCGAGTTCAGTTTAAGGCGGCTGTTCCTCATCCAGTCGGCGACGTCTCTCATCCCGTCGTGTAGGTTGGCTCTGGCGGTGGTGGGGTCGTTGGTGAGGGAGAGGATCAGCTGGGTGTCGTCGGCGTAGGAGATGATGTTGAGGTTGTGTTGGCGTGCGATGGCTGCGAGGGGGCTCATGTAGACGTTGAAGAGGGTCGGACTGAGTGAAGATCCTTGTGGAACGCCGCAGATGACTTCGGTGGCTTCGGATCTGAACGGGGGGAGGCGGACTCTCTGGGTTCTTCCGGCGAGGAACGAGATGATCCATTCCAGTGCTTTCTCTCGGATTCCGATGTTGCTGAGGCGCTTCACTAGGGTGCGGTGGCAGACGGTGTTCGGTGGGGGGTATTACTTAGTGCATAGATGCATCAATGAGTGACTCACTGTTTGTATGTGTTGAAGACAGCATGTGTGCAGGACTGTATAGGTGGATGAGTATGTGTATGGGTGTGTTAGTGAGTGAATGACTGTCTCAATAGTGTCTTTATGAGTAACTACTTATGTTTTAAACTAGTATATGTGAGTATTGGTGTATATAAGTGAGTATATGTGAGAGTGAGAGATTGGAAGAGTTCCTGTACAAATAAGTAGGTGTTTCTATAAGTGATTGTTTAAGAGAGTAAGTATGTGTAAGTTTCTGTAGAAGTAAGTGTGGTAGTGTGTGTATAACTGTATATGCAAGTAAATGGATGTTTGATACTTTGTTTGCATGTGTGACTATGTGTGTGAGTAACTATGGATGAGTGGCGGTGTGTAACAGGATGTATAGGTGTATGAGTACATATGATGAGTGAGTACATGTATGAGGGACTGTATAGGGACTGTTGGTGAATGAGTGGATGTGTGTGTAGATCTTGGAATTACTGAATAGGTGTGTTGTAACTGGTATTGGTATGTCCATTGTTTTGAAAATGTTAGTTTGTATTTTTGAGTGTGTGTATCAAAGGTTATATTAGGGTGAGAGGAGGTCTGCCACTCTATCACAAGGATGATGTCATCAGTGATGTCATCAGTGATGTAATTTGAGATGTCATCAGTGATGTCATGAGTGATGTCACTGACCATGTCATGAGTGATGTAATATGTGACGTCATCAGCAGTGCATTGTGAGCGCAGCGAGTTATAGTTAGCTGAACTAACTATAACGGGGGAATTTCTATGGTTTTGTACGAGTAAAATGTCCAACTAACTATAACACCCCTGAAACCTATGGTTTTTTCAGTGAATTTCTAAGGTTTTTTAAATGCTAATTTCTAACTTTAACGTGCCTGAAACCTATGGTTTTTTCAGTGAATATATATATATATATATATATATATATATATATATATATATATATATATATATATATATAAATGTGTGTGACCACAACCCAGAGGCAAATTACAACCATAGGATCAAGGAATGGGAAAAATTAAATCTGAAAATAAGATAAACAAATTATCAAGAAACAAAAAAGGAGGATGAAGCACAAGAAGAAAACCAAAAAGGGAATAGTCTGTTGAAGAGGTTCAGATAATTGTTCCTGGGGAGAGAGAAAGAAAAACCTCTAGATAAATAATAAGGATGCAACCAACTGAATAGTTAGTTAAAGGGATCGGAGGAGTGATCACAATAGAAACAAATACGGTAGGGCAAGGGGAAAAAAACCAGTACCAACCAAGTTGGTGCACTGTTTCAGTCTAACCAAGAGGAAGCAAGCACACAGGCCTCATAAAGCATTTTCCCATGGGGTGTGCTCATTGAGACCGTTTTTGTGGGTTTTGAGCAAAAACACTAAACGTTTTTTCCGAACCGCAACATTGTCTTTGCCAGTCTGTGGAAGGATTTTTTCTATAATTGTCCACCTGAGATCATTTTCCAAGTGTTTCAATTCCATCCAGTGTTGGACCAAAGGAGCAGCACATCTGCCCATGAGGATGTTGGATTTGTGTTCACCTATTCTGATTCTACATTTGCATCCCATTTCCCCAATGTATCCGAGCCCACAAGGGCAAAGGACAAGATAGATGATGTTTGACGAGCAGCAGTTTGTCATGCCTTTAAGATAGACAATTCTTTCGCAAATTCTAATAAAATCCACCACTATTGCATTAGTGCAAGCTTGGCAGGTCCCACATTTGTGGTTACACTTGTTAGGATCATTGCCTGTGATAGACTTTTGGCGAAACCGTTCATGTTCGTGTGATTTCGCTCTGACCAACCGATTACATAGATTATGGTTTCTTTTAAAGGCGAACATCGATCGTGCAAGTCTATTCTCCTCATTGATGTTCAGCAGATGCCATTGGGCATTGACAATTTGTCTGATCTTTCCATCCATATTGGAGTGTCTAGTGACACAAACCAGTTTCTCCTCTGTTTGTTTGTTCTTGGTTCTAAACATGCTGTCTCTATTAAAATATCGAGCCCTTTTGAAGAAATCTTTTATCAGTTTTTTTAGGGTAGCCTCTAGCTGCCAGTTTGAGTTGGAAAAAATCCTCTAGTGTGGTACAATTCCTGTGCAAGTGCAGGAATCGCCTGAATGGTATGCCTCGTTTTTGAAAGCGAGGATGAAAGCTGCTGAAATGAAGAAGGGTATTCCTGGCAGTGGGTTTGGTATATAAAGATACCTGAAGTTGTTGATTGTGGTGTTCAATCCACACGTCCAGGAATTCAACCCTAACCTTACTTATGTTAGCAGTAAATGTAAGGTTTACATCACAGACATTAATCCATTTCACAAATTCCTTGAGATCTTCCTCATTTCCTCTCCAGACAAAGAAAATCTTGTCTACGAAGCCTGACCAGTTGGAGATGTTCTCAGCAAAAGCACATGCTGCCCCCGTGATCACCCCCTTGGTCTGTTCCCCATCAAATTCAAAGAAATTTTCATTGAGCACAACATCAAGGCATTGTATGATTGAAACTGTTGCCCTCTGTCTGAAGAACTTTTTGAATAACCCTAAGGGCCTCACCTTGAGGAATATTCATATAGAGGGCCTCCAAATCGATAGCTACTAAAAACTTCACAGAATCATTAAATGGAAGACCCTCTATTTTAGAAATGAAATGGCCTGTGTCCTTTACATAGGACTGAAGTTTGTATGCAATGGGTTTCAGGAAAACATCAATGTATTAGATAGGGGCTCAGTAGCTGCCCCTATGTTAGATACTATTGGTCTTAGCGGTGGGTTGAGTTGAGTTTTGGGTGCTCCATATATAATCGGTATACGGGTATGAGTCAGAGTGAGAAACTCAGCCTCCTTGCTGCTGATCACCCCTTAAAGATTTGCCTGTTCTACCAACATAAGCATCTTTGCTTTCAATTTAACTTCTGGGTCCCTTTTGATCTTTTTGTAATGTTGAGGAGGCCCCAACATTTCTTTAATTTTATTTTTATATTGTGAGGTGTCAAAAACAACAATGCCCTCACCCTTGTCGCAGGGTTTTATGGTGATATTGTTGTTCTGCTTAAGATGTTTGAGGGCTGAGTTTTCCTTCTGTGACATATTGTATGGAGGTCTGCGAACAAATTTCATACAAAACAAAATTCTCATATTTTTGAAATAACAGACTTTTAAAAATATCTACTTCCGGTCCCAGTTGGTCTAAATTAGGAATGAAGCTGGACGGAGGTTTAAGCCCCGAGGTATTGAGTTCCGGACTAGTTTCTCGTGTCATAAAGAATTTATTTGATCTAATTCTGTGAAAAAAGGCAAACAAGTCCTTCATAATTTCAAATCTATTAATGGGAGTGGAGGGAACAAAGGACAGGCCCCCCAGCTTGTATCCTAATGGGGATTAGACACCAACGAATGGATACGAATTCTATCACAAACACCTGGGTTGTTGGCATGAACATTAAAACTAAAACATAAATTAAGTAAAGATACCTAAATAATACAGCAAAGCTGAAGTTCTTGTTTTGTTCATCGGCTGGTTGTTGGCATGGTTGAGAGTATGGTTTGAATGAATGTGTTGAGAGGTGTATGGGCATGCAGAGTTGAGAATTAATGGGGCCATTGATATGGTGCTAAGTTCTAAGGGATATTGTTCTTTCTGTGATTTGTAGTATTGCTGTTATGTTATGCACTGTGATATACATGTATTTTTATATGATATTTACAATAAATAATTTATATATCTTTTGATACAAAAAAAGTTCTTCCTCTGGACGAAGTTATTTATGATTTTCTTTATGTTTGATTAGAAAATACTTTTTGTGCGATAGATATACACACATTAAGACTCCGTGGATGACGCGGTAAGCATCCTTTAAGTACGGCGAGATATTCCGCCAACTAATCTCTTACAGGCAGTCTGTTTGGGATGCATTGGATGCCTAAGTTGGGCTCCAGGGTATCTGCAATGATGAAAATATGTTTTGTAATGTTACCACATCGAACCTCTATGTTCTCTCAAGCTTGCTCATAGTTATGGGTTCAAGACCTACCATGTCAGTCCTGGCTGTCATCCTGCATCGCTGCGCCATTTGCGGTCAGTGATTGGTGGCCTGGATTTCATCCTAATGCTGCATAGTTAGTTTTAACAGAACATGCATTGGCATAGCATGATACAGTAGCCTATCAGTGCTGCATCTGTCATAAACTCCCAATGCCAGACTCCATTTTGCATGCGTTAAGTTAGCCTGTATGCCGTTGGTCCGCATTCAGCATGTCATTACCTTTTGCAGAACTCACAAAATTGTGAATTCATATCAACAATGCCTTTCCTAACACATAAGGTGACACAAGTCTGCTACAAGCTACATGATATCTACATTTCAAGGTCTGACAGTGGATGTGCAAAAACAAACTTGTAGTACAAGTTAACGTATTTTCATCATGTCGGTTCATAACGGTTATGTCTCGGATTAGTGGATAGCCTCCGATGTAGAGTAAATGTCAGAGGTCAACCCTAAATAAACCTCATGAACTGACACTGAATTAGAGAGACTTTTGCACCAGGTTATCAAGAGAGGTCCTACCAGGCTGCTGCAGCATCCATTCTTATGTTGAGAGCCGATACAGAGAGGAGAGGAGCTGAGCCCAGCTGATGTGTGTTTTTCTTCCGAGGGAACATTCTCTCCCTGCAGAAGTCTGATGACCAAAACTGATCCACTGTGAATAGATATGCAGTGTGCTGAGTCCCAAGATACTCTAGAGGCAAGTTAGCTGAATTATGCTCTCATAGTGTAGCTCATAGAGGTAGTCCTTAGGGTGTGAGGCTGCTAGGAGCATTCTAACGATGTTAGAACTGTTTATATTATGCTCACTGCTACCAACCTGTATTAGTACGGTTTTAATTATATTCTGTGAGGTTATTACTTATGTACTAAGCAACAGGATGTGACTGTTACAATAAACACTTTTATAAGTGTCTTTTCTTAGTGCAGTGCTTGAGTGTGCTTTTCCAAAGAACAAAATTGAGTTTGAATTACCACTGTACCCCTGACTCCTTTAAGGGACTGTTAGTAACCCAGAAAGCATTGCCACCACACTAGCGGGTCTGCACAGTGGGGTTGGGTGGGGCTACAATAACCTAGACTTCTCCACTCAAGCGATGTTGCATTGAACTCGGTCCAGGCACTCGTTGGTACGAAAGCCAAACAATATAGACCTAGGATAGCAACACATCCATGGTGTTGTACTGCAGAATGGAAGTGTGATCTGCTGCAATCAACCTTTGAGAGCTTCATTTGTCCTTGGCTGTGTGCAGGCATGTGTGTGATTTCATTTGTTTTTTTAGCTCAAACAGGGCATGTAACAGGCTTTTTTGCATTATTGTGTTGGTCTTAGTTTTTGTGTATTGTTTTACAGCTTTTCTTTCATTACCTATACCTTCAGGAGTTTGACTGGAGGTATATTAAGGTGGTATTTTCCACTGCTTTTCAGTGACCTCTCATCCCTTTAATTGGGTGTTATTTACCACATGTGTTACTTTTTGCTTGTGATAAATATTGCTTACGGTAAATAGCACAATTGTCAAATAGCACATGTGGACCACAGACATGTGGTATTTAGCACATGTGCTAAATATCACATGCTGTTCTTAACTCACGATCAGACAAATTGATACATTCATGTGCTATTTGACCTATTATACTATATATAAAAATATAAAAACATTAATTACATTTTTTTTAAATACATTAAATAAAAAATATTAACAATAACTTACAAGTACAACTTAACAAACATGTACATAACAAAAACATATGTAACCTACTATAAATATTAAAATTAATATAAAAATAGTTTTCAATAATAATGTGAAATAAATATATAAATACATTATATGAATGCATATTTTTATAAACAATTTAAAAAAATAGATTACTAGTTTTAGCAATACCGTAAAATATATTAACAATTAAAATAAAAAATATATTTATTATAAAAAAGTCAACTGTAAATAAAAAATTAGCTTTTAAAAAATAATATAAACATGAAATAAAAAATGCTAAATATTACAAAAGAGCATCAATAAAAAATAAACAACACAAGCAAAAGTGCTAGACTTCAAAGGTGTCGGAGTAACTACTCTAACTTAACCAAAAGTAGGGAATGTGTTAGACTTTGTAGGAATTAGATTTATTATTCCGACTCCAATCTCCAATGCAAGCAAAAGTAACGTAAGTGACTTTGGAGGGGTTACATTTACTATTCCCACTGAACATAAGCAAAAGCATGGAAAGTGTTGGACTTTGGAAAAGTTATATTTACAGTTCACCCTACAGCGTAAGCACACACAGGGAAAGTGCTGGACTTTGGAGGAGTCAGATTTACTGTTGTCCAATGGTTAATTTGTTGAAAAAAAATGTGTGCCGGTCTCTTGTCAGGAGGCCGCTTGCACCACCCTATTTCTCCTTTAGCACTGCCTGAAATAGAACTAACCAACTATGAAAGTGAGGAGAGGATGTGGCATTATGGCCAGAGCTGCTGACTTCGGAGCTGGGGAACAAGGTTTGAGTCTCGGCGTCGGCTCAGCATCTTGTGATTCTGGGAAAATCACCTAATCTCCCTGTAAATGAATGTGTCCTTAACTGGTGCACCTGAAAAGCGCCGTTGTTGATGATTAAGTGCCGGTACTGAGCACCGGAAACCACCAGCTCAAATTAAGCATTGCTGTTGCCACTTCAATCTGAGCAACAGTAGGGAAAGTGTTGGACCTTGGAGGGGTTACGTTTACTATTCCCTCTCTAAGGTAAGGGAAAACTTGGAAAGTATTGGACTTAGGAAGGGTTACACATACCATACCAACTCCTAATCATTATTAAACAAACATTTTAATAGCTAACAGCATAAAATATAAACATCAAAAGAGTAATTAAATAAAGCAGATAAAATTAAAACCAATAATAAATATAAAATATACTTTACCAAATTTATTATTAAATATACTTTAGGAATAAATTAACAATTAATACAAATTCAACAAATAATTTACATAAGAAATAGTTTACATAACAAATAATTAATTAAAAATGTACTTAAATAGTAAACTAATTAAATAATTAAATAATATAAAATTAATTTGCTAAACAATTTAAATATCTTTCTACCCTATTCCAATACAAACCCAACAACCTGCTACTAAATTGCAGATTACTAATTAACTGTAAACAATTTAATATCACATTAAAAATTACATGCTACACAAAAAAGTAAACCAATTAAATTAATATTGCTAACACCTAAACTTAATATAACTGATATATATATATATATATATATTTTTTTTCACATTAATTAAAAATTATACTAAATATAACTATAAGAAAGTAAACAATAATATATTGAACAATATTTTTAAAAACAATATTATATGCATAAAAATGATATTCTTGCCTTCTATATTCTGTTCCTCAAAATCTTTGTATTGATGATATTTTTGGCACTATATTTAAGTAAGACAATATTTTTGAGTCATTATTTGTGTCATTTACCACACCTTTAGAGATGGACAAGCTAGTGACAATGCCATTATACTGAGCCATAGGTATTGACTGTAGTTCAGTCTTGTCTGCTCCATTCCTTCTTCATTTCCAGCTCTCTTTTTGTTCTTAAACTATGATTTTCCCCTGTATCTTTCCGATTCTATTTTGAAATTTGTGATTTATTTTCTTTAGTAAACTTTCTTTGATGACTTAAGAATACCTTAATGCTAGACATGAGCATCTTCTCACCATCACCCCTGATAAATTGCATTTCATAATGCCTTGTTCACAGATCACACCCTTTTTATTATATGCTAATTTTGCCTTTAGTAGTGATATCACTGAGGTATTTTCCCTCTTCATCTGGTCATCTAATTTATAAATCTTGAAATTCTTGAAATTTTCTTCATAAAAGGTTTGATGCAGACCTTGCACCACCCTAGCAGATTTATTCTATTCTGTCTATAATCAATCTTTATCCTATTGAGGAAGGTCCTCAAGAAGAGTGTACAATGCTCTAAGTTATGGGTTAGCAGTGAATCATACATTGATAACCCGACTATACATTTACCTGCTGGTTAGGGTTGGTCCTCTATCTCAACACTACAACATTTCCAGTCCCTCTTCCCATTACCTATTTCCACTTTTGGAAGTTATCAGTCATATAACTCCAAGCTGCCTCTCTTGTATCTCAAATTCCCTCTTCCTCCTGGTGTCCAGCTACCAGGTTGGCTATCTCCCACCCCAAGTAAATACTTTGTCATACATGCACTAAATCTTAGCTGCTATCTCTCATACCATTGTTTGAGCTTACTTAAGTGCATCCCCATTCTTCTCTTATGCCTGGGTGTTAACTCTGTTGCAGATTTGTGTCCTTCTCCAAAGAGGGATTCTCCACAACATTTCCAGCCTTTTAGCAAAATCCAGGGTTTAACAAGTAATTAAAGTTTGGTTGGAACTGAAAATCTTACAATTTTGGGAGGAAACTAAGGAGGTCATTACGATGGCGGACGGAAAAACAACCGCCCGCCATGGTAGCGGGAAATCACCGCCCGCCGCGACCGCGGGAAAACCGATGGCTAGATTAGGATCCTCGGCGGTAAAAATCCAACCGCGGCAGAAAGGAGACCCGAGAAACCGCCGTTCGCCTGCGGAGAAGGCCCAAACCGGTCCGTGGCGGTCGGTTTCGTAGCGTAAACAGCCCAAACGACTGCAACCACAGCGGAGACACCGCCATCGAAATTATGATATTCCCGACATCACCGCGGTGCAGTGCGCTGTTTCCGACCACCGCGGTCGACAACATTGATGAATCAGTGAGACGGCGGAAGCGCCGTAGCCGAGCCACCGCTGCGGACGCTCCATTAAAAAAATGGTGGTCGCGAGAAAACCACACAACATGGCCACAAAGTGCACCAACCAAACAAGGCATGCACCCAAAAATACCTAACACAGCCCAAAGACACACCCCCATGGGAAACTCCAAAACTACAAATCCCAGGTTCACACACCCACCACACCTGCTACCAATACCCCATCCTGACACACCCACAGACACCAGTATAAATCCAGCCACCAACAGACCACAATCCTTTGCAAAACTCCACAACTGAGGGGACATCCACCACAGATGACAGGAGAGGCAAATCTGCACAACACACACACATCACCACCACCACCACCACTTCCACACCTGCATCTCTAACACCTTTGCACAGCACACACCATACACATGACAACCACCACTACCACTTCCAAACCTGCACCTTAAACACCATGACACATCACACACCATGTCACCACAGAGAATGCCCAAATTCACTGACAGTGAGTTGAGGGTCATGGTTGATGAGATAATCAGGGTAGAACCACAATTGTTGGACTGGGTCTCCACATCATTGTGGGGACTACTCAAGTATCTCATCTACCATGACTGTCAACTCACTTCTTCAATTCCCCCCTTCACATTTTCTCCACCCTCGCATGTCACAATTGTAAATAAATACACCTTACACACATGTTGTTTTGTCTGCTCCGTCTTTAATACAGGATGTGCAACCTTCACCGTGTAGGACATGGTCCAGGGGAATGGAATGTAGGTAGGCAGTGAGATGCTGAAGGGACCTAGGGAAAACCACAGAACAAGAGTCACTTGTATGGGTGTGGCATCGCACACATCACACAACACTTGTCAACAAGGTACTCAGATCTACAAACTTTACACAGAGCAACAGTCACCATAGAGACATTCTGTATCACACTAACCAATCACACATACATTGGCAGGCAGCAATGAGTCAACACAAAGCTGCAGTCAGCAAGCTCACATACACCCACACAGCAACTGCAACACCATCAGCCCATTTTGTCCCTTCTACATCGTCACTCACCTACAAGTGAAGTAGCGGGTGATGAGCTGTCGACGCATGTCGACCCCTTCCTCCTCTCCACTGCCCTCGTCACTGGATCCAGGTTGATTTGCAGGCGGGGGCCTTGGCTGCTCATCATCATCATCCAGGATCAGGGGTATTGCCTTGCGAATGGCCAGGTTGTGGAGCATGCAGCATGCCACCACTATCTGACACACCTTCCCTGGCGAGTACATAAGGGCACCTCCAGTACGGTCCAGGCACCGAAATCTTGATTTTAGGAGACCAAATGTCCATTCTATCACACGCCGTGTCCTCCCATGGGCATCATTGTATCGCACATCAGCTGGCGTGACGGGATTCCGCAATGGGCTCAGCAACCACGGGCGGTTCGGATATGCCGAGTCACCTGGGTGTGAGAGACACAGATTAACCTTACAGTCCCAAAATGCCACACGACAGCATGTCACACACACGCCACTCTAATCCACTATGCATACTCACCCACAAGCCATGCACGCTCCGGAAGCAGATTGGCCATCAGCTGAGGAATGGTGCTGCTGCGCAAGATGTGGGCATCATGGGTTGAGCCGGGAAACTTGGCACACACGTGTGAGATGATCATGTCCGCCAGGCATACCACTTGAACATTTACCGAGTGTGAATGCTTCCTATTGCGGTAAACCTGTTCACGTGCCTGTGGTGGCACAAGCCCAACATGTGTGCAATCAATTGCACCAATGACATGGGGGATATGTCCAAGGGCATAGAAATCGCCCTTCACAGCCACCAACTCAGGCCCCCTGGGAAAATTGATATATCTGTCTTTGTAGAGCATCATGGCCGACAGGACATCCCTCAGCACCATGCTGAACATCGGCTGTGACATCCCGCCTGCACTTGCGACCGTGTGCTGGAATGAGCCTGTTGCAAAGAAATGCAGGCATGCCATCACCTTAGATGTTGCGGTGAAAGCTGTTGGATATGTCCGATGTGGCTGCAGGTGGGGCTCCAACATGGCACATAGGTTCTGCAGGGTTTGTCGGTCCAGCCTGAATTTGCGGATTATATCCTCATTCTCCATGTCTGCCAGGACTGTGAACGGACGATGGATATTGGGCCTCCTCCTCCTAGGACAGATCAAAGTGCACAGATGTCAATGCAGAAGACCATGAAATGTGCATCACATCAATTTTTTCTACAGACACATTCCCAAGTCTTACAACATGCACCATTAACCGACAGGGCACTTCACAAGTAGGTACACATCAGGCACACTACTCGTACAACTGTCCCCTTACCAGCAGCAATTATCTGTGCACCCCTCCGGCTCATTCGCATGCACAGTGTGATATACTAACAGATATGTGTGCATACCTGTGATTATGACCCCCAGCATATGTTACTAATTGCAATACTACCCTAACACACCATGTGGCTGGCCCTGATACACCTCCCAACACAGGTTGCACATGGCACACATCAACTACACACTGACCACCGGCTGAGCATGGGGGACACGTGTGTGCATGTGCATTGGACAATGTGCCAGTTGCTGATGCCCCTAGTTCAGTAAATGAGACGACATTGTGCGTTACATTGCACACACAGACATTGACCATTATCTACATATGCTATGCAACACATTGACTGGACAGTCTACATTTCATTACACAGCACATGTGACATGTGCGAGTGTATGTGCCCATGCAATGTATTGGCGACCCAGATATGGTATGTGTTGGTGACGTGGAGTGACATGTCCCTTTTGTGCATTTGCCCTCATGAGGACCCTTCAATTGTTGAGACACTGGGCACTGTACATGTTGGCCTATGCAGAGAGCTGGAGGACACGTTAGGTGCAGCACAGCTACTACACAACTCCATTAACGCTCACTCCAGGCACTGTCTGGCACCCATATGGCGGTGCCTACCACCTGGCCCCTGCGGACTGGCACCGCCCATAACCCAGGCACGATCGCGGGAGACACTCCCAGAAATGTATGTGACAATGGCTGTCACCATGCACCGCTACCCAAATCACGGTCACTCCAGGCACTGTCTGGCAGACATATGGCGGTGCCTACCGCTTGACACCTGCGGACTGGCACCGCCCATAACCCAGGCACGATCGCGGGAGACACTGCCAGATATGTATGTGACAATGGCGGTCACCATGCACCGCTACCCAAATCACGGTCACTCCAGGCACTGTCTGGCAGACATATGGCGGTGCCTACCGCTTGACACCTGCGGACTGGCACCGCCCATAACCCAGGCACGATCGCGGGAGACACCGCCAGATATGTATGTGACAATGGCGGTCACCATGCACCGCTACCCAAATCACGGTCACTCCAGGCACTGTCTGGCAGACATATGGCGGTGCCTACCGCTTGACACCTGCGGACTGGCACCGCCCATAACCCAGGAACGATTGCGGGAGACACAGCCAGATATGTATGTGACAATGGTGGTCACCATGCACCGCTACCCAAATCACGGTCACTCAGGCACTGTCTGGCAGACATATGGCGGTGCCTACCGCTTGACACCTGCGGACTGGCACCGCCCATAACCCAGGCACGATCGCAGGAGACACCGCCAGATATGTATGTGACAATGGCGGTCACCATGCACCACTACCCAAATCACGGTCACTCCAGGCACTGTCTGGCAGACATATGGTGGTGCCTACTGCTTGACACCTGCGGACTGGCACCGCACATAACCCAGGCACGATCGCAGGAGACACCGCCAGATATGTATGTGACAATGGCGGTCACCATGCACCGCTACCCAAATCACAGTCACTCCAGGCACTGTCTGGCAGACATATGTCGGTGCCTACCGCTTGACACCTGCGGACTGGCACCGCCCATGACCCAGGCACGATCGCGGGAGACACCGCCAGATATGTATGTGACAATGGCGGTCACCATGCTCCGCTACCCAAATCACAGTCACTCCAGGCACTGTCTGGCAAACATATGGCGGTGACTACCGCCTTGCCCCTGCGGTGTGTCACCGCCATGGACCATGCCCTTGCAGCCAATGGGAAGCAGCCTCGCGGTAGCCTGATGCGAGTTTGAAAATCGCGGTAGGTGTGCACCACCACCGCGGAGGCGGTCACTGGAGGCATTCAAAAGATGCACCACCGCCGTAGTGCGCGCCTGGCCCCTACGGTGTGTCACCGCCATGGACCATGCCCATGCAGCCAATGGGAAGCAGCCTCGCGGTAGCCTGATGCAAGTTTGAAAATCGCGGTAGGCGTGCACCGCCACCGCGGAGGCGGACATTGGATGTATTTGAATGAGTCAGACCTGGTACACCAATTGCAGCACCCTGGGACCACTGACACAGCCCCAGGGGCCTATATATGTGTGGGAGGGTGCACCACATTCCCACAGCTACCAGCGACTGCTGACTGACAACCCTCACCTGCTGCTGCTGCCTCAAGGGACTGCTGGCTGCCACCCTGCACCTGCTGATGCTGCCTCAAGGGACTGCTGGCTGCCACCCTCCACCTGCTGCTGCTGCCTCAAGGGACTGCTGGCTGCCACCCTGCACCTGCTGCTGCTGCCTCAAGGGACTGCTGGCTGCCACCCTGCACCTGCTGCTGCTGCCTCAAGGGACTACTGGCTGCCACCCTCCACCTGCTGCTGCTGCCTCAAGGGACTGCTGGCTGCCACCCTCCACCTGCTGCTGCTGCCTCAAGGGACTGCTGGCTGCCACCCTCAACGTGCTGCTGCTGCCACATGTCCATTGTGATGTCGAGGACTCAGAAGATCCGTGCCAGTCCCTTCACTAGCGAGGAGCTTGAGGTCCTGGTAGACGGGGTGCTTGCACAGTACCCAAGGCTTTATGGCGGCCCTAATGTCATGGTAAGTCTCCCAGACTGTGAGTGAGAGCGCAGGGTGGGCACACGTGAGGTGGAGGTGCTTCGGTATGTGTCAGTGGTTGTGGGGCTCTGACATGCACTGCCTATCATGTTTACTACAGCGGGAAGGGCTTGGTGGGCTCTTTCACACGTTACCCTGCATGCCTATCCTGAGTAGAGGGACATGTTCTGTAGTGTCAGCCATACAGTGCAGCTGCATTTTGGTGATGCAGGAGTCTGGCCAGTTATCGTTTGTGTGAATGGCTGTGTTGCTCCCAATTTACCCACTCAGTGTCAGTCCACCTGCCCTGCACAGTCCCCGCAGAATGCCACATGTCCACATCACTGCATGTACAGTGTGTTCCATGGGTGTTTGGTTCACGCCTCTTCATCTAAGTACCATCTCTGCCCTGTAGATTGCACAGGAGCAGCCGTGTGAGAAGGGTGTGTGTATGACAGTTGTTATCACTCTATGTGAGTTCCAGGACACAGTGAGGCTTTCACAGGGCTAGGACACTTAGGTCTGCGCAGTGTTGGACACAGTGAGTCCAACAACAATACACATGTTTTGCTATCTTCTCTATGTGTAGTTGTAGGTAACTGCAGACAGTAGCTGCGGGCAGACTACACGTCGCTTGCTGTGTTGGTATCCTGCATGTGAATGGGATGTGGAGGTACTGTGTCCACCATCGAACATGCATGCATGTACGTCTGATTGACCAATGACATTGTACCATGTTCACAGCAATTGTTGGCTCTGTTACAGTTGTGGCTGGAGTTTTGGATGAGTCACTGTCGTGCTACTGCATTTTCTTTGTGTTGTCATTGTACACTGTGTCACTGGAACCTCACCCCTCTTGTCTCCCATGCCTGCAGCTGAAGGTCCACCAGCGTAAAGCCGTGTGGAGAGCCATTGCCTCCAGAGTGCGAGATCTGGGTGTGTCAAACCGATGGCGCACCCACTGTCATAAAAGGTGGGACGACATCTGCCGGCTGAGCAAGAACGTGGCCGAGATGATGCTGGGGCTGCTCCCTCGGACTGGCAGGTTGGCTAGGCGCAGCATGACACCACTAATGGTCCGCATCCTGGCTGTCACACAACCTGAGCTGGACAGACAACTGAAGGAGCATCAGCAGCAAGCTAGGGGTGAGTATGTGTTGCAGGCTGCCTTTGGCTGGGAGTGGGTGCATGTGTCTACAGAGTGTGAAAATTGTCAGCTGTGTGACGTTGGTTGTGTGGTGCAATGTTTTGTGAGTGGCCTCTGTGCTGGGTGTTTGTGCCATGCATTTGCCCAACCTGTGCTTCATGAAGTCAGTTTTAAAAATGTGCATCTCTCTTACATTTGGAGTTGTGGCCTTCAGGTACCTTCTGCTGTGGGGTAGTGTGTGAATTCAGATGGATGGGAATGCCAGTGTGCCAACTGTGAGTGCGTTTCAATGAATGCGTGCAATTACAGACCTCAGATGTCTTGCCAGTCAGACATCTGAGGCCAATGTGCAACAGTAGATGTGCCCATGAACTCGATATGGTGGATGGCATGTGTGCAGGGTCATTGTGGGCTGGTATGTTGTGGTCTGTGTGGTCCCCTACTGCTCCATCCATGTGGGTGATGAGCACCATGTTGTGGTGTTCATCCTTGCCACCATCGGGACAGTGTGTGTGCACAGGCCATTTTGTGGCTGTGTCTGATGTGAGCCAACAGCAGGATGGTGTGCTGTGTGAGTCACATGGGGCACTTATGGCAGGATGTGTGTCGGACATGCACCGTCGGCTTGATATTTTGGGTGGCAAGATATATGTGTGCACAGGGTGGCATGCAATGTGCTGGACACCTCTTCTAGGATGCAGATGTATTGGCACGTGTTAGTTCTGTTGATGCCACTCATCTCACAGTACTTCTCTCTCCTATGCAGCAGCTCCCATATGTGCAGAGGGAGAGGGGACGGACACCAGTGGTGAGGCTTCCAGTGCAACAGCCACACCGGAGCAGACTGACACAGATGTGACCAGCGCCGAGGAGGGGGACAGGAGTCTGCTAGAGGATTCACAGCTGGAGACACAAAGCTCTACCTCATCTGATGCCAGCGGTGACGCATCCATGTTGGGAGGTACAGGGAACGGGGACTCGGCCTCCTCATCCACCACACAGCGTCCAGTGCCCAGCCTCCCTTCAACCTCCACTGGTGCTGCCCGTGTCCGCACGAGTAGGAAGTGAAGAGTCACCTTCACCCCAGGCACAGCTGCCCCAGCCCATGTCAGCCCTGCTGCCCTCAGTGCAGAAGCAGTCGAGCTATTGCGCCAGCTGTGTGTGGGGCAGACAGCACTTCTCAATGCCTTCCAAGAGCACGACAAAAAGTTGGGGCAGGTTATAGCTTTCATGGAGGGCATACATTCCGACGTATGTGGGCTACACCGGACTGTGCAGTCCTTGTCATCAACTGTGACAGCAGCCCTGCAACAGGCACATAGTCAGGGAGCGGCTCCCAGCACTCGGTCCGGCCTTGTGTCACTGTGCACCTCTGACGACAGTGACAATGCTCAACGGACCCCAAAGTCCCGATACAGAACCCGCAGCACACAGGAGCAGCAGCAGCCCAAGCGTACTAGGGCGCAGACACCATCCCCACATAAGAGTAAGGCCACCCCAGAGCGCAGAGAGAAAAGCCCATCAGGCGACAGCAAGGGCCACAAAGCAAAGAAACAAGCATCAGGGTCACAGGCCTCACCTTCCTCCCCCGCCAAAGACTCCCTGTCCCAAAGACGTCCCGCAGAGGCAAAATGACAGTTTCCACACCCACTGAGAAGGTGTTGCCTGCAAACATTACACAGGATGAGGGCCCCATGGAAAATCCATCCTTGACCTCCACTCCCATCCCAAGCCCTGTGAAGCCAGCACAGGAGGACACTGTAGGGGGCAAAGCTGGTGGACAGAGGGAGGCAGGGCGGCAGCAAACACCAGGCAAGCACACAGCGGGATCCAGCATGTCCCCAGAGGGAGGGTCACCATCCACACCAGAATCAGCTTTGGTAGTGGGGTCACCTGTTGTGTCTGCCCCAGTTCACCTCAATCCCCAGACAGGGAAGCTTTTCAGGATCCCCAAGAAGTGGAGAGGCACCCCTCCACAATCTCCGGCACACACTGTGTCTCACCAGGGCATGAGTCCACCTCCCCGGGCCACCACCCCACCTGGTCCAAGCAGCCCCCCAGCTCCCACAAGCACAGTTGGCTCTTCCACAGTTGTTACTCCCACTGCCCAGGGCAGCCCTCCAATTGACCCCAACACACCGTCAGCTCCAAGTCTGACAGACAGCCCCATCTGAGTGGTGGTCACCCTCACACACCTGTCTGTCCACAGGGGTGCGTGTGATGCCCATTGTCAGGCCCATTACTCTGTTGCTGGGCATGGCATGGTAGAGTTGCATACATTCCCTGTGTAGCTTCTGATGTCACTACTCTGTACAATGTCTTTGCCTTTTTGTTCACTGCTGTTTGCCCCCTGCCTGTGCAGCTTCTCATGTACCTCACCTGCATTGTGTCCTGGCCACTGGCCTTGCTGTTCACTGCTGTTTGCCCCTTGCCTGTGCAGCTTCTGATGTAACTACTCTGCACTTTGGACTGGCCACTGGCCTTGCTGTTCACTGCTGTTTGCCCCTTACCTGTGCAGCTTCTCATGTACTTCACCTGCACTGTGTCTTGGCCACTGGCCTTGTTGTTCACTGCTGTTTGCCCCTTGCCTGTGCAGCTTCTCATGTACCTCACCTGCACACTGGACTGGCCACTGGCCTTGCTGTTCACTGCTGTTTGCCCCTTGCCTGTGCAGCTTCTGATGTAACTACTCTGCACATTGGACTGGCCACTGGCCTTGCTGTTCACTGCTGTTTGCCCCTTGTCTGTGCAGCTTCTCATGTACCTCACCTGCACTGTGTCCTGGCCACTGGCCTTGCTGTTCACTGCTGTTTGCCCCTTGCCTGTGCAGCTTCTCATGTACCTCACCTGCACTTTGGACTGGCCACTGGCCTTGCTGTTCACTGCTGTTTGCCCCTTGCCTGTGCAGGATCTCATGTGCCTCACCTGCACTTTGGACTGGCCACTGGCCTTGCTGTTCACTGCTGTTTACCCCTTGCCTGTGCAGCTTCTGATGTAACTACTCTGCACATTGGACTGGCCACTGGCCTTGCTGTTCACAGCTGTTTGCCCCTTGCCTGTGCAGCTTCTCATGTACCTCACCTGCACTGTGTCCTGGCCACTGGCCTTGCTGTTCACTGCTGTTTGCTCCTTGCCTGTGCAGCTTCTCATGTACCTCACCTGCACTTTGGACTGGCCACTGGCCTTGCTGTTCACTGCTGTTTGCCCCTTGCCTGTGCAGCTTCTGATGTAACTACTCTGCACATTGGACTGGCCACTGGCCTTGCTGTTCACTGCTGTTTGCCCCTTGTCTGTGCAGCTTCTCATGTACCTCACCTGCACTGTGTCCTGGCCACTGGCCTTGCTGTTCACTGCTGTTTGCCCCTTGCCTGTGCAGCTTCTCATGTACCTCACCTGCACTTTGGACTGGCCACTGGCCTTGCTGTTCACTGCTGTTTGCCCCTTGCCTGTGCAGGATCTCATGTGCCTCACCTGCACTTTGGACTGGCCACTGGCCTTGCTGTTCACTGCTGTTTACCCCTTGCCTGTGCAGCTTCTGATGTAACTACTCTGCACATTGGACTGGCCACTGGCCTTGCTGTTCACAGCTGTTTGCCCCTTGCCTGTGCAGCTTCTCATGTACCTCACCTGCACTGTGTCCTGGCCACTGGCCTTGCTGTTCACTGCTGTTTGCCCCTTGCCTGTGCAGCTTCTCATGTACCTCACCTGCACTTTGGACTGGCCACTGGCCTTGCTGTTCACTGCTGTTTGCCCCTTGCCTGTGCAGCTTCTCATGTACCTCACCTGCACTGTGTCCTGGCCACTGGCCTTGTTATTCACTGCTGTTTGCCCCTTGCCTGTGCAGCTTCTCATGTACCTCACCTGCACTTTGGACTGGCCACTGGCCTTGCTGTTCACTGCTGTTTGCCCCTTGCCTGTGCAGCTTCTCATGTACCTCACCTGCACTGTGTCCTCGCCACTGGCCTTATTGTTCACTGCTGTTTGCCCCTTGCCTGTGCAGCTTCTCATGTACCTCACCTGCACTTTGGACTGGCCACTGGCCTTGCTGTTCACTGCTGTTTGCCCCTTGCCTGTGCAGCTTCTGATGTAACTACTCTGCACATTGTACTTGCCTTGTGGTTCTCTGCTGTTTGCCCCCTGCCTGTGCAGCTTCTCATGTAAATACTGTGCATATTGAAATGCCCACTGGCTTTGCTGTTGCCCAAATTTGTTGTCTCAATATGCAAATTGTGAATAAACACAGTTGGTCCTGCTGTGAGTTGTGTCAGTGTCCTTCCTGAATAAAGTTGTTTCTGTGTGTGCATGGTTTACTGTGTCACATGCTCAGTATGCCACTTCAACATTGCCAATGGGTTGTCTTACATTTCATTTTTTTTGCAGGGGTGGGAGGCACTTCATTTCTACCTGACTGTGATACTTATGGGTGCAGTGCAGGTGGTTGGCAATGAATTCTTGTTGTCATCTTCCTTCTTTGCTCATGTTATCTATGGTGGATACGTCAGATTTGTGGGCAATGGCAGCACAGGGTGGGAGTTTGGGCACAGGCTTACAGGCAGGCAGGCCAGGGTCATGGGGTCTGTGTGAGCTTCCTTTCTGTGTGCCAATCAGTGTCGGTGTATGGACATCTTGTGGTGATGAGTTATCCAGGTCCCATTGCTTACTTCCAATGTGTGCACTTGGGTGGTGGAGAAGTGTATGGTGTGAAGGGGGTGACTTTGTTGTGACTGTGGATGTGTGTGCACCTGCATTGTCAACTACTGCCATGTGTCACCCTGGAGTGGTGTGCCTGTATGTGTACTTGTTGAGCCCTGTGGTTGTGTTTTGTGCACATGGCAGTATTGTGTGTTGCTGTTGTGGGAGGAGGTATGTGTGACATATCCTACTTGTGCTTGGATATCATGTAGTGTGTCACTGGGCCCTGTGTGTTGTGCAGCAGACATTCTCTTGTCCAGTATTTGGATGCCTATGTGTGGCTGGTCAGTGTTTGAGTTCAGGGCCTTCCTTACATCCCTGTGCCTATACATGGGTGCCCTTGCTGTCTCCAGGAGTTGTTGCATTGGGGTGACCGTGGTTTGTGTTGACTGACTGTGTCAGCCATGTGTGCTGTGATGGGCTGTGTGTGTTCTCACATGTGTCTTGTCTTGCATGAGCATCACACATGCTTGATGGTTGTGTCACTGCCCTTCCATTTGTGGGCACCTCACTTTGGCTTTCCTATTAGTTGTCCTCCATTACTGCTGGCATGTGGTGTGTGTATGTAGCTGTGAGTCAGGGTGGTGTGTGTGACTTGTCAGGTAGTGTGTGCAGTGAAGTGTTTGGTCCTCATCTGTGTGTGTGTACATTTTGTGCCTGGCTTGTGTGTGATGTTGTTGTGGTGTGTGTGTTAGCTGGGGCCTGGGCTTCTGTGCTATGTGTTCCTGTGCAAAGGGTCCTGCTGTGGCTGTATATGCAGTTGTTGGGACGTGGGGCATGGTGTGGCTGTAGTTGTGTGGTTGTTGTGCAGGAGTGGCACTTGGTAGGCACATATTGTGTCCCTTCAGGGAGGTAGCTGGTGTGTTGTGGATGGAGTTGTGGCTCTGTGCGATTTGTACGGTGCCCTTGGCATGCGCTGGCCCTGGGCTCTGCGTTGTGTGCATGGTTTCCTGCACACTGACCGCGGTGGTGACGTGACCGGGACATTTGTTCATGATGGCGGTACATGGGTGGGCAGTATATGGCGAGGTATTTTTGTCACAGGTGGGACATGTGTGTGTGCAGTGATGGCTGTGTGCCTGTCCCCACAGGGGTGTGTGGTGTTCCCATGCGAAGTTTTTCCACCCTGGAGCTGTGTATTGTGTTACTTGCACTGTTGTGTCTGTACGTACCTGCAGAGGCGTCCGCGGCGGACGATGACTTGCAGGTGGTGTATCATGTACAGCACCGGGAAGGCGTGTAGGGCAGGATCCATCGCGGTGTGTCCCGGGTGTCTCTTTTCTGTCTCCGCTGTGGTGTCTCTGCCGTCTCTCGCTGTGCGGTTTCTCCGTCGCGGTGCGCTGCCATGTTTCCGGCATCGTGATATCTTCGGCGTACGGGACGTCATTCCGCACGGCGGTGTGTGGTGATTGGCTCACTCCGACGCGGTGGCGGGCGCACTTTGATGGCGGTCGGCGTCGCACCACAGCGGGCGGGAAATGGGCAATGTGTGGCCATCCTAATATGGCGGGCGTGAAGACCGCTGGCGGCGTGCGGTAAATGGGTGTTAACGCCACCGCCGGCACCGCGGTCGTGTCTCCGCCCGCTATCGTAATAGGCCCCTAAATATGGAGTATAATATACTGCATCTTTTTCCACAATAATAATATCCCCGTGGTGGATGAAATTGAGTCGGTGGATTGTAATCCATATTTTGCACTCTAAAATGAGGACAATGAATGAAGTGTCATGTATCAGATCTAACAGAGGTCTGCTCAATTTGGTGATCGGAATTCATAATGAAAATACTGTGAAGCTGTTAACGTGCAGTGGCTCTACCAAGTATTCACATGCAGGCCTCATGTTGTTGGGCTGATGAAAGTAACTGAATGTCACAGAAGCATGTGGTAGGCACAGGACAAGGGTGCAGAATTTTGATTTCAGATAACGTTTATTAATGGTTAGCTTTTTAGGGAGACCAACTTTGCATCACTTCAACGTGTATTTTTATCGCTATAACTGAGATTATGGCGTGAGGCCTAACAGTAACACCCCATAGATAATAGCTTTGATTTTCATGATTCTTATGAGCATATTCATGTATTTCCGGATAAGGAGTGTCCCCTGGTCCCCTCAAATCTCAAACTGATCCTTCACTTTTATATAGGTATTTCAAGGTTCAAAAACACTTTATTCGGATAACATTGTATCCATAAAAGCACAGCAACATTACAGATTTTAAAATGCACAGGAAAAGAGTCATAGTAAAATCCATTGGCAATATACATAAAAAGAGCACAATAATAAGATAAGTCAGATTAACACAAAAACTCATGTGTGCGTAATACAAAGACTCAAGGATTAGACATCATCTGACGTGCTCGAGTGGCAATTCTCAAGAAAGTGCCTGTGCAAAAAACAAACTCTTCGTCAGCCACTGTAAGTAACCTCAGGTAAGCATTTTCCAGATTAATGAGCGTGAACTTTTTAAAAAACAGAGTTAAAAGCCACTTAGTATACTTTAGATAATATTTACAAAAAAACAGAAAATGTAAAATAGATTGACCACTCTGGCCATCACACGGGCAGGGTGCATCGTCAAGGTTAGGGTGATGGCCGAGGGGGAAACATAATACAAATTTAACAGTGCCTGCCCTTAGGCGAAATAGAAGACTCCTCTCCCAATGGCTCATAGACAGGGTGAGATAATTGGCCAGGGGATGCACTGGCTGTTCGGTGGTCATGTAGCAAAGGACGAGTGATTTTTTAGATTCCTTTCAATCCTTTCCGTTCTGTAAAGCGAGTAAAGTGCACTCCTAAGGTCAATTCTTATGCATGGTCTCAGCTGTGCTAGGATTCAAGAAGACACTTCCTTTATTAACGCTACATAAACTTTGATATACCCCTGACAGCCATGGAATATCCTTCCCTTTCTCGCACCCAATACAATCACTTATGATTTCTCTCGTTAGGGATGCGGCCGGATTCTTCCAAACAGATAGCCAGAAAAGGGCTGGGCGGGCCCTGATGAAATCCTCTATAAAATTTAGATAAAGTTCCTTATGGCAAGAATATTGGGATGTGGAGATCGGTACGCCTAATAACTTCCTACAGAATCTGTTCTCTTCTTGTTGGATATAAAGACTCTTGGCAATACCCCAGACCTCAGTGCCATACGTGGCTATTGGTTATGTTATGTTATTATAACTTCTATAGCGCACGATTACCCGGAGGTGTCTTGGCGCTGACTGAGCCAACTCTGTCGCTCCTCCGAATCTTAATTCTGGAATAGCCACGTCTTTAACTTTTTCCTAAAAGCGTCCAGAGAGTTGGAGGTTCTTATTTCCTTTGGTAAAGTGTTCCAGATTTTAGCCATGCCGTATGCTATGCTACGACCGCCCCAGCTCGCTGTTCGAATCCTAGGAACTACCAGCAGCCCAACATTAGAGGACCTCAATAGTCTGCCTGGGTTATACCATAAGTATAGGCTTTTCAATGAAGCCGGTCCTATGTTATTCAGGGCTATATAGGCTAAGCAAAGCGCTTTGAACCTAATTCGTTTTATCACTGGCAACCAGTGGAGTCTTCTGATTTCTTCCTTAACTGATGCATATTTAGGTATATTCAGTAGGAGCCTAACTGCCGCATTTTGCACCATCTGAAGCTTTTTTTAAAGTTGTTTTTGTAGTTCAAGATAGAGGCCGTTACAGTAATCCAGCTTCGATAGCACCATGGTGGTAACCACTGTTCTCCTTGATTCAGGGGGAATAAAGGGGAGAACCTTCTTAAGTTTTTTTATCAAAGAGAAAGATGCTGAAACTGTCGCATTGGTGTGCATTGCGATTTAATTTTTTTTTTAAATATCTAAGATAGCACCTGTTCTCTTTGGGCGTGGGAGGCTAAGGATCGAGTTGATGGCCTTTGAGAACTTGCTCCTGGAGTGAACCATGTGCTCAGTCCAGGAGCCGTTCGCAGCAAAGACCACCCCAAGGTAAGGGAAAGTGCTAGTACTCATCAGTTTCAGGTTGCCCACAGATATAGAACTAAGTTGGCGTTTCCTAGGACCACACGACATTATAAAAGATTTTTTAAAATTGGTACTTAGGTCCAAACTATCCATGTGGTTAACAAAGCCCTGCACTAAAATGCGTAAAGAATTCGGAGTGCGGCCCATGAGGACCGCATCTTCCGCATAGAGTAGTACGGGAAGTGTTTTACCATTGATTTTGGGGACATCGTGGGACATTGATTTTAATGTTTTATGCAGTCCGTTAATATAAATAATAAAGAGGAGGGGGGCTAGGACACAACCCTGTCTAACCCCCTTGCCTACCTTAATGGCTTCGGTGACCTCACCACCGCAGCTGATCCTAACTCGAGCCATAAGATCTTTGTGAAGGTGCGCCAAGAAATGCACGAGGGGCTCATCCAATCCATAGGCCAAGAGGATAGACCAGAGCTTTGACCTATTTACAAGGTCAAAAGCAGAGGTCAAATCCATAAAGGCCAAATAGATTGGCGAGGCCCGCACTATGGTGTATTTGCCCATAATTAAATTAAGGTTTAGGCATTGTTCATTGGTGCCAACTTTACTTCGAAAACCCAACTGACAAGGCTCTAAGATACCGCTTTCCTCGGACCACTCTAATATCTTATTATATAGGACTCTACCCAGGATTTTTAAGGTATTATCTATTAGGGAGATAGGCCTATAACAATTGGGTTGGGAACGATCCCCCTTTTTAAAAATCGGGACAATGATGCTCGAGGACCAGGTGCTGGGTAGCGAAGCGTACGCTAGATTATTAAAAACATTTAAAAGGAGAGACGCCCAAAAGTCTGGTCTGCATTTGATAAGGTCAATGGGTAACCCATCTGGGCCAGGGGCTTTATTGCCCACACTCTGTTGGATGGCTTCTTCCACCTCAGACAGGGTTATCTGTATTCTGGTTAATGGCCCAGACTCAAAGAGGTCCGCCTCTTGTTTAGGGGCGTGCATAGATCTTTGTGAAATGGTTTACCCATGACTCACTTCGTGATGGTGCAGCTAATTGGAGTTAATAGCTGCCCCATGGATCGCAAATCCCTCACAGCTGTCCAGAATGTGTCACCCTTTTTTGAGCTGGCGGCTTTGGATAATGCTTCCCAGCGATCTAGGTATTTCATAACCCGCAACTTCTACCAGATATTTTATTGTCATCCCTGAATAGTCGTTAGAATGAAGGGTATACCCAAAATCACTGGGACCTGGGTGTAGAACTGTATAAAGAGTAGTGGTCCCAGTATAGATACATCAAAACAGTGTAGCAAAATGAAATTCACAATCATAAATCAAAATAAAGAGAATAAAGGAATGCTCAAGTGTTATTTAATCACACTGAACAAAGAGAACATATTTCACAAAACACATTGAAAACATCGTAGTTGTGCCCACAGGACGAAGGGGAAAGGGAAAAGGCAGTGACATGAGTGAGGTAGTGAGGTTAGTGACAAACATTACTCATGAATATAACCATCAAATTGTTAGGCATGCTATTCATTGCCACAGACTCTTAGCATCAAGACAAAAAATTATTTTAGAACAATGAATTATGTAGCCATGTAACAGATCAAATCACAGTGTAAGCATACACTGTTGACAGTACTGGCATCAGTAGTGTGTCGACGTTTCGACCCCTGATAATGTGTAGGTATTCTTGTCGACCTTACAATCGGGGTCTTCCTCAGGACAAGTGGTAGGTGAGAGGGTGGCTAAAAAAGGGGCACCTAAAAGTATAAAGGCAAACAGTCAGGTCCAGAGCTTAAAAAGGACGAGAAGACGAAGAGGTAGATATAATACTCAACATAAATACCATATCTGACTTAAAGGAGGGTCCTCAGAGGCGCACAATATGTCGTCGAGGACAGAGAGGGCTCAATGGCTCCGAGAATATGAAGGATGAGAGAGAAATGAACACCTGTATAAATAAGGCGTCTGTCAGTAAATACTCGTATAAATCAGATAAAAAATCGACTCTATTGAATAGAAAAGACTTACTCAAGAATGAGGGTTGGTCTCCCAAAGTTATTAGCTTATCTTTGAATCACGGTTGCACCGTCAATTCCATAGTGGAAGTCATCCACAATCCTACTATTAATTTAGGAATTACTCTAAAATAAATAGGAAAAAGTATACCAATCAATTAATAACCTCAATGGTGGAAATCATCTGTTACATGGCTACATAATTCATTGTTCTAAAATAATTTTTTGTCTTGATGCTAAGAGTCTGTGGCAATGAATAGCATGCCTAACAATTTGATGGTTATATTCATGAGTAATGTTTGTCACTAACCTCACTACCTCACTCATGTCACTGCCTTTTCCCTTTCCCCTTCGTCCTGTGGGCACAACTACGATGTTTTCAATGTGTTTTGTGAAATATGTTCTCTTTGTTCAGTGTGATTAAATAACACTTGAGCATCCCTGAATAGTAGCTTTATTAATTTCCAGTGTTTTAAAAACACATTTTGTCTACTGCGAAAGATCCTGCTAGCCACCTTCTGTTATGTGATGTGATAAAGAATATGTCTGAAAGGTAATATAACATTACCATATGGGCAGTCAAGGGTAAGTGAGAACCATAGATAGTTTTCAAATACTCTTGAATTGCTTCCCAGTACCATTTGAGCAATTCACATGGCACCTGGCCACAACTCCATGTCATTTCTTAAGTTTCTTTTAGCCTCAATTATGCTTGCTAACTTTCATGTCGTTAGGAGGCCCAGAAGTCATTTTTTTAGGTTAGTACATTAGCATATTTCTGTGTAGCATAAACTCATTTTCAGTGCTGGCATTAAGAAGCTAGATGTTAGGAGAATAATAAACTTAGGGCCCTATTACGATGTCGGCGGAGTTTCCTCCGCCCGACATCGTCTCAGTCATGGGACTGACCAACACCCAGTCGGCGGTCCCAAGCGGACTAATTAGGATGCGACCGAACACTGTTCGGTCACATTCTTATATTTTACAATGAGGGCATGTATTCTGGCTGAAATGCATCCTCCTATTGTAAAATAGGAGGTGCAGTTCATCCCAGCACCCCGTGGCAGGCACCTTGAGGTGCCTGCCACGGGGTGCAGGGATCAACAGGGGGACAACATAGGTGCCCCCTTGGCCTCCAACTGGAGGCCGTGCACCCAAGGGGGCCCTCCTGGGGGCCCCAAAAGTCAAGTACCGACAGCCTTTCTGTGTCGGAAAGGCCAGCACAGAAAGGCTGCAGAAACTTGACATTGTAATCCCAAGGGCGGAAGGAGCCGCCCTGGGGATTACTGGCCGCATTTCGACTGGTGGACGGGCTCTCTGAGCCCGTCGGAAGCTAGTCGGAATGACCGTTCGGATTCCTTTCCGACCGCCTCCATCGTAATGAGGTGGTCGTGAAAGGAATCTGACGGGCATATTGCGATGCGGTCAGAATGGCTCCGACCGACGATCATTTCCAACTGCATTGTAATAGGGCCCTTAGTATTCACGAATATCTCCTCCTCAAGGAAATGCCACCTGCTCATTAGATCCATTTTTGCTGAAAGTATCAAGTTTCTGTCAAGTGATTCTGTTCCACAGACTTGTATCTATCTTGTATTGTCAGCTCCAAATTACCTTGTTCTACTGAGAACGCTGGTTAGTTGAAATAGCAATTGTTTTTGTATTTGCTGTGCTGCTTGATATTTTTTGCATTAACCTCATGTTAGAATGGAGGGCTTCCCAACTTGTTGTGTTATATTTTTAACAGATGGTCCATTGTTTGGGAAAACCACCTCAACAAGTAGGAGAGAAAATTGCTGAGCTGGACTCCACGGTGTGACCACAGACGCCAGAGGACAAGGAGATGTTTCTCCAGGAGGGCTGGGGTAGAGCACAGCCCAGTAATGGACCTAGCTAAGAGCATGAGCACGATTGAATGAAAATTTAGGGAAAGCGTAACTGCGCTTACCATCTATTTGTTTGCTTGCTGCCTTTACTTGACCTGTATTGTTTAATGACTGTAAATGTGTTGTTTAAAAGGATATGCAAAGGACTGGGAGGAGAACATTCAACAGAAAATGCCTATGAGTGCGAATCCGTGGTTTAGAGTGAGGGGGCTCTAGAAATAGTGTGATAATAGAGAAAATAAACAGGAGCAAAAACAGCAGCTAAAACTGGATTTTCTAGTCACTTGCAAAAATAAAAAAGAGAACCTAGAGATGGGAAAGAAGAGGGTGTGTGAGTATCTCCCTCTTGTCACTACAGACCTTTTGCAACCTTATCTTCTGTTCCCATTCACTCACTATAAACGATTTTATTTGATTAGATTTAGGTTCGGTGTAGCTTATTTTCTGGTTTCATACCCCAATAGCGTATATCGCGACTCCCTACTTGATTCCTGTCCTTGTGACTCCAAATCTAGTCAGTCAATGCTGCATTTGATCTTTTTATACTCCTTGCCAAGAAAATAATTTTTACTGCCACTATTTAGACCTTTAAATATTATAAGCTGTAGACCTGCCCTGCTTTACTTACAGCTTTTGCTTCTCTATGTATTATGTAGGGCCTGATTATGATGACGGTGAACCCGCCACCGACAGGCTGTCGGTGACGGGCTCACTGCCATCGCAAGGCAATTTTCCGCCCGCCATATTATTATGGCTGGCGGTACCGTGGCAGTCGGAAACTCCAACCGCCACACATCCGACTGGCTCCTTGAGCCAGCCGGTGCTGAAGATTCCCTCGTATTCCCATAAATGGTGGCGGTGCCCACCAGGCAAGCCGTTGGGATTACGATGGTCCATCTCTGCTAGCCTTTCCATGGCGGTTCACCCGCCATGGAAAGGCAGGCCGGATGGACTTTGGGGGCCTGTAGTGGGCCCCCTTTCACCCGGGCACTTTAGTTTAGGGGTTGGGGGGCTCCTAGGGTGCCCCCGTACATTTCCCTGCACCATGTGACAAGCACCGCATGGTGCCTGCCATGTAGTGCAGGGAAATGTACAAGGTGCATTTTTTACATTGCGGTGGGTGCCTCAGCCAGCAGCGCCCACCGCAATGTAATATATGGCAATTGCCGCCGCCGTGGTGGCAGCCGCATCGTAATACACCCTGTGGGACTGCCGATTTGTAGGCGGGCGGTCCCACTCCCTGAGACAATGGCGGACGGACTGAAGTCCGTCCGTCATCGGAATCAGCCCCATAGTGGGGAAATATCCTTTTTTAACCTTTTTTAACGCTATCTGATATGTGATGTGATATGACGGTATTTTGTTTTATACATACACATGATACTATAGAGTTTTAAAGGTAGTAATGATAATTTCATTTTTGAATGCACTTAGCCAGTAGGAATCTTTGTGATAGCATGAAGATATTTTGTTTTAATATACATTGGACACTTTAAATTATTAACAGTTTTTTAATGACTTTTACTCCTCTTGAATGAATAAAGATAGTAGGATATCTATAGCTCTAGTGATTTTTTAGTAGAACTAATAACTTCTTGTTGTGTGATATTACCACAACATCCTTGTTTTCATATGCACAAGTCAATTTAGCTTAGTAATGGATGTAGTGATATTTTTGTGAGGCTGTATGTACAAAACCACCGTAATACTTCTGGATTCCAATGACTACCTAGTTGAGTTTTTAGTTCATGCTCCAGAGATATTTTCTTAATAAGCAGGAGCTCTGTTCAACAATCCATGAATGTGAGGTCAAGTCTCTGATACAAATCTGATATATATAGCAGGCATCTGTATCTGGCACTTTGCCTTTTGTTAATATGCGGGTTGTTTGTGGGAAAGACATATCTGTATGCTGTTGAACTCATGAACTGTGTACTTACATGAACCAGGTTCCTTTTTGTGCTTAGTTCTTGTAAACACGCTGCTATTATTGTGATGCGTTTTACTACTGCTTTATGTGTTTTTAGCTCTATTTATCTTTTTTGGTCTGTGTTTGACCAACTAAAGATTGCTAAATAAATAATTTTAAAAAATCAGGAGCACCAGGATTCGTAGCAAAGACCCTCGGAGGATGAACGTATAAGAGAAAATGACCATCTGCTCTAGTCAGTCTGGCCCTTTCACAAGCCCCTTCGGGTGATGACTGAAGCTAATCTAGTCAACCCCCACTCCTTCTCGAGCCCCTCCAGTGATAACTGTATGCTTGTTTAACGCAACGGATTCTTTGAGTTACTATCCCCCTCCACAGGATCAGCTGTGGGTACAAGGCTGACAGACCCCTTCCTTCTTACCCAGGTGTCAGAGAGGAATAAGGAGTAGAGATGCAAGCTGAAAAATCTAAACATAGCGAGCCCCCACTGCAAGGAACTCCTGTCCATACTATGCACCAACAATACGGTAAACATGTGTGCAAATATTTACGAGAGTGGGTGGGACTAATGAAGATGAGAAGAACTCCTTTCGTGGCCATGGTATAGAAAGATTTGCTAAGAAAAGAAAATGAAGGATTATTGAAACAAGGTAAATTCTGAAATTGGCCTCCCTTCATAAAATGGAATGAGGAGGCACACAAACATAAGCATGAATGACTAGTATAAGGTATGAGACACACAGGAGAAATTGGAACACCAAATTAGTCACCTTTCAAATAGAGTTAGGGCTTATGCTCCATTTACTCTGCCTCCTCCTTATCTATTTCCACAGATCACTAAATCACTGGAAAATGAGAAAGAGAGTGATGACATAAAGGAGGAAGAAGTGTTGGACATGTTCCCATGCTGGCCGAAAGGACTGTGGGTGCAGGCGCTAATGCACCTGAAACCAGAGCAGAGCCTGCGGTACCATTAGTGACCATTGATGGCTGGAGCACAAGGATCTAATGCACAAGCAAATGCTGCCATTCAACTCACTTACAGTAAAGTGCCTGGTAGAGGGGTGTGAGTAAGCAGATAATTCGCTGATTCCACTACTGTGGCTAGGTCTTGGACCATAACACAGTCCATCCCGGGGCATAGAGACCTCAGAGAACAAAGACCAAAGATTACTCTTGAAAGTTTGAGACAGACTGCATAATGTTTGTCTAGAGGGCATTTCCCTTCCCATTCAGGCAATGCTGAGGGCCCATCCTTCACCACCCTTCTTCCCTTGAGGGACTACCTGCGGCTGGGGGTAATATTATGGTCCAAATCCTTTGAACCCCTTCTGAGTAGAGTATTAAGAAACAATTTGCAAACATCTGAGAAAACCCACTCAATTGTGAGAGGAACCGAAGAGAGTGCATGAAGAGTACAGACACAACTGGGGAGATGTAAATCAGTTATTGAGATTGATGGTGCTGAATGAGGTTTGGAAATGATTGATAGACAAAGTGAATGACGCAGAATTCAGTGCAGCGAGGATGCATTGTTAATTGCAATTACAGGTGTGTGCCCAGTGGTAAATCATTAAACTAAGATCCTAACTTGTAAGCAACATAAGGCTGAAGCGGCGGCTTATTATTTAGACAGACTTAAGGATGTGTTTCAGAGATACTGAGGTATAGCCCATCCTACGAAGATGTTCAGGAAGCTTTAAGCGCTCTCTTTGTGCAGGGGTTGTTGCCGAATGTCAGTAGACTGTTGATGACTATCTGTATCGGATGGCAGACTAAGAAGCCGGCTGAATTGGTCCCTAATAATTGCGTAGAATTGCAAGAGAGAAAGAAAGATAATGTATAATTGAAACTGATGTCATTGAAATTACAGAGCTGTTAAGGATGTGGCGAGGGGAGCCCTGCAATGATAGGAGAAAAGGAGTAGGGGAGTTGGGAGAGGCAATGGAAGGGGCTAAGGAGAGACCCCATGAGTGGATGTGTCCTGTTTTGTTTGCAGACTGCTGGGGCATTGGAAACAGATCAGTCCCAACATGGTATCTAATGCACCAGCCCTCCCTGATCAAACTGGGTTTCATCAATTACTCAAACACTCTTATTCTGATTTTAGGACAGCCCAGGAGTTTCCAACTGGTAGATAAGAAGGGCCCATATGTAGCTTGTGTCATTTTTGATAAGATACTACCTGTCTTAATGACACAGGTGCTAGTCGCTCAGCTTCAAAAATGTCCAATTTTCCTACTTTACCTCTCTTTACCCTAGTTATGGTCAGTATTTCTAATCAATGAGTTCCCCATTATATTACTGACCCATATCTATTTGTATATGACCGATTAGTGATAAGCATTCTTTTTTGCTCATCCCAACTTCCTCAACTAATTAGTCAGGCACGGATATTCTCTGTAAGCTTAATTGTAACATATTTTGCACTCCAGAAGGTGTGTTTTTAAATATACCCCAACGGCAGGAAAACAACGTACTTGCAATATAATATATAAATATATATATATATAGGCTGTCCTGTTTTAGGTTTAAACCTATAATAACTGATAAAACCTCACGGAAAGGAAAATAGCCCTTATCAGTGTATATATATAAACACTGAAAAAACACCTTCACAACCACAAACTAAGGGGCCCATTATGATAACGGGCAGATCACCACCGCCCGTATGGTGGTGGCGATCCTCCCGCCATTTCCCACCGCCCGCCTCACATTTCCTCACCGCCATATTAGTATGGCGGTGGGGACCCGGGCGGACGGAAAGACCGTCCGCCGGTAGGCAATCCGTCCGATTGCCTACCGGGCGGAAAAGGCCTGGAATATGGAGGTGGTGCCTTGCAGGCACCGCCATCCATATTAGGATGATGGCGGTCACATGCCTTGCCATGGCGGAGACTCCGCCATGGAAAGGCATGCGTAGAATGCCTTTGGTGGCCCGTTGCGGGCTCCCTGGGGGGCGGGGGGCTGCACTTGGGGGTACCCATGGTACCCCCCAACATTGGCATGCACAAGGTGGCAGGCACCGCACGGTGCCTGCCACCTTGTGCATGCCAATGCACACAGTGCATTCACAGCATTGTGCACCGCACCGCCCGCTACAATGCTGGGAATGGAGGATGCCACCGCCGCGGTGGCATCCTGATCACTGGTGTGGGACCGCCGCACCACTGGCAGCCGGTCCCATCACCGCTAGGGTGGCGGGTGGACGGAAGTCCGCCCGCCATCCTAATAGGCCCCTAAATGTCATTCAAAAAGTTGAAAAGGTGAGTTAAAGAGTCATTTTTATTCTTTCCTGAAGGGGCCAATACAATGTAACTTTGTTATGCAATACAGCAGCAAGAAAGACTGGGCTAACATTATTCTGCTTGAGTTTTATTGTTTAGGGATGTCACTAAAATATTGTTTCTTCTTCCTTTTGCTTTTTTCAGTTTTGTGATCTTTGGTCTAAAGATGCAGGGTTTAGAAGCATGTTTTAGGTCTTATTTAATTATTTTATAAACTGTAGAGAATCAGGAAATATCAAAATCATATTTGATATTTTGGCTACGTTTGATTCTTTCACGGACAGGTAAAATGGCTGGTTTCATAAGAATCTTTCCCAATATGTAGCATCACATTTGCCCACAGTCAGAGAATGGGTAAAACCCTTTGACACATCAGCCCCCTTTTCTAACGAAGTCGGTATTGATAGTAGGTGGATTGCCAAACACCCCAAACTTTAAACCTTCAATGCAAGGTGTAGTGACAGGTATATGTGCAAAGACTGCTGTCACCAAGCATCTGTGATAGTGGTGAAAACATGACACCAGACATTTAGAAAACAAGGAACGAAGTATCACTTGGAATGATGCTGCAAAAAGTTCTTACCAAGTTCAACAAAGATTGGATTGATATTGTTTGTATTTTCAGTAATTCAGCTACTTATATAAAAAGTTGTGTGATGACCTGTCAAAATCGATACCTGAGCTGAAGTGCTTACTGTAAGAGATCCTTGCCTCTTGCTAGATGTTATGCTGAAAGCATCTTTACAATCTTCAGAGTTAATGAAGAATGCTATTGACTTTGTAGTCCATTCTGGTGCACTGTTTTGTTATGCGCAGGAACTAAAATGCATATTTAAAATCTTGTGCTTTGTGTCGTATCAAAGGAAGAGTCATCCCAACGGTGTCATTTAACCAGTGGTTCTCAGTCCTAAAGGCCGTGAATGCCACATTATCCATGTGGTGACCTTTTACAGAACTTTTGCTTAGTGATGATGCTAAAGGCAAGAAATGTGAGGATCTTTGGTTCCATATTGATAGTGATGTGAAGTAGACTCTACTGCATTCTTAGATTTTGACAGGAAAATATGGCTGCTGTAGTGGACATAATAAAAAAACTAGAGTCTGAAAACACCCTTGTCTACCAAGTGTTAAGCGCAATTTGTGTAGATGTGAAACATCTCCTTGAGAGTAGGCTGGGAGACACTTTTAGTGACTTTGGCACTACAACATGTTCCATGCTAGGATTCTTGCCACTTGGTAAGCAAAGAAATATTGTGGAGCAATTCAGGAAATGTATTTTACAGTGCATGGGAAATGGCTTGCAATGATGCATAGAAATGTTCCTTCGCCAACCATGGCATTTGAAGTCAATGAAGCCTCACTGAGGTACTCTGCATAAGTTCTAGATCCCTTCTGCAAAAGGGAATTTTCTCCGTACTGCTTCATTTTTGACTGCTTCAATCACTAAGAGCACATGCGCCCAGTTCAACACATATGTTGCAGATCCGGTCCCAGAGAATTGCAATCTTCAGGTGCAGCAGTATTGGCATGAAAAGCTATGTCAGTGGCCAGAGTTAGCAAATTGTGTTCTGGCTGTTTTGGCGTTGCCCGTCTCAAGTGGCAATGTCGAGAGGGCCGTTTCACAGATAAACGTTTACATGGAAGGGAAACAGCGAGAGCGTATGACCAAAGGCTCACTAAAGAAGTATTGTAGGGTGTACTACAGTAAGTTTGATTTGTAAAAATATATTTGGACCTCATATATCCTGTACGCACACTGTCTATACACATGTACATTCAGTGCAGAAAGCAAGCAATAATAAAAGCAAAACATTCCATAAACAATGGAAAAACACTGTTTCCATTGTTTTTAATGGCGTGAAAATGTGTAACCACTGATAACCACTGTTTTTTAAGGTATTGAAAACACTGAAAAACCCCCACCAGAATTGACCAAAAATAGAAACTGAAAACAGGAAAGCCTATATATATATTTTTTTTTTTTCAAGGTGCGTAGTTGGTGAGTTACGGTTAGTAAATCTATAATTCCTCTAAATGCACTTATGTTTCAGTATTTTGTCCCTTGATATTTGTCCATTATATTAGAATATCATGGTAGTCCTAGACTCAAGACAAGTCCTAACCCCAAGACATGTGTCTAAGTGCAGAATCCATTCAGAATGTGAGGCCATGAGCAATTCCTCTCAGAGTGCAGCTAAAATGCGCTTAACAAAAGAAATTCCTAAACCCATGATTCCAAATACATCACTACCTAATATCCCTTCACAGGCCAACACACATTGCCATTGCATATTCAAAGGTAAATGAAGTGATGACACACGTACCAGATATGTTTTACATTTCTTAAAAGGTGTCCTGCTCATATTATCAAAGACATAGCACACACCTCACGTACTGTTTTTTTTTCCTTCTAACTTTTTATCTGCTTACGTTAGGTACATATTGCTCACATGTGCACACACAATCACACTCAAACGTCTCCATTCATATTATTTAGAATACTGAAATTGTGAAATGTATTCCTCTGTTAATCATTTATCTATTGATTACTGAAGCAAACAGTTGTACAAAAGCCCAACTCCACTACCAAAGTAACTCCTAAACGATGCCAAAACATAACCAAACAAAAAAGTGACAACTACAAATGGCAGCTGTAGTAAAACCACCCTCAGAAGAAGCTACCCAGAATACCCTAGTACCCTTTGAAACCTGAGGTGGAGAAAGGAATCAGACCTGTAATAGCAGATTTAATGAAGTAAGGGACTTTAGTACCTATTTTTAACAGATGTAATATCCCGATATTCCTTATATACAAGGCAGGGAAAGCCAATGTGTGCAGGTCCGTATAGAAGCATAGAGCTATTAATAATTTGATTATCCCAAGCTTCTCTCTTATCCCCAATTCTGACACCATCCTTTCTTTCATCCTCACAAATGCCCAATGGTTCACTGTGGTTGGCATTCATTTCGTTTTCTTCTCTATTGCCATACACCAGGAGAGTCAATATCACTTCTCATTCACATTCCAAGGGTTCAACTTTTATAAGCCTGACTTCCTCAAGGATTTCCAGAGTCTCCTTCAATCTTTTCCCAGGCCTTGATGAAAAATCTAGATACTTTTTTATTCCCCCAGGGTTCGATTTTAGTCCAATGTGTTGATGACCTGCTTTTGGCTTCTGTTATCCTGGATCATTACAAGGATGATTCCGTCTATCTCCTCACAGAATTTGGCTAATAACGGGCATAAAGCTTAAAAAAAAATATTACATTTATGCCAACCCCGAGTGCGATATCTTGGTCATTAAATCTCTGCTGGCAGGTGCCACCTGACCTCTGAATGATCTGAAGCTCTTTACAAGCTGCGTCGCCATGGCACCTGTAACTATCTTCTTGCCACCAGTTCTAGACTTTCACATTTCGTATAACATGAGTCATGTGAACCTTCTCCACACAAGGCCACTTCTTGACAAGCACCATGCCTCTGGCGTAAAGCCAGAAACGTCTTGTGTTTCATTGTTATTTCCTTTGAATAATCTGTGTAGAAAAAAAGTTATTTTTGGTTCTTATGATGACTTGACGTGCCTTCCGGAGCCCTAAAAACATGCTGTGATAGACTTTGGTGTGCTACAGGACTGACTGTTTGTCTGCTGAATTATGTGAACCCTCTCAAACTCTACTGGTGGCGAAAATTTACATAATAAAAGGTCTTATAAGAAGTCAGCGAGAATTTGCGACAGGTCTCGTTGGTCCATGTTTCAAGGCACTCCCATCACTTTCACATTATCACGCCTGCTCCTGTCCTCCTAGTCTGTGAGTTTCTTTTGCATGTTCAATACTTAAGATCTCTCATTTGCATTCGGTGCAGCAACATCCAAGAAACACTTCAGCTGAAGACAAGTAACTCCCCCTTTGCTTAATGTGAAGCTAAGGGTAGGAGGCCTTGCTTGCATGATTCGTGGCTATAGTGCTTGATCAGAACATGAAAGGTGGTTGTTGCAGAAAGATTTATTTGTGTGGAGAATCAGCACAGTGAAGAAATAATTCTCTTTGAAGTTAATGGAAGGCTCAAATGTGATGATGTGAATATTGAAATAAACGTTGCCATGATAACAACGAGATTGGTGGTTGTGAGAGACAATGCGGAGCCTGAATTCTTTTCTGAAAGAGAAAAACTGATTTACTCCTGAGCTCATTTAGAAGGGAGGCTTGCTTTCTTTCTTTGCTGGAAAATGTGTGCGTTTTAAATGTATAACTGGATACAAATCCATGTAAAGACAATTGCGCCTGGATGTGGGAGGTTTGAAAGGCTCTAAATATAGAACTTGACTGGCTTTATAGTGATTCAATTAAGAACAAACAGAAATTAACTAAAACATTTTAGGGGATACTTGATGTTCGGAAATTTCATTAAAACTGTTTCTACAATATCTAAAATCTGATCTTTTATTGTGTGCATTGAAATTAATGTGCGTAAAAATCTATTTTAATGGAAGCGAACTGATATTGAACCTTGTTAAAATGGTGGTAACTTCACTTAGGTCTTAAAACCCCAAGACATGTATGTAAGTGCAGAATCCATTCAGAGTGTGAGGCCATGAGCATTTCATCTCAGAGTACAGCTAAAATGCACTTTACAAAAAAAATTCCTAAACCCATGATTCCAAATACATCACTACCTAATATCCCTTCACAGGCCAACACACATTGCCATTGCGTACTCAAAGGTAAACCAAGTGATGACACACGTACCAAATATTATTTTAATTTCTTAAAAGGTGTACTGCTCATATTATCAAAGACATAGCACACATCTCACATACTGTTTTTTTTTCTTTTAACTTTTTATCGGCTTAAATTAGGTACATAATACTCACACATGCACACAATCACACTCAAACGTCTCCATCCATATTATTTAGAATTCTGAAATTGTGAAATGTATTCCTCTGTTAATCATTTATCCATTGATTACTGAGGCAAACAGTTGTACAAAAGTCCAACTCCACTACCAAAGTAACTCCTAAACGATACCAAAACATAGCGAAACAAAAAAGTAACAACTACAAATGGCAGCTGAAAACAATACATACATAAAAATGCAGCACAGCCCATGTGCTGAAAAATGAAAGGAACTAGGTAAGATAACAATGTAGAGGCCATCATTGCAAATATGTCACAGCTGAACTGCATAACCGGCAATGGAGCTAAATGGAAACTGACATCAATACCAGCAAAGCCATGAAATCCAATTTAGATAAAACTGACTCCCGAAGTTAATCAAGCATTGGCAAATCAGTACATCTGGGCTATTTTAGGTGTAGGTGGTCTTTAGCATAATGGTTGAATGTGATGCTATGTATTGTATTTGTGGAAATAGTGCTGTGTGTGTTGTAGAGGTGGCATGTGAGGAAGCTGTGGTGTATGTGATAGTAGTGCTGTGTGTATGTTCTTGTGTGGTATTGGTGTTGTATGTGATAAACAGGACAATTATGAGGCAGGGATCAGAATTACATATTCTCTGATAATTAACACACCCTCACAGTTTTCCCCTGTTAGGTTCCTTCAAGTCAGACCTGTTGAAATTTTACAAGAGGGAAGGCCTTAAAATGCAGAATTCAGTGTTATAAAAATTGATTCTGCGCGTTATGCCTCATCTTCATGTTGAAAACTGTGAATAGGACGTATTTATCACATGTGCTAAATACCTCACCTTGGGATATTGGTATTTACTGTGTGAGGTAAATACTCACCCTATTTGTCAGAACTTGTAATGAGGGCAAAACTGGTGACAAGTAATTGCTTGCCTGTAATGAGTCACTAGTTTACCATTGTTTGATCACCACTAACTCCACACTCAGTTATAAATCCAGCCGTGGCCGCAGCAGGTAAGAGCGGTGGGGCCCTGTGGGGGGAATTTCGATGGACGATGACGAGGGAAAATGAAATAAATAATTAATTTCCCCTCGCCATCGTCCATTGAAATCCCCCCCACCGGGCCCCACCGCTCTTACCTGCAGCAGCCGCGGCTGTATACATCACGATTAAAAATGGAACTGGGTGCAAAACCTCCAAGGATGTGTGCATCAATAAGTTCATCTGAATTCCGCCTTTTATGTTTCTACAGACCCAACCCCAAATGGCAGAAAATAATTATAAAAACTCAGTTAATTCTACAATTACCAATGATTGAAAGGTGTGACACTAAGCAACAGATAACCAATTAATATCAGAACTCACAAATAGAGCACTTCTCTTTAATCATCCCTTCACAGTGGAAATATATCTATAGATAGCAGTGGAGTACATGAACTTGGGGCTGGCTAACAGAGCCCAAGAGGGTCAAGACGTATTGGTGCCCGAGCCAATTTGTCCTAGAGATTTGGATAACAAATGGATTGGCTCCTATATGGTACTAAGTAAGATTCTTGAATTCAACTACCTTGTTGACAGAGATGCCACATGAGAACCTCAGAGGGCGTTCCATGTGAGCCGACTGAAGCAGGAGAGACTACATTGTTAGTATCCTTGCAATTGTAGAAGAGGTTATGGAAGAGAGTAAGCCCCTCCCAGACCTCTTGCACAGCGATGAGATGGTTGGCTAGGTAGAAGGGGTAAAAGTTGCCCTTGACCTGGCTCCCGGACAAAACATGGAATGCAAAGAGGTGTTGGGAAGGTTTGCTTACATCTTCTCACTCATCCTGGGGTTGACTTCAGTCTGTGCCCATGACATACATACTGGGGTTAAAGTGTAAACTGTTCAGGATCTCAAGCAGAGGTGGCAAAGATACTGGACCTGAGAGTGACTGAGTACCCCCCTAGTCCATGGGCTAGTCTATTGTTACTAGTTACTAAGCAGGTGTTCAGGTGTTAACGTACCTGAACATTTGCATGCACTATCAGCCCTCAACGCTATCATAAAGACTGTTGCTAGCCATCCACCATGCTGACAAGCTGGTGGACAGATTGGGATTAGCCATGTACCTTAGTACCTTCGATCTGACCAGTGGATACTGGCAGATTGCTATGGCACCTGGTGTCAAGGAGAAGGCTGCATTCTCCACACTCTAAAGCTGGAAGGCCTCAATATGTTCAAGAATATGCCCTTTGGGTTAGAAAATGCTCCAGCAACTTTCCACAACCATGTCAGCAAAGTATGGTCTGGCCTGCAGGAGTTCTGTGTGGCCTGCATGGATGACATTATTTTCAGCAGTTCATGTGAGGACCACCTGAAGTACCAGAAGCAGGTGTAATTGAGAATGCAGGGGGATAAACTGATTATCAAGGCTCTGAAGTGCCAGATGGGTCTGTCCTCTGTGAACTAACTTGGACATCAGGTGGGGAATGGAAAGATTCGTCCTTTAGAGGCAAATACTGGCAAAGATACAGGCCATCCTAGACAGGAAGGATCCCACAGCTCAGAACTAGGTCTCATCAGATATTGGTGAAAGATTGTACTTAAATAAGGGACCATATTTGGACCCCTGAGGGCTGTGACTTCCAAGAAGCAGCCCAGGAAAGTGATTTGGACTGTGGAGTGTCAGAATACCTTTGATGAATTGAAGGCCACAATGTGCAATGCATTAGTCTTCAAGGGCTCTGACTATGGTTAACCCTTCATTGTGCAGACCAATGCCTCAAAAGGGGTAGGTAGGGAGCTCTTTCAAAACTCAACAAGAAGGGCAAGGAGCACCCGGTTGCTTTCATCAGCTGCGCATTGCTACTTAAAAAAAAGAACTGGGCAGCCATAGTCTGGGATTTGTGCATTATCAGAGCTTGCTAGTTTGCGACAAAATTTCTGGTCCAGGTGTCTCACAAGCCATTTGTTGGAAACAGGGTTACCGAGTCCGTCACGGTAGCATGGCGCGAGGCGGGAAAGCACGCAAAGGCAATGTGTAAGGCAGTTGTGCAGCACACTCTTACTTTGACTCAGAAATGCGGACGCAATAACATGACACCACACCAGGCTTGTGTATTTAAAATCAAGATCTTTTATATAAATCCAGGCAGCATCAGATGAGTCAGATTAATTCAGATCTACATTTAAAATCATTGCATTACTCAACTGGTGCGCATTCTCATTAAAGCATCATAGCTCATCAACATTGTAGGCCACTAAAAGGCCGCAGGAATCATCTCCTAAACGTAGCACCAATAATGATCACAAGGTGCAATAATAAAACATGGGCCTAAACATGCAGTTCACTTCAGGAATATTCAATTACTTAAAAGAGGGCATTTTACGTTACATTTCAAACAGGGCCTGCATTAATCTAGACGCACCCACATTCAGTACAGTGGGCGTCGCAACTCCGGTACACCTGCAACATAAAACACTTCAACTCTTGGCGGTGTACACTACAGCTCAATTCAATTAATCACCTTCACACTAGGTAAAGACTTTGCAAGTATAAGCACAGGCCTAGACGGTAATTACAGCAGGCGTCATCATTAGACTAATGAGCAATGTAGGGAACCCCTCAACATGTCCTTTATTCTGGGGCCTTCCTGTAAACGAGGGCTCCTGTGTCTCTCAGGGGTTAATTCGGGCCAGGCCCCCTCCTCTCCGGGGCCTCGCCTCGGGGGTATAAGGCGGGATGACTTCCCCCTACTTAGTAATCGGGTAATGGAGGCCCCCGGCCCCCAGTGGCGTCTCAATGGGCCCTAGGGGCCTCCTGGGCTCACCTGTTGTGTGGACGTTGGTCGCTCTTCAGCGCGACTGACTCCTTTCCAGGCCGGCCCGTATTTGGCAGGGCGGGGCCCGGACTGGGGTCCTCGGCCTTCCGGCCGGTATTGCGGGTCGTTGGGGGGCCGGTATCGCTCTCCTCTGGCCCCCGAGATCAAGTGGGGAGATTGCGGGAAGGGGAGCGGGAGCCGGCAGTCCTCTCCGGCCGGCTTCCCGTCTCCCTCTGCTGCACCGGAGCTCTTCTCCGGCCTCCGTCAGCGCTGGGGGCGTGGCGGGAGCCGGCGCCAAATCGTTGAGCGGCCTTCCCGGGGGCGCGGCCGATGACACGGTCGGCGTCCCCGGTTACCCAGCAACGGCATCGGCGGGGCCTGGAGGCCTCGTTGGTCCCGCTAGGCCGCGGCTTCTTCACGCGGCCCCCCTGGGCTGCGGCGGCGATTTCTTGGGCCGCGACTTCATCGGTGGGGCCTCGGGCCCGGCGGTGACCTTTGGGGGGATTTTGGAGGCTTTGGTGAGGGCGCGGACGGCGCACCTCACCACACGCACTCGAGGGGGCTCCCTCGCCTCAGCACTTCTCCTCACGCGGCGGCGGCCGCGGCGGCGATTCCAGTCACGAGGTCAGTGACTTGGATGGCAGTTTCTCCCTCGGGGAGATATAGCGCGGGGCGCACCAGCAGCCTGTGGGCAGGGCTGACTGGGAAGGGTTCTTGGGGGGCAGCCCAGCAGCAGGCAGGAGTAGATAGGGGGGGAAGGTCTAGCGCTTCAGGGCACGGCGCTTTACCTGGTGATCCCCAGTTTGGCAGTTCAGGTTTCAGGCCTTGCTGGTCGGTCAGGCCTCCCAAATTAAGGTTTCTTGCGGCTGTTCTTGATTGGTTGCTTCTTATGAGTTTCTTGTCAGGAGTTTCTTGTCAGGAGTTTCTTCTTATGAAGGGGGGGGAATGAGTTGGTGGTTCTGGGAGTGCTTGATGTTACTTCCCAGCACGCTGAAGGTGGTTCCCTGGGTCCCCTCACGCTGGGCAAGGTCAGTGGGTGGTGGGCGTTCCTCAGCTAGCTTACTACAGCAGTGCCTAAGCCTTGTCAGCAGCAGTAGTGTAGGTCTCCCCCCTAGGCCCTACAGCAGAGGTCTTCAAACTTTTTGATGCCAAGACCCCCCCCGTCAAAATTTTGTAGGCGTAAGGACCCCCTCCTGACAAATATTTCTGGAACCTGGTACTCCTCATCCTCGACAACCATAAACGACCCCAATTCCCACAGCAAATCAATTTTATGGTGGGGAAACAATATTAAACAGTGTTTAGCAAACCAAAAGTTTGTGGGTGACTGTGGATTGGTATCAGAGGCTTATTACACAGTTCAAAAGAATTACCCAAAAATTCACAATGGTACTTTTTCACAAATAAAACCTATTTTGGCAAAACTTATTTGGATGATAACACCTTTCTGAACTCAAGTGATGAGTGTGCTTGTTTTTCTCCAGAGAGACGGTCAATCTATGATTGCACCTTTTAAATACAAGTTTAACACCCAAATATAGCAATAAGCAACAGAACAGTGACCAGTCCCGCTCTGCCAAGGGCCCTTAGTGCGCAGCAACACGTGTCGCTAATTTTTAGTAACTAGTGAACCGGTTGAGCTATAAACACATTTTTTTTGTTAAAATCAGCAGCTTATGTGGCAGATGATGGACTGTGACTTTTGAAGGTTTGCTTGTTTTGTAAAAAAGTGTTCACTGATTCAGTGTTGTAGCGGTCGCGCATGGTCCCTTAATCTGCCTCATATTTTAGGCAGCAGGCCTCGTATTTATGACTTATACAGACTATACATGCTGCCTTACCGAGAGCAGCACAAACAGCCTCGGTGCACAGATCTGCGGAGCCCTACGCAAAATTACATTTTCCCGTTTGAGTGCTCATTTTTCCCTAACAAGGGCTTTTGAGGACACTATTGTTATATGGCCCCCTTTTGGGGTCATTTGTTTATGCAGGCCATAAGGCAGCTATTTTCAGTGGCCTTAGTCAGGGCCACTGGAATTATGCAGCAGGGGAGGCCCAAATTATGCAGCAGGGTTGGATAAATTATGTGGCAAGCAAAGGCAAATTATGCAGCACATTTTGGGAAAGTATCACTTCATTATTTCGACATTTCTAAACTTAACACGGTCTGGGCATTAGTTGCAACTCATTAGTACCACTTTAACACCTAAGCACAGCCATAAGTTACAGAATTATGACCAGTCAACCTTTACAAAGGATCTTCCACTGCGCAGCAACACCTGTTGCTTTGTTTTTAATAACTTTTGAACCGTTTGAGCTCGAAACTATTTTATGTTAAAATCTGCAGATGATGATGGATTATTTGGCAAAAGTAAAATTATATGAAAATCGCTGCAGCCGTATAATCACATAATTCCAGTGGCCCTGGCCTTAGTGTTGCACTAGCTCTGAGCACAACTTCACTGCCAGGCATCCCTGCTACTGACCCATATGGTAGTGCTCCGCCCCATGTGTGACGTCTGACACGACGCTATGCTCCACGTTGAGCAGAGCAGATGGGTGACGCACTGGAGGACATGCAAGACACCATGCATCTCTTCCCTAAGCCTAGACAGCAGACTTCAAAACACCCAAAGCTCTGGCCGCCCACCCAGATTTCAGAAATACTGGGAGTACTTTTATTTATTTTAATTATGTGGTATTTCAAACTTGAATAACTGCTACAGTTGGTAAGTAATATACTCGAGGAAAATTCCTTGACAGAAATGTGCTTGAGAATAAACGGGCCACAATGATTTACAATAGATTTGCCATGCAATAGGTCTCGCATTTCAGCGAGTTTAAGCTATTGGATTGTAAATGACAATGCCTTTAATTTAAGTTTTAAAAACCAAAACATAAATAAAAGGCATTGTTATTTACAATGCCAATAGCTTAAACTCGCGTAATTGCGAGACCTATTGCATTGCAAATGCTTGTTTTTCTTGCTCCTTACTGGCCTTCAACACCTCCTCCAGGATAGTAAGCGCTATGTAAATATATTTACAATAAGAAGCGCGCACTTCACAGCTCATCCCAAAGCTTTCAGTGATTTGATCAATGAAAGCCAGTACCGGCTCCCAAGCATTCTTTACAGCTGCAAATTGCCCTTTACGTTTTCAGATTAACTCCTAGCCATATTTCTATTCTTTTCAGGCAAGCAGGCATCCTGGAAGGAAACCTTGTTTAGCTGTCTGATCAGCTCCGGTTTCACATCACAAGAAAACACTCCCTGAATGGCATCGCAGCTTTTAGTATTTTAATTTCACAATGAACTGTCTGGGGACTTTTTTTTTCCAGAGTCCAGGCAGAAGTGAGGCCCGGGAATGTGCGACCCCCTTCCCATGACTCCACGACCCCCGTGGGGGTCGCGCCCCACAGATTGAAGACCTCTGCCCTACAGCCTGTACTCCGGCAGAGGTTCTCCCAGGATCAGTGGTGCCCCAACTGACTAAAAGATTTCCCTCCAAGCCTCTTATACCCCTAGGTCAGGTGACCCTCCTAAAGGCGGCAAAACATAACTCCTCCCACAGCCCGGAAGGTTCTGGAACCTTCCACCATGTCTGGCTATGTGGCCCAGAGGCGGGGACGGAATGGATACTGTATCCCTATGTCCCAGCCTGACCCTGGCTACTAGTGTGTATGTGTGCAAGGCCCCTCTGCAGTAGCAGGGGCCTGTGGCAGCCATCTTGAGTGAGAGAGCACCTGCACCTCAGCACTGGTTAGCAGTGGTAAGGCGCCCGGAGACCTAGGTCCAGTAAAAATACGGTGGCAAAAATGAGGCGCAAAAGGAAAAAAAAACAGGGCAAGACCACCCTAGGGCTGACAGGTCTAACACGCATCCCCCAGCCGAAAGAGGGGAGAGCTTCCCAACCTCTAGGGAGTTCTCGTCGCTAAGGCAGAAAACCGGGAGAGACCGTCAGCGTTGGCGTGGTCTACACCGGGTCGATGTTCCACCCGAAAGTCCATCCCCTGGAGGGAAATGGACCACCTCAACAATTTGGGGTTTTCGCCTCTCATCTGCATGAGCCAGCGAAGGGGTCTGTGGTCGGTCTGGATCAGGAAGTGACAACCAAAAGGTATGGCCTCAACTTCTTTACAGCCCAAACCACGGCAAAGGCTTCTCGTTCGATGGTACTCCACCGCTGTTCCCGGGGGAGTAGTCTTCGGGAAATAGAAGGCCACTGGCTGGTCTTTGCCATCGTCATTCAGCTGCGAGAGCACAGCTCCTATGCCATGCTCAGAAGCGTCTGTCTGCACGATAAATTCCCGTCCAAAGTCTGGAGTCCTGAGCACCGGTGCGGTGCACATTGCACGTTTGAGGGTCTCAAAGGCTTCCTGGCAGGCAGCCGTCCAGATGACTCTGCGTGGCTGCTTCTTTGAAGTCAATTCCGTCAATGGGCCCACGATGGTTCCATATCCCTTGACGAACCGGCGGTAGTATCCCCTGAGGCCGAGAAAAGCTCGGACCTCGGTTTGGGTCTTGGGGGGCTCCCAGGCCAAGATGGTCTTGATCTTGGCTTGGAGGGGTTGCACCTTACCTCCGCCCACCAGATGTCCCAGGTACACGACAGATCCCTGTCCAAACTGGCACTTGCTGGCCTTGATGGTTAGACCAGCCCGTTGCAGAGCCTGTAGCACCTCCTGGAGATGCTCCAGATGGTCCTCCCAGCTGCTACTGAAGACAGCTATGTCGTCCAGGTAGGCAGCAGAGAAGGCCTCTAGGCCAGACAGCAGCTGGTTCACCAACCGCTGGAAAGTGGCTGGAGCATTTTTCAACCCGAAGGGCATCACCCGAAATTGAAAGTGGCCCTCGGGGGTGGAGAACGCAGTCTTCTCCTTGCTCCTTCCGCCATGGCGATCTGCCAATAGCCTGACGTCAAATCAATGGTACTCAGATACCGGGCTGCTCCCAGCCGGTCAATGAGCTCATCCGCCCGAGGGATCGGGTGAGCGTCGGTCTTTGTGACTGAGTTGAGTCCGCGGTAATCCACACAGAACCGAAGTTCTGGTGTGGTGCCCGGTGGGGCCGCTTTCGGCACCAACACCACCGGACTAGCCCAAGGGCTACTGGAAGGCTCAATCACCCCCAGTTCTAGCATCTTGGTAACCTCACCCTGGATACTAGCCTTGACTTTATCGGACAGCCGGTAAGACTTGGTTTTTACTGGCGGACTGTCCCCTGTGTCCACATCATGGGTACACAGGTGCGTGATCCCAGGCGTGAGGGAGAACAACGAGGCGTACTGCCCCAAGACCTGGCGGCAGTCCCTCTGTTGCTCTGGGGTCAAGGATGGGGCGAGGACCACTCCCTCTACCGAACCATCCTTCTCATGGGCCGCCAGAAGGTCTGGAAGAGGCTCACTCTCCTCCTCCTCACTTCCATCTGTTATCATCAGGAGAGTGAGCTCTGAACGCTCCTGGTGTGGCTTCAGGCGGTTGACGTGGAACACCCTGTGGGGTTGCCGGGGGGTCTTCACATCGACGACATACGTGGTCTGGCCTCTCCTTTCCAAGATCTCAAACGGTCCAGTCCACCGGTCGTGGAGGGCGCTAAGCTCTCCTGGCTCCATGACCCACACCTTCTGTCCAGCGTCCAACTCTACCGTCCGAGCGTTCCGGTCATACCATTTCTTCATGACGGCCTGACTAGCCTCTAGGTTGTCCGAGGCCTCCTTCCACAGCTTGGCCACTTGGCTGCGGAATGCCAGCATATAGCTGATCACATCACGGGGAAGCTTCGAGGAAGACTTCTCCCACCCCTCCTTGACAAGACTGAGGGGCCCCCAAACGGGGTGGCCATAGAGCAGCTCAAAGGGGCTGAAACCGACCCCCTTCTGCGGCACCTCTCGGTAGGAGAAGAGCAGACAGGGTAAGAGGACGTCCCACTTCCTTCTCAAGTCCTCGGGTAGGCTCCTGATCATCCCCTTCAAGGTTTTGTTAAAGCGCTCCACGAGCACGTTCGTCTGGGGGTGGTAAAGAGTGGAGAACCGGTAGGTCACTCCACACTCCTTCCACATGGCCCGCATGTAGGCCGACATGAAATTCGTGCCACTATCTGACACCACGACCTTGGGGAATCCCACTCGGGTAAAAATCCCCATCAGGGCCCGCACCACCACCGGTGCAGTGATGGTCCTCAGAGGGATTGCCTCTGGGTACCGGGTGGCGTGGTCTACCAGCACCAAAATGAACCTATGTCCTGCAGAAGTCGGCGGGTCCAATGGCCCGACAATGTCAATCCCTACCCGCTCAAAAGGGGTATCGACAACTGGGAGAGGTTCTAGAGGGACCTTCACTTTAGTCCCTGTCTTGCCGCTCGCCTGGCAAGTGGTGCAGGTCTTGCAGAAAGTGTCAGAAGTGACGCGCATCCTGGGCCAGTAAAAATGTGGGACCAAACGCGCAAACGTCTTGTCCTGGCCCAGGTGTCATGCTAGTGGTATTTCGTGTGCCAACTCTAGCAGAAAGGCTCGGTAGCATTGGGGGACCACCACGGCCCTTGATGACCCATGCACCGGAGCCTTAGGCTCACTGTAGAGGAGACCATCCTCCCAGTAGACATGGTAGTTACCAGTCTCGGTTCCAGCTGCTTGGGCTTCGGCCTGTTGCCGCATGCCTTCAAGCGTAGGGCACTCCTTCTGCGCCCGGCAAAATTCCTCCCGGGTAGGCCCTCCTTCCACCTGCCACTCTGCAGTGGTCGGCAGGTCCCCCACGGGAACACCAACCACCTCAGCAGACTCCGGGGTCACCTCCGCGGGCTCCCCATCCATCTCACCGGGTGTCTCCTCCTGGACATCTCCTCGTCCAGCAGTGGGCTGGGCCATTATTTCATGCTCCAACCCGGGCTGAGTTCCTTGTCGGGCAGCCATGGACCGCGTGACGACGCAAGTCCATCCTGGTAATCCCAACATCTCAGCATGGGCATTGAACTCTACCTCCCTCCAGGCAGTATGTTCCAAGTCGTTACCCAGCAGACAGTCAACTGGCATGGCAGGGCTCACCGCAACCTTCAACAGGCCTGATACTCCTCCCCACTCAAAGGGAACTTGGGCCACGGGGTAATGACCCAGGCTATTATCAGCCATAACAACCGGGTGGAATACCTCAGGAATCACCTGCTCTGGGGACACCAGCTGACGTCTCACCATCGTCATGCTGGCACCTGTGTCCTCAGAGCCTCCACCTCCTCCCCGTTCACCAGGACCCTCTGCCGATACTTGGCAGTGTTCGAGGGTACCTGAACCCGTGGGATGATCTCTCTATCCCCCAGGGAAACTAAGGTCAAGCCTGTCCACTCACCTCCCTACCTAGGGACAACTCCTCCCCCAGCGCTACACTGGCCACCCCGGGGCTCTTACCTTCTGTGGGGGCTGGGGTTCTCTTGCGACACTGGGGATCCCCCTTGTAATGTCCAACCTCCCCGCACTCGTAGCACCGGACAGTTCTGGGCTGCTGACTCCTGTCAGGGTAAGTGGGTTTCTGGAATCCAGATTGGGATGGGGAACCTACCCCTCTCCCAGGCGGTCTATTTTGGGGGCCTTTAAAGAACTCCCTCCTTTTATCTCCCCCCTCTTTCTTCTGGGGGAACCCCTGTCCACCTTTCGGGGGGTCCGCACCGGCTCCCTTGTGGGACACCCGAGTGCTGACCCACGTGTCTGCCTCCTCTGCAAGCCCCCTCGGATTGGTCAGCTTGCGGTCCACCAAGTACTGGCGCAGCTCCGGAAAACATTTCTCTAGGAGGTGCTCTCTCAAGAACAGGTCGTACAGCCCTTTGTAATCATCAACGTTGCTGCCACGCACCCAACCCTCCAATGCCTTCCGGGCATAATCAAAAAATCCACCCAGTTTTGTGTGTGAAGCTTGTGGCTGTTGCGGAACTTTGGCGGTACTTCTCTGGGGTGAGGCCAAACTTCTTAAGCAGGGCCTCCTTCATGATAGGGTAGTTGGTCTGATCCCCCTTATCCAAGGTCAAAAGTGTGTCCCTTACTGGTGGAGGTATGTACCTGTAAAGACCTCCCCCCCAGTAGCTCTCAGGAACTCTATGGGCCACCAAAGACACCTCGTACGCCGCCAACCACTTATCGATGTCATCTCCTACACTAAAACTGGTTATCACCTCTCTTGGTAGGTAAAATTTGGGCTCCTGTGGAACCCCAGCAGGTACGCTGCCACCATTCACTTTGCCCTGCATCTCCATCTGCAAGGCTCGGAGCTCTAGTTCCTTCAGGCTAAGCTCATGCGCAAGCTTCCTTTCCTCCATGGCTAGCCTTGCCTGTTCTTGCTCCCTTTCCATCCTAGCAAGTTCTAATGTTAATTGCCTCTCCTCCCTCCTGTCCTCAAATTCCTCTTCCGACAAACTCCCCCCTGACGCACTACTGCCTGCCCTGGAACGTCTTCCTGGCAACACATTCTCGCTAGCGTCAATGTGCAGTAGGTCCAGTTCTCCTGGGTTGTCTGCCTCCCCCTGCTCCTCGTCCCCTCTTCCCTCCGGGTGGGCCATTACCCATGCCCTCAAAGCTTTCTGAAGCACCTCCTTCCTGGCGCCTCGCTTGACGGACACCCCCCTCTCTAGGCAGAACTCCTTGAGCTGTGTCACCGTATACCTTTCTAGGTTGGCCAACTCAAACTCCATCCTCCTAGGTAGGGCCCCAGACAATTTAGGGAAAGGGTTCTAGACTGTAGGTAGCAGGTCTAACGCAGGAATGTACACAATCGGCAATCACAAAAGAATTCCTAGCACTTGTATTACAATAGGTGTCCAATTGCGGCGCACACTGAGTCACTGTAGGGTGCTGCACAAACACCAGTCCTTATCCCACCGCTGAACACCAATGTTGGAAACGGGGTTACCGAGTCCGTCACGGTAGCATGGCGCGAGGCGGGAAAGCACGCGAAGGCAATGTGTAAGGCAGTTGTGCAGCACACTCTTACTTTGACTCAGAAATGCGGACGCAATAACATGACACCACACCAGGCTTGTGTATTTAAAATCAAGATCTTTTATATAAATCCAGGCAGCATCAGATGAGTCAGATTAATTCAGATCTACATTTAAAATCATTGCATTAATCAACTGGTGTGCATTCTCATTAAAGCATCATAGCTCATCAACATTGTAGGCCACTAAAAGGCCGCAGGAATCATCTCCTAAACGTAGCACCAATAATGATCACAAGGTGCAATAATAAAACATGGGCCTAAACATGCAGTTCACTTCAGGAATATTCAATTACTTAAAAGAGGGCATTTCACGTTACATTTCAAACAGGGCCTGCATTAATCTAGGCGCACCCACATTCAGTACAGTGGGCGTCGCAACTCCGGTACACCTGCAACATAAAACACTTCAACTCTTGGCGGTGTACACTTCAGCTCAATTCAATTAATCACCTTCACACTAGGTAAAGACTTTGCAAGTACAAGCACAGGCCTAGACGGTAATTACAGCAGGCGTCATCATTAGACTAATGAGCAATGTAGGGAACCCCTCAACATGTCCTTTATTCTGGGGCCTTCCTGTAAACGAGGGCTCCTGTGTCTCTCAGGGGTTAATTTGGGCCAGGCCCCTTCCTCTCCGGGGCCTCGCCTCGGGGGTATAAGGCGGGATGACTTCCCCCTACTTAGTAATCGGGTAATGGTGGCCCCCGGCCCCCAGTGGCGTCTCAATGGGCCCTAGGGGCCTCCTGGGCTCACCTGTTGTGTGGACGTTGGTCGCTCTTCAGCGCGACTGACTCCGTTCCAGGCCGGCCCGTGTTTGGCAGGGCGGGGCCCGGACTGGGGTCCTCGGCCTTCCGGCCGGTATTGCGGGTCGTTGGGGGGCCGGTATCGCTCTCCTCCGGCCCCCGAGATCAAGTGGGGAGATTGCGGGAAGGGGAGCGGGAGCCGGCAGTCCTCTCCGGCCGGCTTCCCATCTCCCTCTGCTGCACCGGAGCTCTTCTCCGGCCTCCGTCAGCGCTGGGGGCGTGGCGGGAGCCGGCGCCCAATCGTTGCGCGGCCTTCCCGGGGGCGCGGCCGATGACGCGGTCGGCGTCCCCGGTTACCCAGCAACGGCGTCGGCGGGGCCTGGAGGCCTCGTTGGTCCCGCTAGGCCGCGGCTTCTTCACGCGGCCCCCCTGGGCTGCGGCGGCGATTTCTTGGGCCGCGACTTCGTCGGTGGGGCCTCGGGCCCGGCGGTGACCTTTGGCGGGATTTTGGAGGCTTCGGTGAGGGCGCGGATGGCGCACCTCACCACACGCACTCGAGGGGGCTCCCTCGCCTCAGCACTTCTCCTCACGCGGCGGCGGCCGCGGCGGCAATTCCAGTCACGAGGTCAGTGACTTGGTTGGCAGTTTCTCCCTCGGGGAGATATAGCGCGGGGCGCACCAGCAGCCTGTGGGCAGGGCTGACTGGGAAGGGTTCTTGGGGGGCAGCCCAGCAGCAGGCAGGAGTAGATAGGGGGTGAAGGTCTAGCGCTTCAGGGCACAGCGCTTTACCTGGTGATCCCCAGTTTGGCAGTTCAGGTTTCAGGCCTTGCTGGTCGGTCAGGCCTCCCAAATTAAGGTTTCTTGCGGCTGTTCTTGATTGGTTGCTTCTTATGAGTTTCTTGTCAGGAGTTTCTTGTCAGGAGTTTCTTGTCAGGAGTTTCTTCTTATGAAGGGACGGGAATGAGTTGGTGGTTCTGGGAGTGCTTGATGTTACTTCCCAGCACGCTGAAGGTGGTTCCCTGGGTCCCCTCACGCTGGGCAAGGTCAGTGGGTGGTGGGCGTTCCTCAGCTAGCTTACTACAGCAGTGCCTAAGCCTTGTCAGCAGCAGTAGTGTAGGTCTCCCCCCTAGGCCCTACAGTCTGTACTCCGGCAGAGGTTCTCCCAGGATCAGTGGTGCCCCAACTGACTAAAAGATTTCCCTCCAAGCCTCTTATACCCCTAGGTCAGGTGACCCTCCTAAAGGCGGCAAAACATAACTCCTCCCACAGCCCGGAAGGTTCTGGAACCTTCCACCATGTCTGGCTATGTGGCCCAGAGGCGGGGACGGAATGGATACTGTATCCCTATGTCCCAGCCTGACCCTGGCTACTAGTGTGTATGTGTGCAAGGCCCCTCTGCAGTAGCAGGGGCCTGTGGCAGCCATCTTGAGTGAGAGAGCACCTGCACCTCAGCACTGGTTAGCAGTGGTAAGGCGCCCGGAGACCTAGGTCCAGTAAAAATACGGTGGCAAAAATGAGGCGCAAAAGGAAAAAAAACAGGGCAAGACCACCCTAGGGCTGACAGGTCTAACACCATTCAAGTGGGTGATGGCTTTGAAGAGAGAGAACGCCAAGTTGCTCAGTCAATCAATTGGTTTATAAGATTTGGACTTCAATGTGAAGCACAAGTCAGAGTTACAGTGTGGGGATTCCAACTGACTTTCTTCTCAGATTTCCCAATCTGATAATTGGGAAGTCTGTGGTCTAAAGGTGAAATCATGTGCACCCTTCTCAATGAGTGTGACTACCATCAGCTCATTGGGCTGTAGAGGTCTGTCAGTGGTGGGAGTGATGAAGCTTACAGTTCAAGGCAGGCCTTTATACTTGTGCCTGTCAGGGAGAATTGTCTTCTGGCCTCTCACACCTATTGTTAAATGTGTCTGCCAATCCCCTGAAACTGGGTCCTGCACCCTTCAATGTGGGCTTTTTCTGGCCCAGTATTTACTAGAAGGACACTTGGCATAGGTTAACAGGAAGTTTCTTTTGTACCCTTGTTTTGGGTATCTACTACCAGTAGACTCCCCTCTCCTCCCCACCTTCCTGTTGATACCTTACGACAATAAAGTGGCTGGACCAGTCTGAGTGGAATATTCGAAAGGGCCAGAATAACCCTGAACTGATCTCTGAACTGATTGTTAGAAAACACAAACGGTGTTTGTAAATTTAGTATAAAGATGATGGAGATACTTCCAGCCAGTGTGCCATGATTTCTCTACCAGACTTTGAAGTCTCAAAGTAGTGGCAACTGAGAAATTCTAAGTCTCTAATCCCACACAATCTCACTGAGTAAGCCTTGGACTGCCCAAATTTGCTACCCTCCGGGTAAAGTGTTAAAGGGTTAAACTGATACAATATGAGCTCAGTAACCCTGACTGGCTAGGGACTTCTCAAAAAGCTACCACAAAAATGGAACAACTATAGCCCACTGTTAAGGGCACAAACACCTGATTGGTCATATATGATGTAGACCAGGGGTTTCCAACCTTTTCACTAACAAGAGCTACTTATGTTCAATAAAAATCATCCCAAACTGCTAATATTATTAGTGTCATGCACATCAGACAAGTTTAAATTAGTGGCTACCATATGCAAGATTGCTAGCTGTGATCGCTTCTGTGCAGCATTGCCAACAGTAATGTAAAAAAAGCTTTGTTAATTTGGAATTCTTTTACAAGGGTAATACATAACACCCACAGCTACAATACCCCCAGCACCAGCGTAACAATATTACTAATAAGTGTCTAATACACACTTGTGAAAATACACACATTTTAGTTGGATACACACTTTTTAATGTTTGTATAAATACACTACTTCAACAAAGCAAAAGGTTCTAATTTAATAGGCTGGGCTGCACAAAGAAGAGCTACTTACAGGTGGCTGGAGAGCAACCATTAGCTCATGAGATACTCGTTGGCAAAGCCTGGAGAGGACCCTCCAGCAGGACCTTTTGTCACTGACCAATCCGAAAGATGCGTATGTTCCAAAAGCCTTTAGTGTATGTTCAAAATAAACCTCCATGAAACAAAAACATTACTTCTTTAAAAATCAAACCTCTTCTTGAAACTGTGAGAGTTTTTACATTCAGAGGATGAAAGGCGACCATATTTAATTGGAGAGTAGCTGTATCAAGTATTAAAACTCCAAAGTATGGTAAGAAACAAAAACGTACTTATCTCTTTAGTTGTTTTTACAGATGTTAGAAAACGCCTGAGTTTGTGGTGAGGAATGGTAGATGCTCAGCAGCATGATAAAAAACAAGAATAGAACGATTTCTAACAACTTCCATCTTTTCACACAAAGCTAAGGCACCCAAGACTGTCCTGAGTTTACTTTCAAATAATTCGAATATGCCACTTCAATCTAAAAATAAAATAGGTGAAGCGATGATTCATTACACCAGTCAAGCTCAAGTGACGTTTATACAGGCACAGCAGGGTACCAGGAACGGTGCCTGCTCTTAATGTCCTTAATAAATCCCTTAAACGTGAGCCAACCAAGATGGCGGGGTAGAGAAAAACTGCTTAGGAGGTCAGCCAATGCAAGAATCTTACAAAAGAAGGCAAGTCACTCTGGAAGTAAAAGAAAACGATGGCTAATGGGCTTAAAAGAGGGGGCTGTGGGAAAGTCACAAACTATTTTAATGCAAGCTTAACGGTGATGCACATTGAAAGTTCCAATCAACATGAAGAGAGCTCTAGGATGTCCCCACACGCTTAACTCTCTCCCACCCTACAGCTGATACACCTCAGACAGCTCCTACCAAGTGACTTGTCCTTCAAACATAGGGAGACACTAATGGAAATGACCGAGGGTAAAAACAGAAACATTCAAATATTGCTGTTAGGCTGTCCCGTTCACAGGAAAAAGGAAACTGAAAAGGGAGTTTTGCAAATAAAAATATTCTGTAGGTAGCAACTATGAGACTGAAGTTTAATGGCTACTTGTGCAGATACGAAGAAGCTGAGTAAATCTGTTCAAAAAAGTTGCTGCAGTAAATAAAGTTGAAGCTAACTTTATAATATTAGCGACTACCTTTATGAGACAGCACCTGCATTCTCGAGGTTGTAACAATATCGCTTCTGTGTGGCGCACTATAACTTAAAAAGGCAGCAGAGACAGAACAGCTTGTGCAAATATACAAACATGCTCGCAGCAGTGTTTGAGAGCCTTTGTTTCATGACATCACAGCCACTTGCCCCAATTCACATCAGTAACATTGTCAGAACTCCTTTCAGAGGCCCTGGGGCAAGAAAGGGGTACTGGGCCCAACCGTGGGCCTTTTGTCCCGAGGCCCGACCTACTATGGATCCTGAGCAACTGGGCCAAGTACCCCTTCAGCACTTGACTCTCAGGGTAGCGTGGTCTGAGCAGTCCAAGACTCCCTCGGGGGAGGCAGATCTAGGGGGTGAACACAGGCTCACAACTCAAAATACGCGCAGCAACAGCAATAAATTATTGTCCAGCGAAATACTCAATTTTATGAAAAAAGATTTTATTGTACTGCTACCAACACAAATGGAAATACAACATTCACAAACAACTTCCACAGTCCCCCACAGGTCAGGGCTCTAATGTTTCTTCAGCAGTTACCTGTGTCCCACTCTCTCCTCGCTCTAGTGATTATTCCCAATTCACTATAGGCAAAATCCAAGGTAAACCCTACGAGTAGTATGAGTCTCAAGGGTCCACACTCTTGTAAAATCAAATGTGTTCCAGTGCCGAAGGGCTAGCTAGCAACCAAGTTCCCATGGGGCTGACGTGGCCCAAATTCAGTCTTACCTTTGCCTGCAGGATCAGTGGCAGTAGCTGGTTCAGGTGAGTTCACTGCATTAGGCTCAGGCGGAATGCACTTGTCGATCATGGGGGTCCTACTATGTGGTCGCACACCCACAGCGAATGGAGGATCCTCGTGGGTCATCCTTGCATGATAAGTCTTTGTTCCATCCCATGATGGGGGGGAAGGTGATACAAAGTTCCTGATGCAGATCCCACGTTCCGGTGTAGGTGTGCAGGGGTTCCCACAACAGCCTCACTCATCCTGCGACGTTCCGGGTCAGGTGACACTTCTTGCTAGTCCCCGTGGCTCCCTCTGGAATGAGGGGTCACCGTACCTCCACTGTACATGGGCACCAACCTTATCAGCACAGCAGATGCCTGCACGGCTGCCCCACCTGGCATACAAGGTCACCAGCTCTTCACGGTGCACGGACTACAGACCACTTCACACAGCAATCCATCCACGTGCCCTCTCCTGACATACGGTGTTGACGATCCTTGCTTGTGCGCAGGCTCTGATCTGATCAGCACAGCATTAGTTACAGCTCCCTTTCCGACGTCCCCACCTGGCATACGGGTGCACTGACGTCTCACTGCACACAGGCTCCATCCCAATTGGCACATCAATATCCATGGCTCACTTCACGGTGGCCCTCTCCTGGTGTATGGGAGTTGCCGACTTTGGCATGCACACATGATAGACCTTATCAGTACAGCAGTGGTTTCCTCACACCTTGCTCAGAGTATCCACTTGATAGGATTCCCCACTAGGCCTCTCTCCCTCCATTGCTCTCCTGTTCCTTACAGGGCGTACTGGTCTTGGCAAACAGGCAGGCGCTGGTGCTTCAGACTCGAGGGCAGGTGGTCTTGGATTCCCTGGGTGATGGCCTTGGCTCCCAGTCCTGGTCACGAGCAGAAATCTTGTAGAGCTTCCCCTCCTCACAAAGCCCGACTGGCTGCTTTGACAGTTGACAATTTTTGGGGTCTCAAGATACCCTTCTTATTATCCATTTCCAGGCATCAAATGTGATTTAGGGTCTGAGTCTTTGAAGTTTATGTTGGGGGGCTGTTTCTTTTGAAGTACCTACTCCTCTGCCCTCTCTTCCTCTTAAAATCAGTCGGTCACAGCAGGAGCCCAAAGCTGAGAGCCCCACAGCACAGGCCATAGGAGTGACTAGTGTTCACACCTGATGTCAGCCACTGTGATATGTGTATCAAAAGGTTAACCCAAGAACTCAGCCCTACTCTTTATGATTCCCTTATCAGCCCCATCTCCTTCCTGAGATGTGCCCAGGCCCCTTCCTTGTGACCGTTCTCTAAATCAAAGAGCACCCTTTGAAGTGTACTGGGGAAGCATGTCTCTCCCCTCTCCAATGTGTCCCATTCAGTTTACAGGAATATATCAATACACAAATCTGTCTGAGGAATTCCACTACCTCCTCATGTTTCGCCATGCAGCCCTGGGTCTACCAAAGTAAAACCTATAGTCTGCCATGTATTGTGCCATTCACATGCACACATTCACCCAGCACATTCATTTAACCTACGCACATTGCAAAGAACTGTACACTTCCTGTACTGTACCACTCAAAGGCACACAAACACCCAGCACATACATTTAAGATACACGCACTGCACTGCACTGCACTACCATTCTTCATGTAATGTACCACTCACAGGCTGTCAGAACCCCTTTCAGAGGGCCACGGGGCATGCAGGGGCTACTGGGACCAACTGGGGTGGTTGAGGCATTTTACTCATGGTGTCCATGGGCCCAACCTATTATGGATCCTGCTCTACTGGGCCAAGTACCTCTTTTGCACTTGACTCTCTGTGTTAGCTGCGGTCAAGCAGCCAAGGCTCCCTCTGTGCGGATGTAGAGATACAGGTGAGTGAACACGACTCATAACTTCAATCAAATCAAATCATGCTTTATTGTATAACACATTCATAAAAACCAAAACACTTTAAATATAAAAAACATCAAAAACATTTTACATTTTTTTTCCAATAGCTTAAAAAAGTACATAATGAATCTGAGCAGGTGCAAACAAAACCTTATTGCATTAATACATAAGCTGACCAAATCATCACAGGTGTGCAAAAAAACTTCCTCCGATTAAAGACAGCCGATAGATAATAGGACATAGTACAGCAGAGCAAAGGGGTGTTTATAATTGTAAAAACAGAAATGCTGGGCGACATTGTGCAAATTTATGCTCACGTAAACTGGGTAATAAAAATCTCTTCCTCAGTGCCTTGTAAAATTTACAAAATAGCACTGTATGCATTGTGTTTTGGTCAGACACATTATCACAAGAGCATTTAATAAGAGACCTTGACCAGTCATTGACAGGCGGATAGGTTATTAATCAGTGAAATGTGTGTGTTTGACCTAAATTTTGTGAGAAAGTAAATCTATGTCTGGCATTATGGACAAAAACTAGATAGGGTTGAATATCGTAAGTAACCAGCATCAGTTGGTAAATGAGAACACTAAGGGGCATATTCTCAAGAACGTGTGATAACCACTGCAAATTTAGCTTAACGCAACTTTGCACATCGCAGTCTATCACGGGAAAACAACGCCGTGTTAACGTAGTATTCCCAACCTGGCGGCACCATGCGATAGTCCCACGATAACGCGTCAAATGTCCGCGTTAAAATCAACGCGATGCCGCAAAAATGCGAAACACTAACGCAAATAAAGTCGCGATGAGGCCAACCGCGATACAAAAATCAGCAATAACCAGCGACAGGCCTGCAATTCCCACGCGTCATGAGGGAAAATGCACAAGAAAAGCAGAACAAGAAAAAAAAAAAATAAACTGCGTAGCAACATGCATGAACCAGTGCCCAGGTCAACGCGAACCCCACAAGCCCCACAGACCACCAGCAAGGAACCTTGGGGTCGGGAAGGCCAAGGAGAAGAGGAAGAGGAAGACGGGTACAGTCCGCATGACAACCGGATCGTCCTCACGGAGGTGACAGAGCCACGAACAACAACTGTCCGTCACCTCCACCGTGTCATTGGCAACACAGACGGAAAAATGGCATTCCATCGTGAATGCAGTCAGAGTGTCGATGAGGCCAAGATACGCTGGCACGATGTGAAAAGCCAAACCAAGCAGAAACCCGCTGCCAACAGGAAGGCAGCAACGGCGAATGGAGGTGGGAGTCCAGCGCCACAGGAAGAGCTGGAGCAAATGGCGGCCACAGTCATCAGTGCGGAGACGGTGTAAGGAGTCGGGAGTTCTGATACAGCTCGATATGACCTAACACAACATCAACAGGGTGAGTAATGAACAGGGACTGGGGGGACGGGCACAATGGCACACATGCACCACGACCTGTAGCACACCGCACACCCACAACGACCCTGGGTCATGTCCATGATCTCCGTGGCACACTGCAGCACACATACAAACATCAAGTAGGCCCCCGTCCACCATGTACCCAAAGGGGTCACACCCCACACATCACCAAGTCCACGACACACACATGCACCCGTGCGAAACACAGCAAAGATGCGTATGTGAGAGCCACACTGACAATGCAAGTGACACCACATGATGAGCAGCATGGCTGGAGTACAATCACCATGACATTGTGCATGCCACGAGACTGAGGTGGCTGAGTGTGGACCACATCCGGAGGTCACACTCTGACACATCCACGTGCACAAACAACCACTGACGTCAACAATACATCTGCAGACAAACAATGCACAAGAGTACAAAAACCGTCCAAGAGCACAAATGACCCAAGTCGCCAACATCACAGCACCTTAAAAGCACAAAAGTCAAACGCACACCACCTCCAAGGGATAAGGGGCAGCAAAATCACAGCTGCAGGTGCGACCCTCCCACAATGCAGCACACACACATAGCAATGCCAGCACATCCACATGGACGACAATGTGGTACACAGTGCAACACTTACACTGCAGAACAGAGGACACAGGTCTCTGCCCAAACATGCTGCCAACATATGGGACCTACTGTCTTCTACTAATCCCCATATAGGGTTCCTAACAGAAACTTGGATTAAACCACACTCCAATCCTGACATAGCAGTAGCACTCCCTGATGGCTACCACATACTAAAACTAGATAGATCACACAGGACTGGTGGAGGAATAGCCATAATCTACAAAAACCCCATCACTTTCTCCATTCTAGACCAAGTAAGTAACGACCAGCTAGAAATACTGGTTTTTAGTATGAACTTACATCATAGCCTCAGCTGGAAAGGAGCCCTAGTATATCGCCCACCAGGACCACTAACCAACACCACTACACAACTCATGGAACTTATTGCCCCACACGCTATATCTTCCAGGAATTTTCTACCTCTTGGAGATTTCAACATACACAGTGAAATCCAAGACAACCCTGAGGCTTCATCTTTCTTGACTGAATTGTCCGCACTGAATCTTACCGTAATAAATAAGGCCCCAACGCACCAAGCTGGCCATACGCTAGACATCATCTTAACTAATTCTCCCGATGTATCCTACGTAGATACACATTCCCTGACTTGGTCGGACCATTTTATGGTCGAGTTTCGCATTAACAGCCACAAAGCACACCCCACTCCCAAATGCTATCAAAATAAAAGCTACAGACACTGGCATTCAATCACACCAGCACTCTTTGAAGCTGCATTTTGCCCACCTCAACATTCGGAATTAGAAAATGTTGAAAAACGTCTAACCTCCTTCAATGTCAGCCTACTGGCAACCATAGACAGCTTAGCTCCTTTGAAGCAATGCCCTAGGAACACAAAACGGCACCAGGCTCCGTGGTATTCGACCTCCCTGTGGCTAGAAAAAGGCTCATGCAAAAAACTTGAACGCCTTTGGCGGCGCTCACACAATCTAACAGATAAAGAAAAATTCAAAGAGGCATTAATTCAATACCACCGCAACTTGAAAAATGCTAGGAAAACCCACATTGCAACCACTCTTGAACAAGCAGGGAGCTCTCAGAAATGCCTCTATCAAATCTTAAAAACATTCACAAGCCCTACAGCCTGTGACACAGCATCAGTTCCATCCCAAACGCTGTGCGACAACATAGCTAGCCATTTCACTCAGAAAATTGACACGATCTATAACAAAATTACTTCCACAATAAATCCTCAAACTAATTTGGAAATGGAACTCCCACATACCCTGCCGTTAACTTGCTCGCTAGAATATTTCCCACCACTCACAATTGAAGGTACAGAAGCACTTTTAAAATGCGCAAAATCAGGTTCCCCACTGGACACCATACCTGCTAAAATTACCGCCACTCTACACAAACAATTAGCCAACCCCATTTGCGATATTCTTAATAGCTCCTTGAGGGAAGGAGCCCTCCCTCTAGATTGGAAAGCCGCGCAAATAATTCCGATTAAAAAGAATTCCAAAATCTCAACGGAAGACGTAACAAATTATCGACCCATCTCTCTCCTTCCCCTCCATACAAAAATCTTGGAGAAGCACATCACCACACACCTCTCCGATTTCATTGAATCCAATAATATCCTGGACTCCTCACAATCTGGATTCCGCCCCAGATATAGCATGGAATCCACTCTCGTAGCAGTCACAGACAACATTAGGATGCTGCTGGATGAGGGTCAAGCGGTACTTCTGGTGCTGCTTGACCTCTCCGCAGCATTCAACACCAAATTTTACTCAGAAGATTGGGTGACATAGGCATCACAGGAAATGCTCTAAAATGGCTGTCTAACTTTCTGTCCAACAGAACACAAACCGTTAATTTAGGCCCTTCCCATTCTAAGACCACCAAGGTGACCAAGGGAGTACCACAGGGTTCATGTTTGAGCCCAACCTTGTTCAACATTTATGTGACTCCCTTGGCGAGACTGCTGAGGAAACTGGGATTCATCCCCATATCTTACGCGGATGACACCCAATTACTCCTCTCATTTGACAAATCCAACCTCAATATTCAAACCACCTTTGGTGAAGGAATGAAGACTATAGCGGAATGGATGAAAATTAATTTTCTACAACTGAACGCTGCTAAATCAGAAATAATGTTGTTTGGCGAGGCCACTGTGAAATGGTCCCCCAGCTGGTGGCCAGAGGAACTGGGCCCCACACCATGTCCAAAACAGGTGGTAAAAACCTAGGAGTCCGATTGGACCATAAACTCACGCTGGGAGACCACGTCTCTTCTACCATCGGAGCTTGCTTCCATAACCTTAGCATGCTCAGAAGAGTCTTCCCTTTTTTGTCATTATCTTCCAGGAAAACCTTGATCCAGGCACTAATCTTAAGCCGCCTAGATTACTGTCACGCACTGTTCATTTCAGCCAATGAAAGTGCCTTAAATAGATTACAGGTCGTCCAGAATACCGCGGCTCGACTGGTAACCAATGCTCCCCCTAGAACTGCTTCCCTCCCCTTACTTCAGAAACTACATTGGCTACCCATACGAAAAAGGTTTAAATTCAAAATATGTTGTATGGCCTACAAAGCCGTTAACAGATTAGGCCCCAGTTATCTAAATGACAAATTTGTCAATTATGTACCTTCGAGACCCCTCCGCTCAGGAGCTGAAGCCCTGATACAAGTCCCGCGTTTCAAAAAATCCCGCCAAGGTGGTAAGGCCTTTTACCATCTTGCCCCACTCTACTGGAACGAACTCCCCTTACTCCTGCGACAATGCACAGATTACCTGGTTTTCAGGAAACTGTTAAAAACATCGCTGTTCTAAATCATTTCTCCTTGGCACTCTTAGGCGGTCCGTGCGCTGAGATACCCTTATGGGGTGATTCGTGCGCTCTATAAAACACAAATAAAATAAAACACAACTGGGTCCGCCTGTGCGTAGAAAATGGCCAATCACATCTGACATAGCAGGGAACTGTGAGATGAAAATGTACGTGTACAACCTCACCTACGTTATGTGGTCCAAATGTCCACTGTCCCGCATCAAATAGTCCGCTCCTCCCAAACAGTCACAATGTACATTGTCATGCAGTCTGTATGTAAACCTGAATAATGCGTAAACATACATGCCAACACAATGTCAACAAGCATCTCCCCTTCACATTGCAGAGGGACAAACAAAACTTCCAGCACAGCAGACCAGACAACTCCACAGTGATTCTGAAGAGGACCTCCAGACTTCCGACACCGACGCCCTACAACAGTTCATGCACATCTTCGGGCAATCGAACCCCAGGAGCACGGCAGCCCAGCTGCATCGAGGATACCCAACCCCCTGCACAGACAACACAGCTGGACGCACGCACCACCACAGCTGGCTCCCAGCAGCACACCGAAGCACACATCGCATTCCAAGGCCAGGAATCAGACTGCCAGAATGGGGTGCCCAAACAGGTGCGGGTGGGGTCCCACCTCATGGAAGCCGAACTAGATCACATACGTGGGTGTCTAAGTCCCATCAGGGACCACCTACACTCCCCAAAGGAGACCCACACTGCGACAGAGACACCCGCATTTGCACATTTCCAGGACTGACCACATCCAGAGCCACGGGATAATCATCCACACCCCCACGCTGGACTGGCGCACGCCGGCCCAGTCCACTCCTCTTACGTATTGAGTGGGTGGGACGACAAAGCTACATGTGCAATGTCCCACACTCTGCCTGCGGTGACATGGCTGCGTCCTCTGCACACGGCACAATGTGATGTTGTGGGGCCGTGGCCCAAATGCATACATTATGAGCACACGGACACACGCATAGAGCTCTTGAACTGGCCACGGGCACGTGCGCCCGACACCTTTATTGGCATGGTCACATGTACAGTGACGCATGTGCTGGATGTGTGTGGGGTGAGTGTCAGCCAGCCCTCAGGGAGTCGTTGGTGCTGGCAACAACTTGAACAGTGATCACAATTGAAGCAGAAACATAAAACACCAGCATAACAGAAACAACTGTGAAGCATCATGGTGGTAGCCGGAGAGAGTACAGTGTTCGCACAACATGCAAGCAGAATGCTCCTTGATTCGTTGTGCACTGAGTAAGTGGCACCTGAAGGGCTGAGCAGGGTATCAAGCTGATGATGGCACCCACGACAGGTGTGAGCAACTCTGACAGTCTGGCAGTAAGACACTTACGACTCTGGCACCTGTCGTTTGGAGTTGGTCCTGGTGATGGTGGCGTGTGCATCCTGCGGTGATGTGACGTCCGGGCAGGCCAGGACTCGATTTGATGTGTGAGCCCAGGTGGACCGCACCTGAGGCCGGAGGCAGCGGACAGCGCAGAGCCACAGACACATGGCGTTGATGCCCCCCAGGCCATCGGAACAGACTCCATCCGACATGCCCTCAGACTGGGGCCATGATTTGAGCTGCACAGAGTTAGTGGCCCCGGATGCACTGCGGCCGGCACAGGCACACTGCCACGGGACGGTGACTTGCGGTGCAGTGAGATAGTGCCACGCTAGGTGAGCGGGTCCTCGTCGAGGTCGAAGGTGAATGTCGCGGATGTTTGTGGGGGACAGTGGAAGGGCTCCTCCAGGGCATGATGCAGAGGGCAGAAGCCGGCCGGAAGCGGTAAATGGAGGAGTGGAATGCTACAGCCTCGTCTTGGCAACATAGTCAGTATCACTGACACGATGATGAAGACAACCCCCAAGCCATGGACTCAGTCTCCAACAAATCTCAAGAAGTAAGTGTCCATGGATGTCGGGGAACAGACTTAGTGGCACTGGAGCTGTAAGGGGATGCAGTCTGCGACGAGGCCAGTACAATGTTATCAGCTCGGCTATAAATGATTCATGACTGAGTTCCCAATGTGTGACCTACTCAACCGCTGTGTGGTCCGGAGGCAGCGGGCAGCGCGGGCCAACCGCTGTTCAGCAAGCTCCTCCTGGAACACTAACACACGGCGTTGAAATGGCATGTGGTGATGACTCGTGGTTGACCGAGGCAGTAGCGACAGAGCTGAGCGGGTGTTTAGCCAGCGACGATGCCGTGTCCTGCCTGGTACGGACTGGATTGGATTTGTGTGAGGTCTGCAGGCCCGCAGTGTAGTCCGAAGGCGTAGTCTTCAAGGGCCCACAGACACGTGTGGCTGGGATGCCATGCACATACTTTGTGTCACCACATCGAAGGGAGTATAGTGAGTTAAACTCTGCATTTGCGTGTGTACTCGGCCATTGCCAAATCAAGACTCAGTCCCAAATTTTGACCTACTTGACCGCAGTGTAGGCCCGGGGCAGCGGTCAGTAGGGGCACACATCCACGTGTCGTTGGCCCGCGATGCACAGAGTTAGTGACACCAGGGCAGTTGTCGGCAGTGTCCGGACACCTCCGTAAAGATGGTCATTTTCTCCTCCGGACTGAACCGCGTCTTCCTCTTACTCGTCTCCTTGCATACAATGATATGGACTCCACTATGCAGATATCACGACTCGGTTCCACATGTGTGACCTACTTGAGCGTAGTGTAGGCCGGAGGCAGCGGTGGAGTACGTAAACAAAAAAGGAGAAAAGCGGGCCTGTGTCGCGGAGGCCGTGATGGTGTGAGGAGGCTGCCAAGGACACAGGGTTCGGGCTTGGAGTTTGCGCCGGCACGTGGTGTGCCCTCTTCGGCACATGCCGGTGTTGGCAGGTGAGCTGTGAGGCCTGGATACGCAGGGGCGGGCATGACAGGTTGGGAGTCCAGCGGCCCGTGGTGCAGCAGGCGCATAGTTTCGCAGGCCACAGCACTCACGGCGAGGGTGTCGGCCTCGTGGCGGAGTAGGAGGCGCTGCACTGGCAGGCACGTTTGCCATTCCGGAAGAGGACCACGCCCACGGCTACATGCTTTTTATTCACACCCCTACGCTGGCCTTGCGTACGCCGGGCCAGGCCACTCCGCACACGCTTGCAGGGGGGACGTCACAAGCTACATTTCCGCGTTCTTCCCCACTGGCTGTGGTGACATGGTTGCGTCCACTGTCCACTCCACTCCACACATCAGCAGTGCATGTGGGCATGGATATGTCTGTGGTCTGCATACTGCAATCTGTCCAGGACATCTCCGCCACAGTTGGCATTGTGTACATTCTCATTCAGGGTCACTTGCCTCTTTCGCACATACCTGGTTCCCACCTCTCCCCACATTCCGCTATTGTGTGGCTGCGGTGCCATGCCATTGATGGTTCATGTACATGGCTGAGCAAGGTTGCCACAGTAAGTTGTGCTGTTGTGTCTGGTGGGTGGGCATGTTGTCTGGCATGTTCTATGTGATTTTGTGACGTGCGCATTGCCAGTGTTGTGAGTTGCATGATTGTGGAGTTGAGGTGTGTAGTGTGTTCATTTGGTACTTACCTACATGCAGTGCATTTCCATGGGTGCCATCCTGGTAACGCTGGTTGATGATGGACTGTCGGGGATGATGGAATCATGCACACTGCCTGGGTAGTTGGCTGCAACATTGGTGTAGGGTCCCCGCTGGTCCACTATTGCCTGCACATTGATGGGATGCGTGTGCTTTCTGTTACGGTAATTGTGTGTTTTTTCGGCAGGGGGCACATGTTGGACATGTGTGCAGTAGATTGCCCCCAACATGTGCGGGAATCCTGCTATGGCGTGTAGTCCTTGCTTGGTCTCCAGCTGTTCCTGCACATTGTGGGGGACGTTTAGGTACTGGGGTACCTGGCTGATGATGGCATCCAGGACAGGTGTGGGGAACTTGGATGGGGCTGGCTGTGAGTCCCCTCCGACTCTGGTGGATGTTGTTTGGGGGGTATGGGAGGCCAACATGTGCAGCACAGCCAGCAGCTTTGTCTGTGGAGGGATGTTGGTTGTCCGCTGTGTTGGTACCGTCAGCCTGTGGGCAATGATGGTCCGGATGCGGTGGATGGTTGTCCTTTTGAGCCTGTAGTGGGCATTGACATTGTCTGGTGTTAGGTCTGTGGGGCTGGTGCGTTTCCTGAAGGTCCGCTGTCTTTGTCTGTGCTGCCTCTGTGGTGGTCCGGGGGGGTTCGGGGGGGTGCTGGGGCCCTGGGGGTGGTGGCGGAGGGTGTTGTTGCCCTCTCGGGGCTCCGGGATGCATGGTGAGTAGCTCCATGGCATCTGTTGTTCTTCATGTGTGGCTGTGGGCTGGGCTCCCTTTGATGGTGCAGGTTGTCGTCCGACTTTACACCAGGTCAGAGCAGGTGTTAGATTCCTGCTGCTAACGCGCCTTATCGCCTGTTTTGTGGTCTTATCGCTGATCGGGCTGGTCGTTGAGAATGTTGAGGTGTGGTGTTGTCACAGATTTTTGCTCGGGAACGCCTACTCTGCATCTCATTAGCGATAGTTGCAGGGGTCATCTGTGGCGATGTTTTTTGAGGATGCTTTCGCAGGTAAACTGGTGTTATCGGCTGTTTGCACCAGCTTGTGAATGGAGCGATAAATTTATCTCGACTTTGGCTGCGATAAGGTGCCGATAACTCGGCGATAGCTCCTTGAGAATATGCCCCTGGGTTTATGAGCTCAGATGTGAGTCTGAGGTTCTCAAACAGAGAAAAGCATGCCTGTTTGATGTCTACTCTACTGATTTGGGGCGCTGTCTCATAAGAGATAAAGTATAAACTACAAAGAAACTACCCTGCCCAAAAACGCTAAAAAAGTGGAATATCTCACCTTAAGCTGGCATAGTCATTCCCCATATTTGACCAACTATCCATATAAACACAATACACTAATATACATTTATGTGCATTTAATACAAAAATATTCCAAAATATATTTCAAATTTCTTCTAGCTATAGTATCAATTTAGGACTAAAAGAATTATTTGTAACTTTTTTTCAACACAATATAAATGACAAAAAATCACAACTGTATTTAACACCACCCTCTCAATAACAGTCAGATTCCTCATCAATTTGTATCCACAAACACTCAAGCCATACACATACTACTACCATTCAGCACACCATATACAGTCAATCTTCCTTAAATTCCACCTTACACATGTGGAAAGTTACATATGCAGGAACAGGTAGTTGAAAAAACAACAAACTGAGATTTAAGAATGCAACAATACAGTTTCAACATACATATATTAAACAAATTAAATTGATACACAGATTCTTTAAATATATAGAGATAAATAGCCAATTGAAAGCTATCTTCAAAGATTACTACAAGAATTGTATGTATTAACATAATTCTCTACATCCAGGCATAATGTCCTGATGTTCTTGCTGTAACCAGCGCTGACGCACGTTTCGGTGACCACCCACCTACGGGTTACACCTTCTTCAGGGCCCTTAAGGTGAGTTGTTCCCGGATTTAAAGTGGCGCGGAGTAGAGGGGAGCAAACCAGCAAAATAATAATTGTATCTATTTACCTAGAGAGATAATGCATTGGTATGATAATCATACAGCAGAATAATAGATGTATGGTTCCATAGGCACCATTCAATAAAGGTACCTCAACTCTCTGCGCAAAGTCATCTGTGTATATATATATATATATATATATATATATATATATATATATATATATATATATATATATATATATAGTCAGAGAGCCCTAGGGCTCAAGATCTCTCGTGGTATTGATCATCATTATAAACCCCTGCCTGGCATCAAAGGGAAAACCTCTGAGATGATACCGAAGGCAAATCAATGGGCATCTAATAAGGTGTCTCTGGAGCTCAAGGGTCAGCCGTCTGAGCTTGGCGTCTTAGCTGCCGATTTAAAGCACAGCCCGGGGCCACCGAGTACAATGCAGGGTACTTTCTTTGTAGTTTATATGGTCTCTTTCCCTGGTTCCCACCCATAAAGTATTTCAGGGTCCTTCTTCTATTTTGAATAAGAATTAAAGTACTCTGGGTGCCCCAAATCAGAGTACAGGTTTTTAATGTAGTTCAACCAAGGGATTTGTAGGGGCCAGATGAATTAAGGCAGTCCCTGATAATCTATTGGTTGAAAATTGTCTCTTCTGAGGTCCAAATCTTGTGCCAGAGTAGAAGTGGCTGTGTTCTAGCAACATCTGATAAAAATGGGGCACCCAGTTCAGAGGGACAGATTACCGAAGGACAACTCTGGGGGACCGATTAGAGGTTCCTAAAAAAGGAGGTTTCCACCGATTGTAAAGGTTGGCAATCACTGTACCCCCAAAGTCCCGCCCCATATAGGGCAGATGATAAACACTTAAATAGCCAGCATTTCCTTCGGTGGTTTCTTGCCTAATCTAGTCGCAAAATTTGGAAGTGCATTAATGGCCCTCATGAAATAAACGTTCCTGGTAGCAATAGCCTGTTTCCAAGACCCCCATCTGTCGAACATGATGCCCAACTAGGAAAAGGAAGAGGTAAAATTAATTCTAGTGTCCCCTATCATAAAATCACGACAGCTCATTTTTCTCCTTTTTCATTATAAAGGTTTTGCCAATGTTGACTAAAAGGCCCAAGTCTTTCATATAGTCTGCAAAACAGGCAAGTAGCCGTTGCAGGGCCAAAGGGGTACGGGCCATAAGAATGGCATTGTCCACATAGGGGAGGGCCGGAATTGGCCTCTGGCCAACTTGGGGGAGATCAGCACGATTTTCTGCTAGAGTGCTACCTAGACTGTTGATATATAAATTAAACAGAAAGGGGGTAAGGACGCACCCCTGTCGGACTCCCCATTCTACACTAAAAAGTTGGTACATTCTCCAATAAGTCCATGACAAACCCTGCCCCTACTGCCCGAGTATAGCTCCCTTAAAAACTAAATGATGGGCGGATCCAATCGAAGCTTAGACATAATGGACCTCAGTTTGCCAAGTATTATGCAATTGAATGCGCAAGATAAGTCAACAAAAGCTAAAACACATTGGACCGTTTGATCAGGGTATATTTACCAACTAACAAATTTAGATTCAGACCCTGTTCTACGGTTCCAAGACCACTGAGGAACCCATATTGCAGGTCTGATAAAGAATATTTCATTACTAACAGCCTACTCCTCCAGTCTTCCCAAAATGATATGCCCTGCCACTTTCACTAAGGAATCAAACAATGATATTGGACGATAGCAGGCCGGTGAGGAGAGGTTGTCCTTTTTGTAGATAGGGGCTATGAGTGATTCTGACCATGCACTCAAAAAACCTACTGAGCAAACTGTGCCTAGCACCTGGGTTCATAGCGGGCCCCAAAGGAGGATGTTATATTTGAAGAGGTCAATGGGAATACCGTTAGGGCCAGGTGCTTTTCCACCTTTGCTCTCCATAAGCACTCTATTGTCCTCCTCAAGGGAACACATTTGGGCTGAAATATTACTGTTGGAATCTAAAGAAGAGGCCTCCTTGGAATAGGTTGCTAACCCACCTTGCTCCTTGTCAGGGTTTGAGTAGATGTTTCTAAAGTGAGCCAACCACTCTGTGTCAGTAATGGCAGCCTCCAATCTAGGGGTGGAGACCTCTCTCAAATGAGGACTATTAGTCACGCTCCAAAAGGCTGCGCTATCTTTATAATGGCTAGCTTCATAAAGTGAGTCCCATGCTTCTTTCCTTAGATCTTTTTTCCTCCTTTTCACCATAGCTCTGTTATCACTTCCTCCTCTCCTTAACTTCATGTACATTCCTGGAGGTTTTATGTGGGGCTTCTTTTAAGCGTTTGTGGGCATAAGTGCAGATTAAGTCAAAGCAACTTTTAGAAATGGGGGTCTCTAGTTGGCAGGTTGTCCAAGTAGGAACCCTTCTTCCTAGTCATGATAAGGGGGATACACTCCTAAAATAACCCCTGCTCACCCCCTTGGTAGCTTGGCACGAGCAGTCAGGCTTATCTCAGAGGCAGTGTGTGAAGCATTTGCACATAACCAACAGTAATACAGTGAAAACACTACAAAAGGACACCACACCAGTTTTAGAAAATTAATCAATGTTTTATCTATGCGAACAAGACCAAAAATGATAAGAAATCAACCATATAGTTCTCAGAAATCTCAATAATCAAAAATAGACTCAAAATACAGTTCCTTGAAGTTGATAGCTCAGTCTGGGACTATCACGGCATCGTGAACAACAAATCCAAACAGTTCTGGCTGACCGCAGTGTCGCGGGCCAGCTACGGTGTCGGGGAGACCCGCCAAACAGTACCTATAGAACTGCAGGGCGTCGGCGGCCTCTCATTGAGCTCCGAAGAGCTGGCGTCAGTAGTGTCGGTTCCGGAGGTCAGTGCCGGAGTCGTCGGGCCCTTGAAGTCACACGCGTTGCAGATAGAACTCATCGCGGTTGAAGCCAGGAGCACCGGCGTCAGCAGGTGTCGGGGCTGCAGTGCGAAGTACAGCAGTGCGGTGTGCGGTGCACTCAGGTCGCGGTGCAGGCAGCGGCTCGGTGACGGTCGTCCAGCGGCATCAGTGATACCAGGACTGTGGGGCGAAGTGATGTGGTGCTCGTCATGGTGCTAGCAGGTCACGGTGCAAGCAGCGGTGTTGTTGTTGTTGAATCGCTGCCTTCGGCTGACGAACTGGAGTCGATGGCGCCAGCGTCGGTAGGCCAAGGCTGCAGTGCGGGATGAGGACGGTCCGTCATGTAACTTAAGAGTGGTGATCGAACCACGGTGCAAGCAGTGGCATCGATGACGCCGTGGAGCGGCGGCGTCGGGGATACCAAGGTGGCATCATGAAGCAAGGCAGTGCGAAGTGCGATGCCAACAGGTCACGGTGCAAGCAGCGGCTCGGTGGCGGCATCGAACGGCGTCGCCGGTGAGACCAGGGTTGCAGTGCGAAGTGCAGCAGTGCCCTCTGCGGTGCCTTCAGGACATTAAACCGGCAGCGGCGTCGGTGACGGTGTTGGGTTGCTTTTTCTTCTGTTGCAACACAAAACACACAGTTCTCAGTGCTGGTAGCAGATGAAATTGGAGTCTTTGCTGTTCCTGAGACTTCTTGAACAGGGGCAAGTTCTAACTCAAGCCCTTGAAGAAACTCAAACAAAGAAGTTGCAGAAAGTTCAGTCCAGTCCTTTCTCTGCCCAAGAAAGAAGCAGCCACTGCAGGCCAACACATCAAAGCACACAGCAACGTGGTAGTTCCTCCTCACAGCTTCTCCAGCTGTTCTTCTTGGCAGGTTTCTGAGTCCAAAAGAGTTCTAAAGTTCTGGGGTTTAAGGTCCACTACTTACACCCCATTTTGCCTTTGTTCTTCTTTGTGCAAGGGTCTCTGAGCCCAGTCCAAACTAGTTCTGTCTTCGCTGGGGCAGTATGACCACAGGGGGTGGAGACAGCATTGTGCAAGGGAGACTGGCCCTATTCTGGTGCAAGGAAAGCTCCTCCCACTACTCTAAATACAGCCATGGTCTATTAAGCTCAGCTCTGAGTCATCCAGAAAGGGCCAGGCACACCTCAACCCCCCCAGTGGCTGTCTACGTTGAATGCACATCCCCAGCCCCTGTCACTCCAAAACCAGGCAGTCAATCCACAAACAGGCAGAGGCACACAGAATGGTTAAACAAGAAATGCCTATTTTCTAAAAGTGGCATTTTCAAACACACAATTTAAAAACCATCTTTACTAAAAGATGTTTTTTAATTCTGAGTTCAGAGAGCCTAAACTTTATTCCTTTGTTACAAAGTATCTCCCATGCTATCCTATGGGGCAGATAGCCTTTCAATAGTGAAAAACGAAATACATTGTATTTTACTATCAGGACATGTTACACACAACAGTACATGTCCTACCTTTCACATACACTGCACCCTGCCAATTGGGGTACCTTGGGCCCACCTGAGGGGTGCCTTACATGTAAGAAAGGGGAAGGTTAGGGCCTGGCAAGTGGGTGCACTTGCCAGGCCGACAGTTTAAAACTGCGCACAGACACTGCAGTGGCAGGTCTGTGATACCTTTACAGGGCTACTCATATGGGTGGCAAAATCAGTGCTGCAGGCCCACTAGTAGCATTTTTGTAAGTAAGTAATTTTTTATTGTTTTTGATGAACTAAAACCATTACAAAAATACACGTTAATAAAATTCATATATATTAAAACAGGTGAAATGCGTTTCTAAAAACGAAGAAGTCTCTAGTGTAAAAAGCGCTCTTGTTCGGCTTCTTCTGAAGAGGTTTCTATGGCTATGCTCAATGATTCCAATTGCGTAAGCTAAAATTTCCTTATGTATTTTTTGCGTTTGCACGGGGTGCAGCTTTTCCTTGCTTAGATTCTACTAATAACAGGAATTTTACTTGCTTCCCATTTAGCTGCGGGTCCTTGGGGTCAAAGCATGCAATCACAGCCTGTCTCCGCGTTCGAATCCCTCGTTCGTTAAAATGCGCTTTGAGTAGTCCTACCTTTTCCTCTTTTAATTTGGTGCAGTAGCTTATTAGATGGTCCATGTCCTCAGTACCATTCCCACATAACCTGCATGAGTTTCCACATTTCTCTCTCTGCCAGGGAGGAAGGTGCGGTATAGCTGGCAGGATTCCTAGCCTGTGTTTTAAAAATTGTTCTTTGGTTTTACTTGAGTACCCCAATTTGAAGTATGCCTGTGGCCCAAGTAGTTTATAGCCGCTCAGTGTCATTCAGGCGTGGCTCCTTCAGGCAAAGGCAGCTTTGTCTTCAGCAAGGGAGATCTTCTTGAGTACCTTATTTACTACTTGCTTAAAGAGCGAATGGGTTGTTTGGGTTTCCCATAGGTCGACTAATCCGGTAGTGGTGAGTGAATCCTCCCAAAAATGTTTTGGCCGGCGAGATAGATGTGCTACTAAGTTCTTGCAAGAGCTGATGCATTTTCCTGCACCCTCACACCACAGACCATCCCCGACTGTGAAAGTGCTTTTTTAAAAATTACATTAACCCACAACTTTACCTTTTCGGGGCTGCTTATCTACCGCCCTCCAGGCCCTTCAAAAGCCTTTCAAGAAGCCCTAGCTAACACTGCCTCTACACTCACATTAGAAACAGCCAACTTCAGTATCTTAGGGGACCTAAACCTACACCTGGAATGCCAAGATTCCCAGGAGATTATTAATTTCCTAGGAGATATGGACGCCTGTCAGCTAATGCAGATGGTGATGGGACCAACTCATGTAGCAGGCCATCTACTTGACCCTGTATTCTCGAATCTCCAGACGATGGTGGCTAACCCGCCCCTCCCTATGCCTTGGTCGGATCATTCCCTCATCTCTTTACGTCTCTGTAGAGTTGGTCCCCCACTGCAACTCCCCCGTCAGTCCTCTATGAAGCATCCATGGCATTAATTGGACTCGACCATCTTTACATCCACTCTAAACGCGCAGCCCCCAGATTGGCCTACAGACTTAGAGGCGGCAGACGCTGCATTAAGGGGATGGGTTAATAAAGCTCTAGATCACTGCATTCCAGCCAAAATGACCCAGGCAAAACGTAGTCGTACCCACGCCTGGTACGATGAGACACTGAGCGCGGAAAAGAAAAATTGCTACATTTTAGAACAATCCTGGCGAAGTGCCTATGATCTCACAGAAAAAACTACCTATAGGAATGCAGTCAAAGCATACCATAAACTGGTCCGGAAGACCAAGGCCATGTTCTATGCGAACATGATCACGACGAGCAGCAATCCCACTAAAACTATCTATGCCCTTATGAAAGACATGGTAAAACCCCCGCCTGCTGCCAACAATACAATATCCTCCAATTCACAATGCGAGGCGTTAGCTAAATATTTCATCAGCAAGGTGGAGCATATTTATAACACTCTCTGCTCGAGAAAGGCTGCCCCTGAATCTCGGGAGAATCTTACCCTGATAGACATACCTCACTCCCTACAGGACCATCCGCCCTTGTCCTCTAAAGACATGGACGTTCTGTCGGCCAAGGTAAAATCAGGCTCTCCTGATGACCCTTTAAAACCTGATCTTTCCAGGAAATTTCACGACTACCTTCTGACGGAGGGCCGGGAGCTGATCAACAGGTCACTCTCAGCGGCGGTGATCCCTAAGTCATGGAAACACGCCAAAGTTATCCCCTAATAAAAAAATCAACACTAGATCCGTCTCTGCCTGAGAACTTCCGCCCTATATCCCTACTACCATACCTGGCTAAAATCATGGAGTCCTATGTAAACATCGCCCTGACCAAATACTTGGAAGCAAACACGCTCCTGGATAGGTCGCAAAATGGCTTTCGGCCTAGACACAGCACCGAATCCGCACTACTTGCAGTCACAGAGCAGCTACGGGCCACCCTGGATGAGGGCAAAACCTCAGCGCTGATTCTATTAGACCTCAGTGCGGCCTTTGACACGGTCTCCCATAGGATTCTACTACAACGGCTTGAGGAGATCGGGGTCAAGGGCAAGGTCCTGGCTTGGTTTGCGTCCTTTCTGACCGACCGAACCTTCCAGGTCTCCGCCCCTCCCTTCACGTCCAGTGTCCACCCTCTCGGATGTGGTGTCCCACAGGGCTCTGCCTTGAGCCCCACTCTGTTTAATGTCTACGTCCGCCCCCTGGCCCATCTAGCCAAAACACGGAACATCAACATGATATCATACGCTGATGATACCCAACTGGTATTCACTTTCACCAATAATCCCAAACAGGACCAAACAAAATTTCAAGTTGACCATATGGCCATCTCAGACTGGCTGACGGATAACTACCTGCAATTGAATTCCACCAAGTCAGAGGTGCTCCTGGTGGGCCGCAATGCCCACCTTTGGGACAACCAATGGTGGCCTGCGACCCTGGGTACCCCTCCCCAACCGAAAAAGGTGGTTAAGAACTTAGGATTCCTGATGGACAACACCCTCTCATTTGAGAGTCAAGCCAAATCAGTCGCAGGCACCTGCTTCGGCCTCCTACGCGGCCTAAAACCCATTCTGGGATTCTTTGACGCATCCACACGTCAGATTATTGTCCAATCAACTGTACCGTCCCAAATGGACTACTGCAATGGGCTCTTACTCGGCGCGAATAAAGCCGTGATCAAAAGTCTCCAGCGTGCACAGAACGCAGCTGCCCGGTTGCTTTTTGCACTACCCAAGCACTGTCATAGCTCTTACTTGCTGCGCCAGCTCCATTGGCTGCCGATAGAACAGAGAATCTATTTTAAAACCCTCTGTAGTACACACAAGATCCTACATGGCCAAGGTCCACAAATCTTGAACGGGCTATGCACGCCGTATGTTCCGCCTCGTACCCTGCGCTCTGCGGATTTGCATCTTGCCAAGGTCCCCAGAATACGTAGGTCAAGAGCAGGGGGGCGCCCTTTCAGGGCCTTGGCACCAGCCTTATGGAACTCTATTCCTCTTGCTGCACGGTACACGCTAGACCACTGGGCCTTCAGAAAAACGATCAAAACGTGGCTTTTCTCAAACCTCTAGGTGAACTCATCCCCTGCTGCACCTGTCAGTTTCAGCGCTGGGACGCCCCGTTGCTGGGGCAGCCATGCGCTTTATAAGAACTCATAACATAACATGGTTCAGTGTATTCCGGAAGGAGTTCTTGATTTTGTGCCAACACCTAATATAGGAACCCTGCCTTGCAAAAAGTTGTTTGGTTAAGCCAAACTCCAATCGAATCTGTGCAGGTGAGACGTAAGATGGGAGATTTAACATAACTCTATACGCTCTGGCCATGGTGGTGTCCAGCAGTTTAGCGTCCCTGCCCCTCAATGCTTCGCTGCCATAAGTAATAGAGGGTGGAATTTTAGCTTGTGCTACCCGGAGCAGAGGGGAAATAATAGGCCCTGTAAGCTTTATTTTTAATTGCCCACCACACACCACCGCACCCAACAGATCCCACGCCGCTGCTGGAGCAAAGTCACCGAAGACCAACTCCGGGCAACCCTCGCTCTCAGCCCTCCCTCCGACCCATCCAACACCGGACGACGCTGCCTGCAACCTCAGACGATGGATGGACGACTGTGCCAACACCCTCGCCCCGCTGAAAAAGCTCACCTACAGCGACACCACCAAAAGAGCCAGCTGGTTCACCTCGGAACTCCTAGCTTCTAAGCCGTACCTACCGGAAACTAGAGAAGAAATGGCACAGCGATAAGACACCGGACAGCCACACAGCCCACAAAGACGCCATCCGTAACCACCACCACCTCATCAGGTCCGCCAAGAGAATCTCCTTCAAAGACCGCCTCGACAACAACGCACACAACAGCAAGGAGCTTTTCAACATCGTGAAGGAACTCTCCAATCCCAGCTCCAACACCAACGACATCCCGCCGTCGCAACCCCTGTGCGATTCCCTCGCCACCTTCTTTCACCGCAAGATCGCCGACATCCACGACAGCTTCAACACCCAGACAACCCCAACTAAGATCGATACACCAGACCCGCCACACACCATCGACCACGACCCCCTGCCAGCCTGGGCCAGCGTGAACATCGAGGACACCATCAAGACCATGAGCACAATACACTCCGGCTCCCCGTCAGACCCTTTCCCGCACCACATCTTCAACAAAGCCAGCAGCTCCATCGCACCCCACCTGTGCAACATCATCAACCTCTCCTTCGAGACCGCGACCTTCCCAGAGAGCTGGAAACACGCAGAGATCAACGCCCTACTCAAAAACCCAAAGCGGACCCGAGAGACCTCAAGAACTTCCGGCCCATCTCTGCTTCCGTTCCCAGCCAAGGTCATCGAGAAGATCGTCAACAAACAGCTAACCCGATACCTCGAAGAAAACAGCATCCTGGACCCATCCCAATCAGGGTTCCACAGCAACCACAGCACTGAGACTGCCCTCATCGCCGCCACCGACGACATCAGGATCCTGCTGGACAATGGTGAGACCGCAGCCCTCATCCTGCTGGACCTCTCCGCCGCCTTCGACACTGTCTGCCACCGCACTCTACGCGGCACGCCTCCACGACGCAGGGATCCGAGACAAGGCCCTGGAATGGACCACCTCCTTCCTCGACGGCAGAACCCAGAGAGTCAGCCTCCCACCTTTCCGATCCGAAGCCTCCGAGATCATCTGCGGCGTACCCCAGGGATCGTCCCTCAGCCCAACACTGTTCAACATCTACATGGCCCGCTCGCACGCATCGCCAGACAACACGACCTGAACATTATCTCCTACGCCGACGACACTCAACTGATCCTCTCCCTCACCAAGGACCCTCGCCGCCAAAGCCAAACTCCATGAAGGAATGAAGGCCGTCGCCGATTGGATGAAGATCAGCCGACTAAAGCTGAACACGGACAAAACGGAGGTCCTCATCCTCGGCTCCAACCCCTCAGCCTGGGACGACTCCTGGTGGCCAACGACGCTGGGAGCAGCCCCGACACCCACCGACCACGCACGCAACCTGGGAGTCATCCTCGACTCAACGCTCTCCATGGCCAAGCAAGTCAACGCAGTCTCCTCCTCCTGCTTCAACACCCTCCGCATGCTTCGCAAGATCTACAGGTGGATCCCGACAGACACAAGAAGAACAGTCACCCAGGCCCTCGTCAGTAGCAGACTGGACTATGGGAACACCCTCTACGCGGGAGCCCCGGCCAAGCTCATCAAGCGACTGCAACGCATACAAAACGCCTCCGCACGACTGATCCTCGACGTACCACGCCACAGCCACATCACCCCCACTTGAGGAACCTGCACTGGCTCCCCGTCGACAGGAGGATCACCTTCAAACTCCTCACCCACGCACGCAAGGCACTCCACAAAAACTGGCCCAGCCTACCTCAACAGACGACTCTTCTTCTACGTCCCCAACCGCCAGCTCCGCTCCTCCGACCTCTCCCTCGCCACCGTCCCCGCATTCGAAGAACAACTACCGGCGGCAGATCCTTCTCACACCTCGCCGCCAAGACCTGGAACACCCTTCCACTAAGCCTACGAAAGACCCAAGACCTGCTGACCTTCAGGAGGCTACTCAAGACCTGGCTGTTCGACCAGTAGCAGCATCCCCCCCCCTTCCCTCTCCCCAGCGCCTTGAGACCCTCGCGGGTAAGTAGTGCGCTCTACAAATTCTGTGATTGATTGATTGATTGATTATCGCTATTGCCATCCCCTTCCTCTTGATGGCCTCAAGTTGGTTGGTGAATTGGCCACCCTCATGTCATGTTCGCACGTACCGGGGAGAGCGTACTACGGTTGCCTGTCTAGTTATTGTGCTCTCCCCCATACGTGCAGTACCGCGGGTCACCACACGATCACATCCGGGTGACACCACATAAAACTCCTCTATGATACGGCACCTGGTGCTTCTGATTAAGTTGCAGCGTGTTGGAGAGTCGGACTCCGTATCTCCGCCGGACCTCTGGTAAGAACCTTTCCTTGTATCACTTTCAACGGAGACTTCTTCCCTGCAGGCATCCTGTATGCTCACCACCGCATCACAGAGCCTCACGCAGCCCCAGGAGCCTGTTAGCGCAGATGCGCTGCTCCTCCTAAGAGAAGGACGAAGCTTTCTCCCTTTCATTGCCAGCATTCCCGGTGAGCGCAGGAGCGCGTCACCACCTTTGCCCCTTTCCTCAGTCAACATTCCCGGTGAGCGCAGGAGCGCATCACCACCTTTGCCCTTTCCTCAGTCACTGTTCCCGGTGAGCGCAGGAGCGCGTCACCGCCTTTGCTCCTGCCTACTTCCCAGTGAGTGCAGGGGCACATCACTCACGTTCCAACATTCCCGGTGAGCGCAGGAGCGCGTCACCGCCTTTGCCCTTGCCTACACCCCGGTGAGTGCAGGAGCACGTCACACACGTACCAACATTCTCGGTGAGCGCAGGAGCGCGTCACCACCTTTGCCCCTTTCCTCAGTCACTATTCCCGGTGAGCGCAGGAGCGCGTCACCACCTTGCCCCTTTCCTCAGTCACTATTCCCGGTGAGCGCAGGAGCGCGTCACCACCTTGCCCCTTTCCTTGGTCATCATCTGGGTGAGCGCAGGAGCGCGTCACCGCCTTTGCCCTTGCCTACACCCCGGTGAGCGCAGGAGCGCGTCACCGCCTTTGCCCTTGCCTACACCCCGGTGAGCGCAGGAGCGCGTCACCGCCTTTGCCCTTGCCTACACCCCGGTGAGCGCAGGAGCGCGTGCCGCTATTACCAGACCGCAACGGCACTGAAGTGTTCCTACTGTAAACTATTGTTCCCTGGAATCCTCTACTCCCCAGTTCCCCTGGTGCCCCGTGAGGGTACGCCTGCTGTCTAGTGCAAGAAACTGGGTTACGGACGCACCTACCGGAGGTTCATATCTTCAAGAGCTTACTTTCAGGTGACCATTGCAACTGTCCCTAAATCCTTCCCCTGTCTAGTGTGTGGGTGTATACATGACTAGTTGACAGGGTAGTGATTGTTTGTTGGTTGTCATTCCAGGCTGCCGGTCCAGAAAGACAACCGTCCCATCGGGTGTCACTCTTCACCTCAGCACTCCACACGGTACACCACCCTTTGAGGATTCCTTCCCCAGTCTTCACCAATCCCCGGTCTGGTACCAATTCAAGGTAGGACAGGGAAATAGGTGGGAGACGGTGGAGGTGGTCCATGTCATCCCCGCGAGACTACTCTACCGGCAGAAGGTAAGGCTGATAGAGCCCTGACAGAATCAGAAGCCCAAGACTAATCATCTCGCCCAGGTGACATGAACACCCAGAACATTACCCTGCAGGACATAGCTGCTATATTGACCTGCATGCAAACCGAAAATCAAAGCTTGCGACAGGATGTCAATGCCTTACAAAGTCAGCTGGCCTCCGGTCAGCCACCCACGGTTAGACCCAAACAGACAAACGTGTTACAACCACCCACGTTCAACCCTTGGGGGTCCTCACCCCCGGCACAGGGCCCTATCCCTCCTATACAGGTGGTGGCTTCACATCCAGTCCCGCTGGCACCCCGGAACGCTTTTATGGGGACAGTTCTAAATACAGCATATTCCTCAACCAGTGCCAGCTACACTTCATGGCTCGTGCTTCCGCCTTCCCTGATGATGCAGCAAAGGTCGCATTCATCCTTTCGTATCTGGGGAGACGCAGCGCAATGGTCCATAGCGTTGGTGGACAACGACGACCCCATGTTGTACAGCCTACCTGTGTTCAAAGAAACACTGCGTAGAATGTTTGCCCGACACACACTTCTGCAGGCAGCCGACAATGCACTCCTCAACCTCAAACAAGGTAACACAGACCTCCTACATTACATCACCACCTTTAACAGGTTGGTCATTGAAGCCAAATGGCCTGAGACCAAGATGGTGTCAGTATTCTACCGAGGACTACGTGAGGAACTAAAGGACCTTATATCACAAATATCGGACCCCCCAGAGGACATCGGTCCCTTCATAGACCTAACTGTAAAAATGAACTTCAGAATGCAGGAACGCAAAATAGAAAAAACCAAGGGGGCCGATGCCAGGTACCCAGTATTCCGGGAGAAAACCAAATCCGAAAGTCCTAGGAGTCCGGACACCTCGGAGCCTATGCAAATAGGCGGCATACGTGGACCCTTGTCTAAGGCTGAAAAAGAAAAACGACGTCACCAAAACCAGTGTCTGTATTGTGGCAAAAGCGGCCATTACATCAAGGAGTGCCCTGTGAAACCGGGTAAACCAATGACAAGGAAAACCAGCGCCCTTCCCGTTTCTCGTGGTGAATGGTCGGAAAACGACATAACTCAGTAGAAGGGAAGGTCGGTCTACTGGGTTGTTCGTCTGATAAGACCTCCTCTTCGGCCCCACACGATCACAACCAACATGTGGGTATCATAGTAACGTTACAATCCCGTAAAGGCCAATCATGGACCGTAACGGCCCTCATCGATTCTGGAGCTACAGGAAATTTCATAGACACCCAATATATGGAAGATCTTGGGATTCCTGCGATAACCAAGGACAGACCAGAAACGGTAAAAGCAGTGGATGGCACAGACCTGACCTCTGGACTGATCCGATATCAGACTGACATCATGACGATGACATGCGGGACAGACGAACATAAAGAGTTCATCGCCTTTGATGTCATAGACGCACCCCAGTTCAAACTAATTCTGGGTCTCCCCTGGCTTGTCACCCATAATCCTCTCATCGATTGGGCAAACAGACTAATGACCCTTAATTCACCATATTGCAGCCGCACTCTGTTACTCAAAACATGGGAACACCAACGCACGAGTCGTGGAAACCCATATTCTTCCTCTTACGGGAATGGGTGTTATCACACAAGGAACCATACCAGAGGAGTACGCCGATTTGTCATCAGTGTTCGATGAACAAAAAGCCAACACGCTTCCTCCCCATCGCAGTTTCGACTGCAGAATAGACCTATTGCCGGGATCCAAGCTGCCTTGTTGTCGAGTGTATTCCCTCACTGAAAAAGAAAGCACCCATCTGCGCACCTATCTGGACGAATACCTGAAAAACGGCTTCATACGCCATTCCAAGTCACCCGTTTCTTCAGCACTCTTTTTCATAGCCAAGAAGGGAGGGGATCTACGAACCTGCATCGATTATAGAGCCATGAACAACATCACTATCAAGAACCGATACCCCTTGCCTTTGATCTCCAACCTACTGGACCAAGTGAAAGACGCCAGGATTTATACTAAACTGGATCTTCGTGGGGCCTATCATCTGGTAAGAGTCCAAAAGGGGACGAATGGAAGACAGCGTTCCGGACCCGATACGGACTCTTTGAGTACCAGGTCATGCCCTTTGGGCTCTGTAATGCCCCTGCTGCATTCCAATTCTTCATTGATGAGGTGCTACGAGAACATATCGATCAATATTGCGTAGTATATATCGATGATATATTGATCTATTCCCCGAGCGTTCCAGACCACATCCAACACGTCCGTAGCATCCTCAAGAAGTTGCTGCAACACGGCCTGTACGTCAAGCTGGAAAAAAGTGTATTCCACACAACCGAGGTGGAATTCTTGGGACACATCTTGACCCCAGCAGGAATCAGTATGGATGCAAGAAAGGTCGAGTCTGTGTTGCAATGGCCTTCCCCGGGTTCCCTGAAACAGGTCCAACAATTCCTAGGATTCGCCAATTATTATCGTCGTTTTATTCCAGGGTTCTCTGGCATCATCACTCCCATCACACGGTTACTGCGCAAGGGGATTAAGTTCGTATGGAACCCTGAAGCTGAAAAGGCTTTTCTCGAACTGAAAACCAGATTCACTAGTGCACCCGTCCTGATACACCCCAATCCAGAACACCCATTCGTTGTCGAGGCCGATGCTTCACAGGATGCCCTGGGGGAGTCCTATCCCAAAGGGATACTACATCGGGTCTCCTACACCCTGTAGCCTACTATTCCCGAAAGCTGCAACCCGCGGAACGGAACTACACAGTATCCGATTGGGAACTGCTGGCCATCAAGACGGCCTTCGAAGAGTGGCGTCATTACCTGAAGGACGCCAGACACCCTGTTACCATCTATACGGACCACCGGAACCTTCAATTCCTCCGCTCTGCCAGGGCGCTAACTGCCCGTCAATTGAGATGGACGTTGTTCTTCAATGAATACGACTTCATGATTACATACCGTCCTGGTAAAGACAACGCAAAAGCAGACGCCCTGTCCAGACTCGGAGAAACCGGTGAAGGAGGAGACAAACCGACACCATCTCCCATCCTACCGGGACGGTGTTTTCAGGGAGTCATCCTCTCCTCCTCTTTCTTGTCCCAGTTGCACAACGACCTCAAAGTAAAGGACCCAGCAGAATGGATCGGAAAGCTGTCGGGAATCACTACTGGTGGTGGGTTCCTCTATAAAGACAACAACTACTTTCTACCATTGCCGCACCATCAACAAACAGCGCTGTACATGTGCCATGACTACATGCTATCATTACACCCTGGGTTTCACAAGACCCTGGATCTCTTACGCAGATACTTCTGGTGGCCAACCATGCAGGATGACGTCCGCAACTACATAGCCCACTGCACGACCTGCGCGCAAGGAAAAAACCAACCCGGACCCACTGTGGGTTTGCTACACCCTATCCCGGTACCCCCATACCCGTGGCACACGGTATCCATGGACTTCGTTGTGGAATTGCCTCGAACCAGGACCGGATATACCACCATACTCACCATTGTGGACCACCTAACCAAGATGGCGCATTTCGTGCCGTTGCAGAAAGTGCCTTCTGCTATGGAGCTAGCCTTAGTATTCATGAACAACGTAGTCCGTCTGCACGGAATCCCTTCCGTACTGATCACCGACAGAGGCTCTCAGTTCGTATCCCGTTTCTGGGGAGCGGTATGTGACACCATAGGGACGGAAGTACGACTTTCCTCCGCCTACCATCCCCAAACCGACGGCCAGGCAGAGAGAACCAACCAAACCATGGAACAATACCTTCGTTGCCTACTCATAGCGGTCGAAAAGGAATGGTCAGAGGTCCTGTGGATGGCGGAGTATGCATATAATAACAACAAACACGCTTCCATAGGAATGTCGCCCTTTTACTGCCTATAAGGTCATCATCCACGCACCACACCCTGGGCAGAACCACAAACCAGTCCTCTGCCCACCATCCAAGCTTATCACACCCTGCTATGTGACTTGTGGCAACAAGCGCGATTCGAGCTGGCCAAAGCCAAAGAAACCTACAAACACCATGCAGACACACACAGACAGGTAGAACCAGAGTACAAGACGGGAGACAGGGTTTGGGTCTCCGTTAAGAACCTCAATCTGCACGGCCCCAAGAAATTGCTACCGCGTTTCATAGGTCCCTACCGCATAGCCAAGGTCATCAATAAGGTGGCCATGAAACTTTCCTTGCCCCCTCACATGAAAATACACCCAGTCTTCCACGTGTCTCTGCTGAAGCAGGCTCAGTCTGATGGCCTGGCCTCTGTGCCTCCGCCGCCTGTACTCAGGGATGACCACGAGGAATACGAGGTGCGTGCAGTGCTAGATTCCCGTAGGTCCAGGGGGAGGCTCTATTACCTTATCGACTGGAAAGGGTATGGTCCTGAGGAGAGGTCCTGGGAGCCCCTATCCCATGTCCGTCACGCCCCTCAGCTGGTACGTGCCTTCCATGTTCGTCACCCCCTGAAACCGCGTCCTGCCACCCCCGTGTAGGGAGGGGGTTTGTCTTTGTGGGGGGTGCTGTCATGTTCGCACGTACCGGGGAGAGCGTACTACGGTTGCCTGTCTAGTTATTGTGCTCTCCCCCATACGTGCAGTACCGCGGGTCACCACACGATCACATCCGGGTGACACCACATAAAACTCCCTTGGATACGGCACCTGGTGCTTCTGATTAAGTTGCAGCGTGTTGGAGAGTTGGACTCCGTATCTCCGCCGGACCTCTGGTAAGAACCTTTCCTTGTATCACTTTCAACGGAGACTTCTTCCCTGCAGGCATCCTGTATGCTCCCACCGCATCACAGAGCCTCACGCAGCCCCAGGAGCCTGTTAGCGCAGATGCGCTGCTCCTCTTAAGAGAAGGACGAAGCCTTCTCCCTTTCATTGCCAGCATTCCCGGTGAGCGCAGGAGCGCGTCACCACCTTTTGCCCCTTTCCTCAGTCAATATTCCCGGTGAGCGCAGGAGCGCATCACCACCTTTGCCCCTTTCCTCAGTCACTGTTCCCGGTGAGCGCAGGAGCGCATCACCGCCTTTGCCCTTGCCTACTCCCCGGTGAGTGCAGGGGCACGTCACTCACGTTCCAACATTCCCGGTGAGCGCAGGAGCGCGTCACCGCCTTTGCCCTTGCCTACCCCCCGGTGAGTGCAGGAGCACGTCACACACGTACCAACATTCTCGGTGAGCGCAGGAGCACGTCACCACCTTTGCCCCTTTCCTCAGTCACTATTCCCGGTGAGCGCAGGAGCGCGTCACCACCTTGCCCCTTTCCTCAGTCACTATTCCCGGTGAGCGCAGGAGCGCGTCACCACCTTGCCCCTTTCCTTGGTCATCATCTGGGTGAGCGCAGGAGCGCGTCACCGCCTTTGCCCTTGCCTACACCCCGGTGAGCGCAGGAGCGCGTCACCGCCTTTGCCCTTGCCTACACCCCGGTGAGCGCAGGAGCGCGTGCCGCTATTACCAGACCGCGACGGCACTGAAGTGTTCCTACTGTAAACTATTGTTCCCTGGAATCCTCTACTCCCCAGTTCCCCTGGTGCCCCGTGAGGGGACGCCTGCTGTCTAGTGCAAGAAACTGGGTTACGGACGCACCTACCGGAGGTTCATATCTTCAAGAGCTTACTTTCAGGTGACCATTGCAACTGTCCCTAAATCCTTCCCCTGTCTAGTGTGTGGGTGTATACATGACTAGTTGACAGGGTAGTGATTGTTTGTTGGTTGTCATTCCAGGCTGCCGGTCCAGAAAGACAACCGTCCCTTCGGGTGTCACTCTTCACCTCAGCACTCCACACGGTACACCACCCTTTGAGGATTCCTTCCCCCAGTCTTCACCAATCCCCGGTCTGGTACCAATTCAAGGTAGGACAGGGAAATAGGTGGGAGACGGTGGAGGTGGTCCATGTCATCCCCGCGAGACTACTCTACCGGCAGAAGGTAAGGCTGATAGAGCCCTGA